>JAABKJ010075445.1:35906688-36187632 GCA_011634705.1 Andricus grossulariae
ATTTCAAGGGTTTTTAAAAGATTTCAAGAGCATAGGGACTTTAAACACTTTTATGGAATTTCCAAAGATTTGAAGGGATTTTTAGAAAACTTGCAAGCGATTTTAAGGTATGTAAATTAATTTCAAAATATTAAAAGGACATTATTAAATCGCCAAGGATTTCAAGGTTTTCAAAGATTTCTATAGATTTTAACGTCTTTTCTAGAGAACTTTAATGAATAAGATTAATTTAAATTATATTAAAAGGATTTCAAATGATTTATACTTTACGAAATAAATTTCATTTCATTTCAAAGGATTTCTACGGATTTTAACAATTCAAGGAGAGGAGATTACGATTTATAGGACCTCTAATTCTTTTAAAGATTTTGGAGGATTTTACAAATTCAGAGCGTGCACAAGTTTTAAAGAAAGCAGAACCATAAACAAATTCTTAATTTTTTCGAACATAAGTTGTCTTCGTGAAATCTTTGGGGATATTTTTTAATCTTCGTAAAGTCTTTGAAATCCTTCCAATCTTTTTAATCTTTGTGAAATCTTTGAAATATTTTGAAATCTTTGTGAAATCTTGAAATTCCCGTGAAACCTTAGAGAAATCTTTTGGAATCTTTTAAAAGTTTTGTAAAATCATTGAAATCTTTCAAATCTTTGAAATCTTTGGGATATTTTTCGAAATCTTTATGAAATCTTTCAAATATTTGTGAAACCTTTTTTCAAACTTTGTTTATGAAATCATTTGTGTTCGCTTGAAACCATTGAAATCTTTTTTAATATGTTGAAACCTTATGAAATCTTTGAAATCTGGTGTACCATACTTTTTCAAATCTTTGGAATTCTTGTATTCTTTTTAAATCTTTATGAAATTTTTATGAATTCTTTGAAATATTTGTGAAATCTTTTTTATTCGTTTATAATAACTGGAATATTTACCGTTTTTTAAATCTTTAAATTCTTGAAATCTTTGGAAAACCTCATGAATTCTTTGAAATATTTGTGAAATCTTTTTTATTATATGGAAATCAATGGAATATTGGAAATCTTTGTGGAATCTTTTGAAATCCTCCAAAAAAATTTGAAATCGTTTGAAATCTTTGAAATGTTTTGAAATCTATGAAATCTGTTGTACACGAATTATGTTAAAATTCTTGAAATATTTTGAAATCCTTATGATTTCTTTGAAATATTTGTGAAATGTTTCTGAAATCTTTTGTATTCTTATGAAATAATTGAAATATAAAATCTTTATGAAATCTTTCTGAAACCTTTTGTATCCATATGAAAACATTGAAATATAAGATCTTTGTGAAATCTTTTGAAATCTTCTAACAAAATTTTGTATTATTTATTCTAATTCTGATTATCTTATAATTCTGTTCACGACGGATCTCAAATTAGCAATGGATAACAGGGAGATCACGATTGTTGTTCTGTTTGATTTTTCGAAGGCATTCGAAATGGTTAACCATAAGTTACTCCTACAAAAACTAAAATCTTTCAACGTAATAAACTCTGTCATAAAATGGTCCACATCCTATTTTAATAATCGGTCTCACAGAAATAATAATAGTAGTGGTAGGCTTTCTGACTGGTTGGAGGTCAAGTGGGGGCTTCCACAGGGCTCCATTCTGGCACCCCTCCTCTTCAATTTGTTAACATCTGACCTTGGAAGTGAACTTCAAAATTGCATCTACCACAAATATGCTGATGATTTCAAAATTTATTTATCAGGACCAATTTCTTCGCAAAGTAGATTACTTGTTCTAGTTTAGGAGGATATTGGTCGTGTGATCCTCTGGGCCTGGAAGAATGGACTTACTCTTAACCCAGGCAAAACTCAGGCAATTGTTTTTGGACCTACTTCATCTCCTCCACTTGAAACTTTGACATCATTTCCACCACTTTGTATCGAGAATCTCGTTCTCCGTTCTCGGAAGTAGTTAAAGATCTGGGATATTTCGATATCCGTACATTGTCTAGGAAGGAACAGGTACAGAGCATCTCGAGAAAAACATATAGCATTCTACAGCAACTATATAGGAACAAGGAATCTTTACATACCTCTATTCGGATAATTTTAGTTAAGAGTCTAATCCTGCCCACTTTGACTACGGTTGTTTGGTATACGATGGTTTGTCCGACGATTTAAACTTAAAGCTGAAGCGTGCGTTAAATGGCTGCGTTCCTTTTATCCACAATTTACCTAAATACGAACACATAACTTCATACAGACATAAGGCTGGTCTGCTTAATGTTGCCAAGAGAAGACAATTTTTTATGTATAATTTGCTCTATACTCTTTTTCAGAATAAAGCTCCTGAGTATCTATTTAACCTCTTCCAATTTGTAGACAGAAACCTTCCAGCATAGTCTAAGCTTCGTAAAAGACATAACATCCTTAAGATTCCTTTTCACAGAACATGTCAGCTTCAAAGATCATTTATAGTAAGAGGTGCCCCGTTATGGAATAAAATTCTATACGATATTAGAAATGCATCTTCCCTGTATCATTTCAGGAATCTCTTTTCCAAATATCTGTACAATAATCCTAATCCAACTCCTGAAATTGTTCACTGGTAAACTATAACATTTAGTTCTCGAATATTTCATCTTCGCATCTCTTTCTATCTTCAATAACTTTGATAAATATTTATTTCTGTTGCACAGAGCTTTTCATTCTCCATTTATACTTTAACATGCACAGAGAGCTACTAATTAATTAATCACTCAATATTAATTACTACGCAAGAATCTGATAACTAATAAGATACTTACTCTGAGGTCGACTCTGCTTATTTATTTATTATATTTAGTTTATAGATTAAGTTATAAGTTTCCGATCAGTGCTTGCACAAATTTATCATGTCCTTGTAATATCCTGTTAATTAGAGGGATATTTAGCCCTAGGGACTTTCTTGAATACATACAAATAAAAATACAAATCCGCTGGATGAGAGGTTTGTATCTGTATCGGAGAGTATCCTTTATAGATGTCACGTCCTGAATGCAGCTCTGTGGCACGCACAGGTATGTATAGGTGTCTTCAGAGCCAAGGTGTCGTATAGCGCTTCTGTCGACGAGCTCAGGGTCTTCCGGGATGCCATTAAGTTTATCTTTCTTCAAATAAACCTTGGCGAATTTGTCAAACCCGAACTCCATTCCAATCTCTTGAGTGTACTCTTTGACAATGTCTAGACTTAAATGTAGTTTCTCTTGATTTTTAGCATAGATCTTGAAATCATTGATTTAAAATACATGAGTTACCTTATGCTCTCGATTTTCAGGTTTGCCGCAGAGGTACCCTTCGGAATGGCGAAGTGCGAGAGATAGTGGCAATGATGTGAGGCAAAAGAAGAGTGGGCTCATGGTGTCGCCCTGAAACACACCTCTCTCAAAGGTAACACTGTTAGTGATTACACGATGTTCTCAAGCTTTCCAACAGACAGATGATAATTCTATAGGAGGTTGAATCAAAAGCTTTCCGGTAATCAATCCAGGCCATCGATAGGTAACGCTGATAGAATGCTGCGTCTTTACAGACACATCTATCGATGAGCAGGTTCTCCCGACATCCTGCTACGCCTTTCTTTGAGCCGCGTTGTTCGTACATCTCTCTCCACACAGGTCCAATTGTCCGAACAATCCTATCATTTAGCATAGCTGTGAAGATCTTATACAGTGTGTTCAGACAAGTTATTGTCCTGTAATTTTTAGGGTCTGCTAAGTTGCCCGTCTTCGGCAGAAGCACTGTGCGCCCTTCAAGCAACCACTCCGGAATGGGCTCTTCCGACTTTGAATATGAGGTAAAAATTTGGGCAAGAAGCGTACTGCCGTGCTCAGCCTATCTTGTGCTGAGTTGATGCATTCGTCTTTTAGTCTTATGATCAACCGTTGGTTTCGTTTTACGGTTTGCAACCTGAATGTTGTTGTTTCTCCGTGTCCTGAAGCATCGTTCTTCCTCGATTGGATGCCTCCTCGCGGTTGGTCTCAGTGTCGCCTCTCTTTACCTGTTGCCGCTTGTTCTGACTGCGGTTGGGTAGGCGCTCCGCTTATTTTCCCTTTTCCGGAGTTCCTCGGCACGGTTTCGCAAACGTTTATGAGAAAAATGCGAGAGCTCTGGGTGTTTCGCGCACCACAGAGTATGTTGTCGCGCCCTGTAACCCTCTCGTTCAGGGGCCATTCTGGTATCATAGCACTCAAGCAGGTCGTCCCTGAGTCGATCCGTCCATTTAAAAGTAATGAGATTGTGTTGGTCAATCACATTGACTCCATCTAGATTGGCTCCCCCAACTCTAGGATAGTCGGCATTGTTGTCCGACCCATTGTCGGGAGCCCTGCGCTTTCGATTGTTTCGAACCGCACTTACTACAACTATGTTTGGTGTTATCATTGTTGTTCCCACGAGCAGCTAGGGAATAGAGTACGTCCATCCTTGTAGAGCCCCGCATGCAAGGATAAGGATGCATACTCTGAGAGGTCGACCGGTATCCCAGAGTCACCGTTTGAGACACCTCACCCAGGTGCCATTCAGCTTTCGGCACGGTTCCATCTAGATGCTTCACTTCTGAAAGCCGAGGTAAAGAAAGCAGAATTTGAAAAATTCCATCAAGAGCTACTCGACAATTTTATAATAATGTTCGAATATTTTTCTAATCAATTTATAGTGATTTGAATTTGAAATTGTTATTCTTTTTGAATAAGAGGGAATTCTGGATTGATTTTTATGCTTTCAGAGAAGTGACGAAGCTTTTTTTTCGTCTTATAAAAATCATGGCATTTTAAGGACTTTTTGACAGGTTACAGGTATTAATTTAATGGTTTTCACTGAATTTTATATTGCTGTTCGAATATTTTCCTAATCAATTTATAGTGATTTGAATTTGAAATTGTTATTCTTTTTGAATAAGAGGGAATTCTGGATTGATTTTAATGCTTTGAGAGAAGTTTAGAAGCTTTTTTTTCGTCTTGTAAAAATCATGGCATTTTTAGAACTTTTTGACGGGCTACAGGTATTAATTTAATGGTTTTGTCTGCATTTTATAATAATTTAGAATATTTTTCTAATCAATTTATAGTGATTTGAATTTGAAATTGTTATTCTTTTTTTTTTAGAGGGAATTCTCAATGGATTTTAATGGTTTGACGGAAGTTTCATAGCTTTTTTTTTCTTCTTATAAAAATAATGGTATTTTTAGGACTTTTTGACAGGGTCCAGAAATAAAAATAATGGTTTTAACTAAACTTTATAATAATGTTCGAATATTTTTCTAATCAATTTATAGTGATTTGCATTTGAAAATGTCATTCTTTTTGAATTAGAGGAAATCCTCGATTGATTTTCATGCTTTCAGAGAAGTGACGAAGCTTTTTTTTCGTCTTATAAAAATCATGGCATTTTAAGGACTTTTTGCAGGTTACAGGTATTAATTTAATGGTTTTCGCTGAATTCTATAATAATCTTCGAGTATTTTTTAATTGATTTCTAGTGATTTGAATTAGGAATTGTCATTCGTTTTGAATTAGAGGGAATTATCGATGGATTTAGTGGTTTGAGAGAAGTTTCAAAGCTTTTTTTTCGTCTTATAAAAATCATTCCATTTTTAGGACTTTTTGACAAGTTCCACGGATTAGTTTAATGGTTTTCACTAAATTTTATAATAATGTTCGAATATTTTTCTAATAAATATATAGTGATTTGAATTTGAAATTGCTATTCTTTTTGAATTATAGGGAATCCTCGTTTGATTCTAATGTTTCAGAGAAGTGTCGAAACTTTTTTTTCGTCTTATAAAAATCACGGCATTTTTAGGACTTTTTGACAGGTTACAGGTATTAATTCAATGGTTCTGACTGAATTTTATAATAATGTTAGAATATTTTTTGAATCAATTTGTAGTGATTTGAATTGGAAATTGTTATTCTTTTGGAATTAGAGGGAATCCTCGAATGATTTTAATGCTTTGAGGGAAGTTTCAAAGCTTTTTTTTCGTCTTATAAAAATCATGGCATTTTTAGGACATTTTGACAGGTTCCAGAGATTAATTTAATGGTTTTCACTAAATTTCATAATAATGTTCGAATATTTTTCTGATCAATTTATAGTGATTTGAATTTGAAATTGTGATTCTTTTTGAAGTAGAGACAATTCTCGATTGATTTTAGTGCTTTCAGGGAAGTTTCAAAGATTTTTTTCGTCTTATAAAAATTATGACATTTTTAGGACTTTTTGACAGGTTCCAGGGACTGATTTAATAGGCTTTCACTTAATTTTATAATAATGTTCGAATATTTTTCAGATCAATTTATAGTTATTTGAATTTGAAATTGTTATTCTTTTTTAATTACAGAGAATTCTCCATTGACTTTGATGTTTTGAGGGAAGTTTGAAAGCTTTTTTTCGTCTTATAAAAATCATGGCATTCGTAGGATTTTCCGACAGGTTCCAGGGACTATTTCAATGGGTTTTCACTAAATTTTATGATAAATTTCGAATATTTTTCTAAGCAATTTATAGTGATTTGGAGTAGAAATTGATTGTCTTTTTGAATTAGAGAGAATTCTCGATTGATTGCAATGCTTTGAGGGAAGTTTCAAAGCTTTTTTTCGTCTTATAAAAATCATGGCATTTTTGGGACTTTTTGACTGGTTCCAGGGATTAATTTAATGGTTTTCACTGAATTTTTTAATAATGTTCGAATATTTTACATATCAATTTATAGTGATTTGAATTTGAAATTGTTATCCTTTCTGAATTAGGGAGAATTCTCGATTGATTTTAATGCTTTGAGGAAGCTTCAAAGCTTTCTTTCGTCTCATAAAAGTCATGACATTTTTAGGACTTTTTGACTGGTTCCAGGAACTAATTTAATGGTTTTCACTGAATTTTATAATAATGTTCCAATATATTTTTCATCAAGTTATAGTGATTTGAATTTGAAATTGTTATGCTTTTTGAATTAGAGAGAATTTTCGATTGATTTTAATGCTTTAAGGGAAGTTTCAAAGCTTTTTTTCGTCTTATAAAAATCATGGCATTTTTTGGACTTTTTGACTCGTTCCAGGGATTAATTTAATGGTTTTCAATGAATTTTATACTAACGTTCGAATATTTTTCTTATCAATTTATATTGATTTGAATTTGGAATTGTTATCCTTTTTGAATTGGAGAGAATTTTCGATTGATTTTAATGCTTTCAGGGAAGTTTCAAAGCCTTTTCTCGTCTTATAAAATTTCATGGCATTCTTGGGTCTTTTTCGCAAGTTCAAGAGATTAATTTAATGGTTTTTCACTGTTGTTTATGGTAATGTTCGAATATCTTTCTAATCAATTCATACTGATTTAAATTGAAAATTGTTATTCTTTTTAAATTAGAGGCAAATTTCGATTGATTTTACTGCTTGGAAAAAAGTTTCAAAGCTTTTTTTCGTCTTATAAAAATCATGACATTTTTAGGACTTTTTGACTGGTTCCAGGACTAATTTAATTGTTGTTCACTGAATTTAATAATATCGTTCAAATATTTTTCTAAACAATTTACAGTGAGTTGAAGTTGAAATGGAGATTCTTCTTGAATTAGAGAGAATTCTCGATTGATTTTAATGCTTTGAGGGAAGTTTCAAAGCTTTTTTCCTCTTATAAATATCATGACATTTTTGGGACTATTAGACTGGTTCGAGGAACTAATTTAATGGTTTTCATTGAATTTTATAATAATGTTCCAATATTTTTCTCATCAATTTATAGTGATTTGAGTTGGAAATTGTTACTCTTTTTGAATTACAGAGAATTCTCGATTGATTTTAATGCTTTGAGGGAAGTTTCAAAGCTTTTTTTCGTCTTATAAAAATCATGACATTTTTAGGCACTACCCTGCTCCTCAGTGCACCAGAACATAGAGTCAAATCGAGAACCTCACTCCTGTTTTTAGTCTGGAATGTGGAAGTATCACCCCGATTCAGAATCTCCCACCCTGTGCCTGCTATATATTCAATTAAATCTCTCCCTCTGTCGTTGATGTTTGTGCTTCTCCACACCGTGTGGTGAGAGTTTGCATTACAGCCCAACAGCAGAGGGATTTTATTATTCTGACACTGCCGAATTAGAGCCTCCACCTCTCTGGGAGGCGGAGGTCCCCGGCATCGCCAGGGAAATCGGCCGAGCCAATAAACACCCCTAGCCTTTCTCCGCTACTGCTCCTGAGTCTCGCCCTGATAACGGTGAGATCTCTAGAGCAGAATTCAGGCACCAAGATCACACCCATACCCTTAACGGCTATGCATGCCCTTGGCGTTTATTCGAGCGGCCCCTTATAGATGGAGCCACACCCTGAAAAGCCGCAAATACTTTCCCTGCATAAGCAGGGTTCTTAGATTAGGGCGAGCCCTGTCTGCACGACAGACATGCGTCTGGCTAGAACCGCCGAGGCGCCTTTGCTGTGATGCAAATTTATCTGCATCATGGAGATTCCTGTCTCAGTCATTGACAGGCTAATTCGGGGCACCTCTGGGTGCTTCTGGTCCCCCTGCGGAGCCCAGTTGGGTCACTTGGAAGGTAACCCTACTAGCCCCTAAATAGGGGCGGTAATCGAGAGCAGCGGGCTCTGATTGAGGATTCAGGAAGACCGACGACTAGAATCCAGCCTCTCTCCTTCGGCCTGGATCCCTGCCTGTCGGAATAGACTTTTCATGAATCAGTTTGCAGAGACGGGTTCTGAAAACTCAGGCGCCCCAGACCGACCACCGGACTTTCGGGGGTGCCGGGAATCAGTAAGGTCGCTCTACGGTACCTCTGCAGACACTCCGTCCCTTTGAATTCCAAGTTTAGGCCCTCTTTGAGCCTAAACGTTGGGGCTTTTTCCACTATCCAGGCTCGCGACCAGATGTCCACGGCCTCCACTACGATGGCCCCCGACCTCATGGAGATGTCATTGAATCTGGAGGCACGTCCCTCGTGGGATAATGCGTCAATCCCTTCAAAGATGTCAACCGTCATCCTGTCCAACTCCTCGAGAGTTAGACAGTTCTCAGGATAACCCGACGCAATGAAAACTTCACCAAGGCGTTGTTCGCCATCTGCGCAAAAGTAAAGCCCTGTGTTTCCAGAGCCTTCTGCCGTTTCAACTCCCTGTTTGAGGAAGTTTCTCTGGAGCCCTTCCTCCTCTTGCCAATAAGATTAGCCTGAAGAGTTGCTCCAAGTAAGATTTCCGCAGCCACTGCCCCCTGTGGGGTGCCTTTGCTGATCTCTCCTTTTTTGTGCTTCGCAATGTTGCCACCTCACGGAGAGTTCCGTTAGCTGCACTTCTACGGCTTCGACAATGTTGTCTCCACCGTTATCTTTAGTTCGCACCGTCTCTGGTGGGTTGCCCCCTAAGGAGCCTCCCACTTTCGTCGGTGGGTTAGAGGAGGGTCCCGGAACGGGCCTCTAATTGCTTTCGGTTTGTTTTATTTTATAAGGATTCATTTGAGACCCACGAGAAGCTAGGGAAATAAGGAACACCCCCGGCAGAGCCCCGCTTGCAGGGCGTGGGTCTACATACTATGGGATTCGACCTGGTGTCCCAAAGTCTCCGTTTAGACACCTCCTTTTCGACCCCCGCCTGTCCGCCTCTACTGAGGGGGGCAGGCCAGGGTGTTCAAGGATTTGTTAACCCTGGTGCCATTCAGCTCTTGACACGGCGATCACATCGTAGCTTGGGAGCATGAGAACTCGCGCCCTCGATATTCCAGGAGGCTTTGCCATTACCTCCTGGAAGGATCGCTCCTTAGTTTAAGTCCCACCGACTAGTGTCCGTCAGTTCCCCAGAGTAGTCACACCTCGCAGTGCAGCCCCTCTGGTTCACCTATTCCGGATCTACAGTCTAATGAGACCCGTAAGCCCTCCCACCAGCTACTAACTATTATGATTAGTAAACAATTACTGATTCGATTACTTGAGATGCCTCATAAGTCAATAGTGGAAACCAACTGATTGCTTGATACAAATAAATAAATTTACTTAGGACTGTATACAATAACTAAAAAAAGGTTACTGAAGTGGAAAACTTGAAAAGTGGAAAAGTTGAATAAAATGACGCGATTGTGTGACATTCTTGACATTGACACAACAGGAAGGTCATATTTTGAAAACTTAAGCGCGACGAAACCTGTCTCCAGCTTAAAAACATTACCTTCTGAGTTTTTGAAAAAAGTCAAGAAAAATGATAAGTTTTTACAATCATAAATCGACAAGGGATCAATGCGATCCAAATTAATTAAACCCATTCAGGGTCCTTATGCGCTACTTTTGAGCAGATTTCTGGTTTCCATTTTCAAAATTTCTTCCGGTTGTACAATTTTCTAATTTTCAGAGCATGTATTATATTTGTTTAATTTAATTTGTATTATATTTGTTTAAAATCACCCCTCCCCCCGTTTTTGTCAAAGGTCCAAGTTTTAAGACCCTCTATACCTTTGAAAGAATTAATCTATTAGATTCACTTTTGATACACTTTTTAAGTGTCGGAAACCAAAGGTCAAGCTCGTTAGCCTGCTATTTTGGATCCAAATTCCAAAAGTTAGAGCATTTTTGAGACCATTTTTTTCAAGATTTAAAAATTCTTTCTACGGTTATTTTTAGTACTTGGAAAGTTGAACACTTTATCCTCACGACTTTTTTCGATGTCAAGAAAAAAAAGGTTGCTTTTTGGAAGCCCTGTAAGATTATCATAACAACTTTTTGAATACTCTTCTAGAATCAGAAATCAAAATTTTGAGCCAAATAAAGCGAGATATGAAAAGAAGTTAAGATATCAAAACTGTTGCCTTTACGAAGACCTCTTGACCTGCAAATGCGAAGTTTCAACGAAAACGTTAATTTGAATCTACTTTCAACCATGTAGTTGAATTTTTAACTAAATTTTTACATTCTCATCTCAATGAAAAGGTATTGGTTTTATGTGAAAAATTACTTTCACGGATTCAATCAAATGTCGACGTTTTGAGGCCCCCTGAGTCAGAAAAAACGGTTTTTACCAAGGTGTCTGTCTGTCCGTCTGTCTGTCCGTCCGTCTGTCTGTCTGTAGTCTGTAGTATCGTGTAGGCACGATAACTTTCGAAAGATTGATCAGGACACAAACGGTCCTTTAATATTTATTAATATTTTCCGAAAATATTTCCACGTTATTTCAACTTTTATTTTTAAATAAGGGTGAACAAATTTTGATCTCAGGACTGAGTTGATCAGCTGGTATACTCGTTACATGGCCTTAAACTTGTTTTTTTTTTTTTGGTTCAGAAAAAAATCTCAATAATGTCGATTTATGTTTGGATATTGCAAATAGTCTCATTAACAACAAGTAAAAAATCTAAAGTTTTCAGACTTGTACATTAGTGGAAAGATAACAATTCTGTTGAGTTCGCCAGTGTAGTTCAAAGTAGCCTCACTCAGTTCGGCATCCTAAAAGTTGTTTTTTTTGTATTCGGAAAATATCTCAATAATGTCGATTTTTGTATAGATATTTCGAATAGTCTCATTAACGACATGTAAAAAATCTAAAGTTCTCGGACTTGTATATTAGTGGAAAAATAAAGATTCTGTGGAGTTCGTTAGAGTATTTCGTAGCAGACTCGGTCAGTTCGGCATCTTAAAAGTTGTTTTTTTGATTATGATAAAAATCGCAATAACGTCGATTTTTGTATAGATATTGCAAATAGTCTCATGAACAACATGTAAAAAATGTAAAGTTTTCAGACTTGTACATTAGTGGAAAGAGAACAATTCTGTTGAGTTCGTCAGTGTATTTCAAAGTAGCCTCAGTCAGTTCGGCATCCTAAAAGTTGTTTTTCTGATTCGGAAAATATCTCAATAATGTGGATTGTTGTATAGACGTTGCAAATAGTCTCATTAACAACATGTAAAAAATCTAAAGTTCTCTGACTTATATTAGTGGAAAAATAACGATTCTGTAGAGTTCGTCAGAGTATTTCATGTAGCCTCACTCAGTTCGGCATCCTAAAACTTGTTTTTTTTTATTCAGAAAATATCTCAATAATATGGATTTTTGTATAGATGTTGCAAATATTCTCATTAACATTATGTACAAAATCTGAAGTTCTTAGACTTATACAATAGTGGGAAAATAACGATTCTGTTGAGTTCGTCAGTGTATTTGATAGTAGACTCGGTCAGTTCGACATCCTAAAAGTTGTTTCTTTGATTCGGAAAAAAATCTCAATAACGTCGATTTTTGTATAGATATTGCAAATAGTCTCATTAACAACATGTAAAAATATAAAATTCTTAGGCTTATATATTAGTGGAAAAATAACGATTCTGTTGAGTTCGTCAGAGTATTTCGTAGCAGACTCGGTCAGTTCAACATCTTAAAAGTTGTGTTTTTGATTCGAAAAAAAAACGCAATAATGTCGATTTTTTTATAGATATTGCAAATAGTCTCATGCACAACATGTAAAAAATCTAAAGTTTTTAGACTTGTACATTAGTGGAAAGATAACAATTCTGTTGAGATCTTCAGTGTATTTCAAAGTAGCCTCAGTCAGTTCGGCATCCTGAAACTTGTTCCTTTGATTCGGAAAATATCTCAATAATGTCGCTTTTCGTATAGATATTGCAAATAGTCTCATGAACAACATGTTAAAAATCTGAAGTTTTCAGACTTATACATTAGTGGAAAGATAACAATTCTGTTGAGTTCGTCAGTGTAGTTCAAAGTAGCCTCAATGAGTTCGGGATCCTAAAAGATGTTTTTTTCACTCGGAAAATATCTCAACAATGTCGATTTTTGTATAGATATTGCAAACAGTCTCATGAACAACATGTAAAAAATCTAAAGTTTTCGGACTTGTATATTAGTGGAAAGATAACAATTCTGTTGAGTTCGTCAGTGTAGTTCAAAGTAGCCTCACTCAGTTCGGCATCCTAAAAGTTGTTTCTTTGATTCTGAGAAAAATCTCAATAATGTGGATCTTTGTACAGATATTGCAAATAGTCTCATTAACAACATGTAAAAAATATGAAGTTCTTAGGCTTATATATTAGTGGAAAAATAACGATTCTTTTGAGTTCGTCAGAGTATTTCGTAGCAGACTCGGTCAGTTCGGCAACCTAAAAGTTGTTCTTTTTTATTCGTAAAATATCTCAATAATGTCGTTTTCTGTATAGATATTGCAAATAGTCTCGTTGAAAACATGAAAAAAATCTAATGTTCTCGGACATATATTAGTGGAAAAATAACAACTCCGTTGAGACCGTCAGTGTCTTTCAAAGTAGCCTCAGTCAGTTCGGCACCCTGAAAGTTGTTTTTTTTTTTATTCGGAAAATATCTCAATATTTTGGATTTTAGTATAGATATTGCAAATAGTCTCATTAACCACATGTAAAAATATAGTTTTCAGACTTGTACATTAGTGAAAAGATAACAATGCTGTTGAGTTCATCAGTGTAGTTCGAAGTAGCCTCACTCAGTTCGGCGTCCTAAAAGTTGTTTTTTTGATTCGGAAAATATCTCAATAATGTCGCTTTTTGTATAGATATTGCGAATAGTCTCATTAACAACATGTAAAAAATCTTAAGTTCTCGGACTTATATATTAGTGGAAAGATAACAATTCTGTTGAGTTTGTTAATGTATTTTATAGTAGACTCGGTCAGCTCGGTATCCTAAAAGTTTTTTTTTTATTCGGAAAAAAATCTCAATAATGTCGATTTTTGTATAGATATTGAAATAATTTGTTTACGAAGTATGAACTTCAAGCCTGGAAGTGATGATAAGAAAAAAGACCATTGAATTTAGTAAAAAAATAAACAGTATTAAATGATTTCATTGAATTTTCATAATTCTGCATGTACTCTGTGAGACATAGACCTTAATCATGCTCACATCTGTAGTTAGGCCTTCTTTTCTCGAAAACTGTACCTCACAGATGTAAAAACGTAAAATATCAACAATGAATCGTTTTGCCTATTTTCTAAGCAAACTATTGTTTTTATGAGAAAAAGGAAAATTACCTTTTCTATAGAGAACAAAATTCTGCACATTTTTCTATGAAAGCTTAATTGTATTGAAATTAGCAGTTTCCGAAATAAGCGCAAAAAAATACACAACGGCCGCTATTGGTTATTATAAAATGTTTAGCCATTGTTTAATCGATTTAGATGTTTCATATAATCACTATGATTGACGAAATGCATACACACGGTAAACGTAAAAGTCGAGTTTCAGGCGATGAATGGAGACTGGGTTTTTGAAATGCTAGAGGAGTGAATGATCTTAAGGTAAGAGAACTACGAAAAACTATGCACGTAAGGAAACTAGACATTTTATGTGTACCTGAGACGAAGAAAAAGGGTCTAATAGAACACCATATAGAACCAGGAACAAAACCCACTTTCGAAAGTAATAGGACCAGACAGAAGCCACATCCTATTAGGTTTCTATTCGGTTTCTAATAGGCATTTTTACTAGGGAAGTAAATGTGCACATTTTATCGGATCAAATATGGTATTTTCTATTCGATGTGCGATCATTTTCTGATCGGTTTATTCGATTCGATCGACACACCGATCGAATGCCGAAAAACCGAAATGCGACCCGTGATACGGTCAGATCGTTTTTTTCGATTCTACCAGCCCGTCGATCGAATGTCGAAAAACCGACATTCAATACTATCTTCGAATCGGTTTTTAGATTTGATTGGTCCGTGCGTCGGAAAATCCCATATTAGATGTGCTTTGGATTGAATCGGTTATAAACTTTTTTGCATACATTCTTTCAATTAGGTTACCATAGTCCATCAATAAACCAAAACATGTCGTCAGTTTCCATAAATAAATTATTCAAAAATTAAAATGTGAACATAGATTAAAGAATTTGTAAAGATAATTTTTCTTTAATTGAATAACTTTTGCAATTCGACAAAATTTATATATGTCTATAAAATAAAGATTTTTTTAATCTTCAATCAATATGCTCCGAATTCTTATACCTATTATTTTCATAAGTGACAAACTTCATAAAATAAAAGTTTTAGCGATAACTGATCAATATTTTTTTAAATATTTATTTGTAATTTTGTATTCTATTATTTGAGAAGCTACAAATTTTGATCGTATACTCTATACATCTGAATTAGAAGGGCGTATTCACAAAGTAGTTCTACGAATGTAAATAATTAACAATTCCACTAAGAACAAATAATTTTTTGTTGAATAATGACTATTGGAAATACTCACAAAATCAATTACGAGGGCTGTTTGATAAGTCAGTGACTTTTCGACTAAAAGATTTTTTTTCGGCAAATAAGCGTTTTACTTCTCAACATAATCTCATTATAGCTCGATACATTAAGTCCAGCGTTTTTCCAATTTTTTTATTCCTTCTGATTACCTTCTGAAGGCAATCGATGTGAATGATACCGCGTGCATCCCAAAAACCGGTGGCCATGACCTTGTTGGCCGACAGACTCACCTTGGCCTTCTTTGGTGCACGTTCACCCGGAGAAACCCACTTTTTTTTATTGTTCCTTGGTCTCTGGTGTGTTGTGGTGGATCCATGTTTCGTCCACGGTTAGGAAACGACGCAAAAACTTGTTCAGATTGCGGCTGAACATCGCCAAACACTTCTTTGAAGTGGGCACACGGTTGCACTTATGGTCGAATGTGAGCAATCGCGGCACCCATCTCGCGGATAGCTTTTTCATGTCCAAATATTCACGTAAAATATGATGTACCCGCTCAGTTGAGATGCCTACAGCCTCAACCAACTCACGCAGTTCAATTCTCCTATTGTCCAATATCATTCCATAGATTTTGTCGACGATTTCTGGCGTGATGACCTCTTTTGGACGACCTGAACGGTCGGCGTCACTTGTGCTAGTACGACCACAACGGAACTCAGTAAACCACTTCTTAACCATTCAAAATGATGGTGTAGAGTTCCCATAGTATTTATCAAGCCCTTCCTTGGTTTCAGTGATGGTTGTTTACGCAAAAAAATAATGTCTAATCAGCACACGAAATTCACTTTTTTCCATTTTCGTTAACATTCACGAGGTTCTTTCCTTTCAATGGCTATCGAACACAAAATAAATGACCCAGCGTGCTCAAAATTTAACAGAAGTCTATTCATAGATGGTGTTGACGGGATCAGTGGTGCCTTTAAAGTTACTCCGCAAAAAAATTCGAGTAGTCACTGACTTATCAAACAGCCCTCGTATAATGACTTGTACTATTTGATTAGTTAACTCTTACTCATTCAGATTTAGAGAGTGTATAATATTTAATGCAGGAATTTTAATTCCCCATACATATCTGAAACATTCAAACGATAAAAGCGTTGTGAAATTTGAAAAGAAGACCAGTGACAAATTTTTAAACATTATTTTTTACTAGGGAAAGTAGCGCGCTACGTGCGCTTATAACATATTCCTTTTTTTAGTTTTCCAATCATGAAATTTAAATATATGCTTAAATTTAAAGTACTATGAGATATAATAAATTATAATTATCATTTCAAATAAATATTTAACTAGCTGCATCGGTCTTCATTCAATTTTAATTTTAGTCGGCAACTTGTTGAATTTAGATGATTTGTAATGTTTATAGTTATTTATCAAGAAATTTTGAAGATCTTGAAGATATGGAATTCAAGATTCTTCAATGTTGAATCTGTATAAAAATTTTTTTATTTTGCTGACTTAGAAGAATGAAAGTAAAAACTTCTTAATTCTAAATCTGCAAATAAAAAAAATTGCAAATTTAATTCATCAAAATTACATAATTTTCAATTTCAAATTCAAATTTCTAAGATTTTAAGGAGTTGCAATTGAAAATTGTTGAATTTTGAAAATATAGAATTACAAATTATTTGATTTTCAATATGTACATTTTAAAGGTGTATAATTTTGAACGCTTTTTTAATAGTTGAAATTTGAATATTCTAAATTGAACAATTTCTATTGACAGTCCATCGGATGATTATTACTTTCCCAAAACATCAATCAGAAAAGAATAATTTTCAAGAAAATTCATGAATTTTCAACTAAACAATTATAAATTTTTAACCAAAGAGGTAATTTTTCAAATAAAATCATGAATATCGAACAGACAACATTTTTACAAAGCAGTTCAACTTTCAAGTGAGTAGTTAAATTTTTTACCAAAAAGGTGAATTTTAAACCAAAAAGATTAATATTTTCTACCAGAAGAGTTGAATTTTTAACAAAATACATGCATTTGCAGTCAAATAGTTGAAATATCATTTACAGTGGAGTCTCACCTATTCCCCAACTTCCTTATTCCCTGTTGCCTCTATTTCCCGTCGGCTGTAGACGATTATTTCCATTTGCGCAGTTCCGACAACTCCCACCACGGTCCCGGTATATTCTCCTCTGCGTCACAGTGGGACGAAATAAAAAAACGAGGTTCAAAATAACTTGTAGCTGGCAATTTTTAACCAATTTTGGATTTTTTTTTAGAAACATTCAGCAATGAATTTTGAAGAGAGTTATGCGGCTCAATTTTTTAACTGCATTTTGTTTAAACTTTTATTTAAATGCAAAGTGTGAAGAAAAAGTAGATTTTTTAGTTTTTTATGAATTCTTTCCCTGTAGAACCAGGGTTCTTAAATTAGGGCAATTCCTGCCTGCACCACTGGCAAACGCCTGGCTAAAACCGCCAGCAAGCCTCTGCTGTTGTGCAGATTAATTGGCATCATAGGGATTCCCGTCTCAGCCGCAAATTTCGTGAAGTATTTTATGAATGGGTACTTAATAATTTCATACTACTTAATGTATCATTTTGAACTAGTATAAAAATGATTTTACCCTCGAAAACTCGAGTATACAAAAAATATTCGAAAGCATTTTTCTGCATCCTTTTGCAGAAATAAATACAAATTTTCATATTCAAATCAAGTCCACCATATTACTCAGTTAACTATTTCACTAAAAAAATATCACGAAAGCAGTTAATCAGCTGTATTAGACTTTTTCATTAGACGCTGTGAAAAGTAGTATTCATAGATAACCAACAGATAAACGCTTTTATGTGATAAAATAAGTAGCGGAAACCAGTACGAGGTGGATAAAAAAAGGTTTGAAGTCATAAAATTGACAAATGATGAACGAGTGGAAAAAGTATTATGTATCAAAATAAGGCTAGACCATTTATTTTCAGGATAGCAATGCCATCAGCTGAATTATGTTAGCCATTCATTCTATGATTCACATTTCTTCCTTTTTATATTGACTATTTTACAATATGCATATTATAAGAATAATAGGAACTGTGCAAACTACCACGCATCATACAAAAGTATCGAAAATCGTAAAGCAGCTACCTCACAGTCTGCACCTGTTTTTATACATTCCGAAACACCCACAAATAGGTTTTCAAGAAAAATCCCCCATTCATGCACCTAAACATCTCTCATTTAGAAAATGTATGAGGTGCGAAAAATATGACACCTCATTTAACGGTAATTGTACGTCTTTACAAAGAAACACAATTCAAGTTAACAAAGAAAACCTTCATATGAAAACTCATCGTAGCAAGTCTCTCTTTGATGTCTCCATCGACTTTATTAGATATCCTGATTCCAGCAGTAATATTCATCAACACCAAAAAACCACACCTAGTACATGTTTAGGTTTAAAAAATCAAAGACTTTTGTTGATATCACCATTTCCATGTTAACAATAAACAGCCCCAAAAACAACAACTGGTGAATTTGACGAAAATCATCTGTTCTAAACGTGTAGAATTAAAAAAAGGGTTCATTTCTTTTCAACGAAAAAATAGTGGAAACTTTTTTTTCAAAGCTTTCCATTTGGTTGAGCCAACACACATTTTTTAAATGTTCATCTACATTCACGAACAATCACAAGAAGGTCTTTATTCTTGACAAAAGTAAATGAAAGCTTTTTTTAATTCTTGATAGAGGTGAATACAAATACGATGATTTTTTATTTCTTAATGACACTAATTAAATATCAAGTTGACCGCGAAAATCTGATTTGACTCATTTTGAGTTAGACATGAACCCAAAATTAAGACGCAGAATTTTTTGGTCCAGAAGGACCTATTCAAAATAATAAATTACAATTGTGTTGTTATACAAAAGAAAATTACATGCAGTTACCCCACTGGAGTAATACCTGAAACAATAGTTTGAAAACGAAAGGCGTTTTGTTTTCATGACGTGTTCGACTTATAGGACGTAATTGCTGGAAATTCTTTTAAAGCTCTTCCAGAAAAATCTGCAGGTGGTTCTATTTCCTCTCCTGAATTGAAGGAAGCTGGAATTTCTCCAAGGAGTCGAAAGGCTCTTCCAAACAAGAGGTCTGCAGGTGCCGTTTGGCGTGCCGAAGAATAGCTTGTTTCATTTGCCTCTGAAGACTTTCCATGAGTCCGGCTAATGATAGAAACGCAACACACAGCTGCGGACGTAATTGAATCCTAAAGAACTTGGTACATGATTCTCGATGTTGATGTGGACATGCTCGAATCTGGAAGGTGGTAGCAAGAATTACCCAATTGGTGACGAAACTTAGCGTGAAATATTTGCACGCTGACAATCTATATAAGCACGTGCCCATTTGCGACAATTCACTTTAATAGACGGCCACGCTAAACGTTGAGCTACGAGTCCGACCTTTGGGTTGATCCCAGGGTGTGAGAATCTGTGGACGGAATTTAAAGCTAGTTTGCAAAAGGCCTTAGCGGGGAAAGGTGCTATATTTCAAGGAAGTTTACTGAAAACACTTGCAATTGTGCCATGCAAGGGCACCTGGCTGAGCTTCAGGGATGATTCAGGCTAGATTTTGTTCTCTATTGCCTCGTCTTGAGCCTGTAATTAGGCGAGCGCTTGAAAGTCGATACTTTCGCTACTGATCACATTCGCGATTGTGCATTCGCGATGACTTTGTTCTACCTTGAGGTGTGCTCTATGCTCATTGTGAACTGGTAGATGAAATCCAGATGCCCGAATTGACGGAAAGAACATTCATCGGCTTTCTGACAAAAATCGATGATGAGAGGCTTGTCACCGGCAAAACCTATGAAACTTCTGTAGAAGAAGGGTCGAATTTGATTTAGGGCTCGAATTTGGGCCACCTGGATTTCTAGAAAACTGAAACATGTACTAGATTAGTAACAGTGGGAACTGAACGCACTTCACAGTAGTGGAAAGTAGTAAAAGTTTTACTGTTTCATTCGCTTAGCAAAATTGTGAGACAGAAAAATAAAAAGTCGGATATCCTGAGTTCATTCCATGTAAGTCTTAAATGTCTATTCATTATTTCGGGAATGCAGTTTTTCAATTAATGTTGTATGTAGTAGTGAGGTAGGGTTAGTAGAATAGTATTGCTCGGTAGATATAAAGATGCTCCTGTTCAGGGTTTATGCTTTATAAACATGAACATTTTGTACCGGGTGGCTCTAATTTGATACACTATGGGCTTGGACCAGAAAATCACAGACATTATTTAGCATTGTATGTATGCATTTAGCTTGTTTAGTGTGGATTCATGTGATACTAACAATCATGAGGGAAGTGTGTATACTATCGCTTTCTGTCATATTTTTGTTTGCAGATTTAAAAATGTCAAATACCAGATTCGATTTTTTGTTTCATTTTGATATCGGAAACTTGCTTATTTTTCATGTATTTCGATGTTTTTATAGTTATATCAATTCAGAGTCATCTCCTCTACATTTAATAAGGTGTGCCTGGAATATATTTAGCATAGTTAAACATTGATTTATCAACCTTGATTCCAAATAACAGTCACTAACGATCAGAATTTTTGCCTCATATTTTTTATAAAATTTTAGGTCGTCAGAAGTGAGGAAAGTGCATTACTCCATCTAGATGCTTCACTTCTGAAAGCCAAAGTAAAGAAAGCAGAATTTGAAAAATTCCATCAAGAGCTATTCGACAAGAAAATGTACGGAAACTTTCACAAAAATGTAAAAAAACAGTCCTTGTCAAAGGCCCGAACTTTTGCTTTTCTCAGGTCATCAGTGCTTAATTCAGGTACACAGAATTATTTCACTGACAATCAAATTATTTTGTAGAAATCTGGTATTTTTAGCTTGAAAATTCCATTATTTTGTTACAAATATATATATTCATTGTGTTAAGAAATCATCTTTTGTAGTAGAAAATTAATCATCTTGGTTGAAAATTCATTTATTTTTACTTGAAAATTCTATATTTCAAATGATTTCATTTTTCATTGACTGAAAAATCTTTCTTTGTTGAGGATTGAAGTATTTTGTGAAAAATTGGTCTTTTCCGCATCAATTTAACTATTTTTTATTCAACATTAATATCTTTCATCAGTTAAAATATCAACTGTATTATTTTTTGTCGTAAATTCACCCTTTTTTGGTGAAAATTCGTAACTACTTTTTTAAAAGTTGACCGACATTGTTAATTCGTGTGAAACTATAAGGTTTTACCAAACCCCTCTATCCACAAATCTTTCAACGAAAGAAAATTTAGTCCGCAAGAATTGCGTTAGATAGATGGTCGGGAAGGATAAAAACTGACGGACTCCAACAAAAGGGTGATACGTAGTTCAAAATTTCATAAAAAAGCTAAAAATAAGGTTTGATAATTGGGCGGTTAAAATTTTTCGAAGAAATTGAGAGGCTTGAGGTACCAAAATATCGAGGAGGGCGGGGGTGCTCTCTGGATCAGCCCTTGCTTTCAACCTATTCAAGATAGGAAAGCTTACCAGGTGGTATCATATTCGTAATCGGCAATGTAGTATCGATTAATATTTTTGACTTCAGCCAGCGATTAATTAATTATTGTTTTCTTCGTGACAGAAATGTTGTACATGTATGTTATGTTAAATTTTCTATTTTTATACGTTGATTTGGTCCAAATTTCAAAAAGAAATCTTTAAATTGGTCAGAGAAAGTTATGTGGTCAGGCAAACCCCGATAATTGCAAATTGTTTCATCACTAGGCACCCTTTCGTGGAAGAGACAATATAGAAGTCTTGGCTGCTGGGAACGATGGAGAACTATAGCCAATGAAAAAATGTCACGACTTGGTTAATACAGCCATATGGGAAGAGTGTCACTTCTGCAGATGTGGAATACGTCTGTGTGAGAAAAATGTATTGAGAACTTGGATCTTGCATGGGAGGAATGATTAACTTCTACTCGTCAATTATGTACCAGATGTGGTGGTGCGTATTTTAAACAAAGAAACTAATTACTCCTGGAAATTTATTTCATTGTGTTTACTTTGCGTATTTTAATTTTTTGTAGAATGGGCTTCACGTTTGTCAGACTTCACTCCCTTCAATTTCTTTTTGTGGAGCTACAAAAGAATTGTACAAATCGCCAGAGGTGTTCCTCCAGAAACGCTACAAAATATACAAATAAAACATTTGACAAGTCGGCTTCAAGTCTTCAAAGGCGACTTGTTTAAATATCATTTAAAAAATTGCTATTTACTCACAAATATTCTTCGAACTTTGTTTCACATTAAATTATTTTGCACACAAACTAAATTTTTACTTCTTTATAAGATTATCTTTTATTGTGAAATCCTTCGGAATTTATAGGTGCTAGCCAAAAATATATCATTTTACACTATGAGATTTCTAAAAACAAAAGATTTCCGAAGCGCCTAAAATATCTTCTTTTTCTGAATAAATGGTTATTTTTGAAACTAATATGTAGAAAAGATGAAAATACTTTTGAATTTCGCAAAAATGACTTCACGATTTGTTTGATTTTGACTTCAGTGTTTCAAATCAGCCTCTCATTTTAAAATGTGATAAATTGGTATGGAGCGTTATTGGACATTTTATAAAATATATTGGGCAAAAATGGTGATCATCATCAACTGTTATTTGGAACCAATATTGATACACCGACGCTGCTCATCACGCTTGACTGAGCAAGCCTCTCTCTCGGCGCCGCGGCTACTCTCATCACGAAACTGCTGAAGCTATCAGTTTTAGGAACGCCATAAACTCGGACTCCACAACTCCTAATTGCAGTGCAGTTTGAATAATTATTTCCGAGTTTTATACCAACATAACAACTAATGGAATAAGTGGCTTTACTTTTAGTTTTCAATTGGTCTTTGTTAACCAGTTTAGTTTTGCAGCATAGCATTTAATCGCATGAGTAACAAAGCTTTGGATGCCCTATTTGATTGTCTTTGATTTTGTATTTGTAAGTGCCATTCCGTTTTTTTTGGTTAAACCTGATTTGTAAACCCCTTACACGAACTTCAACGTCCGTTGAAAAGACGTAGAAAAAAATGTAATTAATATTTTAATCACTAGAATTTCGAATTTCGCGTCAAGTGCTGCCACCTATCTACCCACAGTGGCAACTGATCAAATTTGGGCGCCTCACGCCCTGTATTTAACCATGTATCCTTTTTACATTCTCATCATAATGAGAAGGTATTGCTTTTATGTGAAAAATGACTTTCGTGGATTCCATCAAATGTCGACGTTTTGAGGCCCCCTGAGTAAAAAAAAATAGTTTTTACGTCGGTGTCTGTCTGTCTGTCGTTGTCGTCATCGTCGTTGTCGTCGTCGTCGTCGTCATCGTCATCGTCATCTTCGTCGTCGTCGACGTCTGTATATCGGATAAATTTTGAAAGACTAATCGGATGGTATTGTGCTTTGGCACACAGTTTCAGGGACGAAAAAGAAAGATCAAGTTCGTTAACCAGCTATTTGGATATAAATTCAAAAAGTTAGGGCACTTTCAAAGTTTTTTAGATAATTTTTTTTCAAAATTCATAAATTCCATGGACGGCCGCCCGTAGTGGTCGAAAATTAAAAAAAATTATTTTCTCGACTTTTTTCAATACACGGAAAATTGACAGAGTTATAGCATTTTGAAAATCCCCCCAAAAAAGCGAAAAGTAAAATTTTAAGCGAAATAAAGCACGACATGAAAAAAATTCGAGAGAAGAAAAGTGTTACTTTTTGATAATCGTACAAGATTATCATGATGACTTTTTGAGTTTTCTTAAAAAATCGAAAATTCAAATTTTGTTGGCACAAAAAATAATGAATTATTACATTCTCATCAAAGAAAATCATGCCTTAGCCACCGAGTTACTGAAAGCCAGATTTGACAAAGCTGTTACGATATCAGGTACATTACGATACTACACTTTCATTCCCACTTAAGGTGGAAAACTTCAACTCAAAATGTTTTCGTACTCTGAGAAACACGACCTTACTTGAAGATTGCATGACATCTGTTGAACTTGGAGAATATCAATATAGCTTCCCCGTGCGTCAGCATATTGATGGGTTCTGTTAACACCGATCTTTTGATTCGTAGCACATACGTTGTATTATAATTACGCTTGAAATTAGACAGTCAAGAGTCGTCAGTGTAATATAATATTAGTAACGAAATGCTAGGTTTTTTCAAATCCATAGACAGATTGACGCTCTGCTCAAATGCTTTTACACATATTTTCCCAGTAAGTATATATAGGTTCTTATTGGGTCCGCATTAGATACGTAAGGGTGTTTAGTAGGTCACTGACAATTAATTCAAATCGCTATGATCTTCATTAAATGTTCCATGATTTGTATTAAACTTGGAGAATATCAATACGGCTTCATCGTACGTCAGCGTATTGATGGAGTCTATCAACAGCGATTTTGCTAATCCTTCCGGATATGAGATAATATAATTAATTTTGAAATTAGATATTCAAAATCGTTAGCGGAATATAATATTAGTAATCGGATGCCAGGTTTTTGCAAAGTCATAGATTCACTGAGTGTTTGCTTATACGTTTTTACAAATTATTTTTTGGTTAATTTATATATAGTTTCTTCTTAGACCCAAATTAGATACGTAGGGGTGTTTAGCAGGTCGCCCACAGACTGCCGTTATTATAAATTAAAAACAGTATAAACACTACATTCGAGTCGCTATGACCTTGCTTGAAGATTGCTTGACATTTATTGAACTTGGAAAATGTCCCTACGGATTCCCCACATATTAGGATATTGATGGTTCCTGTGAAGAGCGATCTTTTGCTGTGTTCCATGTACATGATATCATTTTTATGGTTGAAATTTGAGACTCAAAGTCGTTAGCGGAATACCATATTATTCATGGAATGTTAGGCTTTTTCAAATCCATAGACAGATTGACTCTCTGCTTAAATGTATTTACACATACTTTTCAGTAAGTCTATATAGGTACTTAGTGGGTCCGCATTAGATACGTAAGGGTGTTTAGCAACTTACGTTGTCCTTTATAAGATCCAAAAAACAGCAACCAATGAGGCCAATCCCTAAGATCAATCGAGCAATCCCATTTATCTTCCTGATTGTTCCCTAATGACTGACTCAGAATTCTGGAACTCTTTCAACAGAGAGTTTGGAGATTAGCATTACGGAATGGGATGAAAAGAGGAAACTAGGCAAGTTCCAAACTTCTACTCCCAGGAACTCCTTGGCTATTATTCTTGATAAGCATTAGTGATGAGTATTGGAGGAGACTACTAATGGTGAGTATTGGGATGAATATTAGTGATGTGTACTAGAGGTGCGTACTAATAGTGAGTATTAGCGGTGAGTCTTATTGGTGAGTGTTGGATGTGAGTATTAATGATTTACGAAAAGAAATTATATTCGCATACTATCAGAAAAAATATATTTTTATTGACGGAAACAATTTTTTAAATCGCATTACATTCCAAAAACAATATCAGCGACTGAATCCATAATGCTATTAAAGTAAATGCCAGGTCTGACCAGGCCCTCCAAGCCTCATTGCATTTGCCTGTTTCACAGTTTTGGGTACGAAGTATCGGTTAAAGACCGCCGGTGGCACCTCATCTGCCACACTAATGCAAACATCTTGTCAGTGATAAGTACGGTACGTTTGTGTGTCTTTGTTATTTACCAAAAAGCGTGAGTATTTATCATATTTTTTATTGTACAATGACAGGCAATGACGTATATTATAATATTGTGAAAAGTGAAAAATATGTTAGTAGAGGTAGGTATTGCATCTGTAACTACACAATTACTGTTTTCATTATTGAAATTTGAGGTTAGGAATGGAGGTTATAAACACAAAAAATTAGGGCTGTTCATGGCTAGAATTGAAAATTAACTTTCATTTACAAAAATGTTCATACTTACTTCCCTTGGTGCTTCTGACCATCAATTTTAACTAATTTTGTATTCTTTTTTCGCATTTCTCAACATTTCTCACTTCCATCAAAAACGAACAGGCACGCGTCGTGCTTTATCGCGCGTGTGCACCTGTGATCATCATTGATATGAAAGCTTGCTTGCGTTATGGCACATGTGGCGGCCCCGGCGTTCGTGTACCGTACTTCCTACCCAAGTCGCACAACAAATTCGTCGCGAAAAATGCACTGATGCTTGGAGTGCCTGGGTCTAACCAGATAACAACTTTATGTCCGCTTGACTTTTAATAATTTTGAGTGATTGGAAGTTTTTGGCCATAGCGCAATTACAAAAGAATACAGTTTAGCGTATACTAATGTATATAATGCTACGTTTATAAACTAAATATTACTACAAACCTACCTTATTTATTATTTGTGCTAAAATAAAGCTCTGTAGATTACGCAACATGTAAAATTCATAAGAACTTAATATACTATGTGTTTCAATGAGGAGTCGTCAATATAGTATCTATATAACTTTTTTGGTACCTCCATCCACCTTTATAACATAAGCGTAACACTAGACAATACCTCCCTACCACGCATTGTTACGTAACTTTAAGTCATCTAATTTTTTTCACTGTAAATACAGCGTGTTCTACCTTCTAAAAATTATTTTCAATTTTTATGTGTGAAGTTTTCATTATTAAATATTAATATTTAATCATATTTCAGCAAAAATGATTTTTGGTAAAGTTAGAATATTTTGAAATATCAAACAAAATGTATTTTCACGGATTTAGTTAATAAAACACTTATTTAAAATTTAAAATGTAGAATACCTATTTATCGTGAAAAAATTAGATTACTGAAAGTTACGTAACAATGAAGGGGGGTATTACCCTGCTAAAAATTCCTCTTAGAATCCTCTCAGAATCCCTAAGATTTAGGAATTTAAGGATTCCTATGATTTTTCCAGGAGGGTTTTGTTCGATGCTTGAAAGAGCATATCCTGTTGATCGTATGATGTTTGTAAGTGGATCCTATAGGGACGTAAAATTAAACAAAGGGGTTTTTGTCCTTGCTTACTGGGAGTTTAAAAGGTTTCTATGAGGTTTCTATGTACATGTAATGTGTATCTGAAATGTTTCTAAATGGATGAGATGGATGCAGAAAGCTGTCATTCTTGAGTCGCTTCGTGTCCTCAAAACACACGAAAGTTTCGCCGACCTGTCGTAGTGATTTCGTCGTGTCCTGTGACCACCCATCTCATCGTTGTGAGACGTGGCCATGAATGGGATTTACCGGGGTCCTACTGGGAGATGTAATTTTTTTTTAGATGACAGTTGCTCCCAGTGGGACCCTGCGGTGGTCGTTAACCTTTAGTTTTTGAATATATATATATACATATATATAAACAATTTTAATTTGTTCAACTATTTGTTTTTTCAGGTAAGTCGGGAAATGAGCGAATTTTCTAGACTTTATGAGTAATTTAATCAATGATAACAATTAAATAATTTGTTTAAATAATTTTCAGATTATTTGAATAATACGTGTTTATTCAAGTATATATTTTACCTGAAAAAGTAGGAGAAACATTTTATCTCACCAAATTTTCGACAGATTTTAATGTTTTTAAGCACTAATTTCAATTGTTTTCTAAGAATACTAGTTAATGTGTGAACAAATTAAAATGACTTGCATAATTTTATTTTGTGTGAATATGATACAATATAAATATAATTTTTAAATTATTCAAACAAATTACGTCATTGTTATTATTGACTTGAAAACTCATAACTGCTAGAAAATACGTTCATTTCACGGCTTGCCTGAAGAAAAAAGTTTGGAATCATTAAAATTGTTCAAACATTTGAAAATTAGTCAACAGATGACTGGGTGTTTTAAAATAACCGATTAATGATTACACAGCTCCACAAAAAAAAATCGAGAAAAGTACTCCTGCAGTCTGACTATGTCTATCGTATGTTTTCGGGGTCGCTGAATCCACATTCGGGGTCCGTTGGGCTCCATCTCGTCAGATTTCGTCCATAACCTCAAAAAACATTAAAATAGCTGATTTAAGGTGAAACATCATTCCTACCTATGAAAAGTGGTCACATCCTACGTTTTCGAGGTAGCTGAGTACGAATTCGGAGTCGCTCTGGTTATATGACGTTACGCTTCGTCCCTAACCTCAAAGAAAAACGGTGAATTGGTAATTTCATGAAAAACATATATTTTTTCAATGCAAAGTGATCATATCCTATGTTTTCGAGGTCGCTGAGTACGAATTCGGAGTTTTTTTGTTACATTTGAAAAATACATGTTTCACATAAAATTACCAATTCACCGTTTTCCTTTGAGGTTAGGGACGAAGCGTGACATCATAGAACCACAACGACTCGTATTCGTACTCAGTGGCTTCGAAAAGATTGGATATGACCACTTTCCATAGGTACGAATGATGTTTTACCTTAAATCAGCGATTTTCATGTTTTTTGAGGTTATGGACGAATTCTGACGTAATGGAGCCAAACGGACCCCAAATTTGGATTCAGCGACCCCGAAACCATATGATAGACATAGTCAGACTCCAGGGGTACTTTTCTCGATTTTTTTTGTGGAGCTGTGTTTTTCATGAAAAAAACTTTCGAAAATCGTTAATAAACCGCAATTTCAAGCAAAATTCAAATTGGTCACTTATAAGGTTCTCTCTAGGGACACATAATCCGGCCAAAGAGAAACCTGTGCTTGCAGGTCAAGTGAAAGCAGTTAGCTCGCGAAGCTGATTGGAACAACGAGGTTAAAAATGATGAAAACCAGATCAAAAAATCGTCAAAAACAAGTAATAATATGGTTTTGGAGGCTGCTCTGATAGAATGAATTAAAAGAGGGAGAGACAGAGGCTGCAAACATCCGCAAACGTCTAAAGTAAGTAAGCAGGAAAAATATTATTCTTACGTGTAACGAATTCCTGATATTGTAGTTTTTCTTCAAGTTTAAATTATTATATGTATCAGATAACAAAATAGACGAACTTAATCGAATATTTTATACTACGCAGAAAAATCCAACAGAAATGGTTCATACGGCCCTTACTGTTTACAGTTGAATTGATCCAATTTAGGGCGAAGGCTATTTACAGGCGACTTCCGACACTGGCTTTAAGCCGAGGGTTTGCTGTAGCTACAAACCCTTATAAGTAGTCAAAGTAATACAGCACAGAAAAATAGGGAGATCATTTTTGTTGCAGTTCATTTGTTATTTTCTCAAAATAAGATTTTTTTCTAAAAAATGAGATTACTTTAAGTGTAAAGCCATAATATGATCATAGGTGCATTCTCATTCTCTGGTGTCTCATTTTTGTTGCAACCTAAAGCAAACCGGATCGGCGTACTTTTGAGGATCGGCGTTATCTGTGAGAGTACTTTTCTTGATATAATTAAGAAATACCAGTGTGTTGCAGTGGGAATACGGCAGAAGTGAAACTTGGATGGATTAACTTTGAAATTTTTCGTGCGGAATCATCATAAGTTTTGCGGAGATCGCATAGTAAGATAGTGTACAGAGTGTAGAGAGATAGAGGGAGAGCGTGGCAGTAGTGGGGATATCGAAGAGGAGTCTTTAGAGCAATTGCGATTGTTGTACAAAAGGGAGACGCGATTACAGAGAGAAGGTATAAACAGTGCGTTATAGAGAGACAGAGACTTCCGTTAGAGAGACAGAGACTTCCGTTCGGTCGTTCAATCATTCTTTTTCTATTTTCTCCCGTCTCAAAAGGAGTTACACTTGAAAAATATGTTTTTGAAAAGTACAGTGAAACCTGAATTTAGATCCCCTGGATTTTGCCCTTCCTAGAATTGACGACGCGCCGTGGGGATACGTGAAAGGCGTTTTCGGGGGATGTGCGGTGTGCACTCAGGCGTGACCGAACACTGAGAGAAACAGGAGAGAGACTGTATATATGTTAATACTTTGTTAAAGAGATTTACAATGTTAAAATTGCGTTTTATTAATAACCATAACAAAAGATACATAAATGTGATACAATGACAGATTATATGAGAGAAGTTTTAGGCTCCGAAAGCTACGACCATGGTTCCTTGAAGCAACCAATCCCGACGCAACCGGAACGTGTACGTCTTCCACTTCTGCTCCTTCTGTCCTAGAAGGTAAGCAAGAGCGGGAAATTTACGCGAGAAAAGATCGCTCAAGACTGTTCCTTGGAGTCAGGCATCTAGCCGCGGATGACCTTACGCGACAGACGGGACAGTTGGAGATGAAAATTTCACCTCTGGATACTTTTTCAGAGCTACCAGTCTTTGTAGAATGTTATGAGGAACAGTGTTGTCAGACCAGATGAAGTGATCCCAGAAGAACAGCCTTTTGCATCCGGTTTACAACCGAGCAATTCACGCCTACCCCGAAAGGGAAACGGCTTAATGATATAATAATAATAATAATAATAATAATCACGAAGGCTGCCTCAATAGCGATTGCTTGCTCTGAGTTTCCCTTGGTTAAGATTCCCCGTTTAAGAGTTGACCTCACCTTTTGCAACAAAAGTTCCTGACATTGGTATCTCTTCCTGGCAGGACGGATGTACTTCATCTTCTTAATGCCCTTCTCAGACCCACCATTCACGTTAGTTTTAGCCACGTTTATGGAACTAATTATAGTACCATTCCCAGGTGTACCTCTCGAGGTGCTAGGAACCACTTAAGCCCCTTGTTGGTTTCAAGCGGATTTAACACCCCTTCATTAGTTTCCATCTTCTCAGGAGAAGAAGTGTTCATAGCGGGTATTATTGAAGACTTCCCTCTATGTGTTTCTTTGTTGTTTTTACGTCGTTTGAATGCATGTAGTTCCCACGAGTAGTTGAAGAATTAAAACGTCCATCTCTACACAGCCCTGCTTGGAGGGATAAGGCGATTTACAGTAGGAGGTCGCGCGGTATCCCACGACATCGTATGAGTCACCATATCTTGATAACATTCAACCCTCGACACCGTAGTTTACGTCTTGGCTTAGGGAGTTATCTCAGGTTATCAAGAATCACCCGACTTTCGACTTTCGTCGAATTCACGCTGATGATTCCACCCCACTGACCACGAGCTCTTTCTTACCCACCGCAGTCGTCCTCGCTTCGGCTTCGAGGCCGTCGCTACCCTCGGGAATTCATCGACTTTCTCCCCGCGTTCACACTTCTCATAGAGGAGGTTCTACATTTTATTGGAATATAATTTATTCATTCGTAATTCAGGCTCCAACATAAAAGCGTTTTTGTATCATTTCTTCAAAAGTAGTATGTCTCAAGTACAAATTCACAATTTCAAATAGTTTTCCTAGTCAATTTCAAAGGATAGCAAGAATTTAAATAAATGGACGTATTTCATAATAGGTCCAAGATTAATGAACAATTGATTATACTCATGTAGGTTTCTTAAATGTGAAGTTAAAGCATCATATATCTGGGCCATAAAACTTGTAACAATCTTGACTAATAAAGTTTTCTGGGTATATTTTTTTTAATGAATTCGAACTGGTATTTGTTTTCATGTTACACACAAGTCTTGACACATCCAACAAAATGTTCCAAGAGAAAAAAGTGCAATAATTCCTTATTCGTTTGCTGATACACACGGAAAGGTAAGAAAATGTTTTGGAAAATGTATTTGTAATTTGAAAAAAGAGTAGCGTCCCATTACCTTAAATCTCTGGAAACTGAATTTTTTGGAACCATAGGTATTTTTCCTTTCCCTAACCCTAATTGTCATCCAATTTTCCCATAAGTCGTATAAAAATATATAAATTATGTGTAATATGATATTGAATACGGTTGGATCTCAGTAGTGTCCTGTAACATTTGAGTCCCACTTTTTTCCATAGCAAAATTACGATTAAAATCAATTTAGTAATACACTGGAGGCTGAATTGATTGACGGTTTTGGGCATTGCTTGCAGTAGCCTTCAAACTAAATCTAGCCCCTCCGAACGTAAACAATCAGTGGCGTGTAAACCATTTACTAATATTACGCAATATACGCGCGTGAGTACCCGTGCACTGTTTCTTTGTCCCTACGCTGCTGGTGTTTTCCGCTTGGGTGAACACCCTCTCTTGACCCTGAGGTGCTCCTCACTTAGCCCCAAACCGCGGCGGCAGCAATTCTCGGAATTAGTAAATCCGACCTGTTTAAATTTAATCTCCAGTGTATTTATTAACTCCTAGTTGTTCTTAAATATATATTTAAACTAGATGTTATTACGTTTTCTAAGACTATAAATAAAAAAACGTAACTAAGAATTGTTGTGTAATTGCTCCATTAATTGAATAAACCTTAATTAATGTTCAATGATAGTACTTTTAACATTTTTCAGGGAAAAGTACCACCTTAAGTTTAGAAAAAAAGGTCGAAATAGAATAATTGTTTCTTTTGTTAATATTATTACTCCCGTGCTTGAACAAGCTCATTACTCGTGTCCCACCGAATAACAAAAATTGTCTTGACAAAAGAATTACTGGATGCAACCGTCTACATTTATACATGTGCATTCGGGAGGAAACGAACCTCTATTTGTCAATGTCCAATGCGGGTGTTATTTGGAAAATGTACAAGCCAAAACTGTACTTCGCCGAATAGCATGTATTTCCTTCAGACGCTTAGCCACGACTTCTTACATGTATATTATCATTTGAGGAGTAAATGAACGAAACGTAATAAATCCATTTTTTGTTAAATGAGTGACGCATAGAATTAGTATTTTTAGGAATCGCGTGATATTATTATTGATGTTTGGTTCACAAAAAAAATCTATTCCATTAAAATCTGTCTTTAAAAATTGTGTAACCTTCAAAATATTTAAATTACAATTAGTTTATTTTGTACTTAAGGAGGAACGACCTCAACCTTCGAATGATCAAATTTTGTTCAAATTTCAAAACAGATTTCAATTGTTCATACTTATTTAAATAAATAATGTGACCAAAGAATATATACTTTATTGAATGTTATTAATTCCAGCTTATCATGTTATTAGATAGTTATCCAAATGTGCAGGATCTCAAAAATATGATGTTCACAATAAAGCAAACATGATTAAATTACAAATTACGATAAAAAATAGCTGTCAGCACATTGTGCTCGTTCAGAAACAATTTTAAGGAGCTCATTTCCTGATTCCACCATGAGCTATCTGTTTTTGTACATTTTTTTCAGTCGCCAGTTTTTCTTTCCACTTGAACATTTTCTTCTTATTAATTTTCCGTTCTATTTCACCGATTTCAATACCCATTTTTGACAGCTGACAAAACAATAACAATGGCCCCGTTTTAGCGCGCAGAACTGCTACTCTACGAAAACGATAATACTACGAAACGAAAATGCAACGTTGCCACTTCCTTACTCAATATATGTATACTTTAAAATTAATTCAATGTTAATACTAAAAGCAAATTCTTTCTGTCTAATTATTAATTTATATAAATTCTCAAACTTTTTAACGTAATGTCAGTTAACTTTGAATAAGAGTATATGCATCTTCCTATTATGTATTTTATTTCCTTAAGGCCATGTGACGAGTGGGTCACGTGACCGGCTTCCTACCTTACCGACACTTTTTTTATTTGTGAACTTATTTGTAAAAATTGTATCCTTCTGGTTAAAATCTCATCTTTTCTGAAAGAAAATTAATTTTCTAGTTGAAAATTTAACTGTTTTGTAGAAAATTCATATTTTCAGTTCAAAAATTTAACAATTTGATAGAAAATTTAATTATTTGGTTGAAAATTCGTTTTTTTTTGGATAAATCCAGCTGTTTTTAATTTCTAATCAAAATATTTTTTGTTGTTCTAATATCATCTATGACATTTATTGTTGAAAATTCATCTTTTTAGTTTGAAAATTAAGGTCCCTGGATGAAATTGGAACTATCTTTCTTGAAAGCTCAGCTTTATGGTTTATTCATAAGTGATATTAAAATTGTCCACTAGTAATTATTTTTATTAAAAAAAATCTTGCTCTCTAGAGTAAACAAACATTTTTCAATGTATTTTTGGACCAGCCGAGACTGTACATTGGTGCTACGTATTATAATAATAGGTGTGGTCAAATTCACTATGTGCATATGTTGTTGATTTGTTCTTATCAAGTAAAGTAACTGTAATTGATACTTTTTGCAGGTCTCTTGGCTTCGACAGCATTTTTATCGCTGTGGGGAAAGTTTTCTTTTTTCAGAATTTTAATCTTCATGGCTTTTATTATTCAATAATTATTGTTTGAAAGGTTCAAAGTTTTTACTTAAAAAATAGTTATTTATTTACTAATTCATTAATCAAATTTAAAAAAAATATTATTTTTTTCTTTGGCAGTTCAAATGCTAAAATACGTAATATTGGACGACTTTTGTACGATTCTAATTTTTTTCTTCATTTTTTTTTCAAATACAAAGAATTTTAAGAGATTTCGTTTCAAAAATGTTTAGAGCGTTTTAAGAATCCAGGGACGTGAATGTGCGGTACGCGCGTGTGAGTTCAGTGATATCTTTGGCAGAAATATATAATTATACTTTAAGTGTCACGATTAAATTACTGGTGCAATTGCAGAATAGGGGCGTCACCTCTGTTTCGGCAGAAATTTTTGTTTCAGCAAACAAACTATTGGAATCTTTGATTGAACGATCAAGTAAACGATTTAACGAGGCTAAAGTTTAAAATTATTGCTACTTTTGTTATTACGATGTCTCAAATATGGGCCTGTCATGACATCGAAATGATCATATTTAACTCATCGTTTAGGTGGTTTTAAACATCCGTACGGCCAGAAACACTGTAAATAATTAATTAAAACCCTCTTGACTAGTCACAAAAATAATGTTGGTGAAATCCCCTACCTCTTTCCAACGTCTCGTCATGGCGGGAAGGCACCCCTTTGACTGGTCACAAAAATAATGTTAATAATCTCGATCATAATATGATCATTCCGATATCGTGACAGACACAGATTTGAGACATCGTAGTAACAAAAGCAACAATAATTTAAAACTTTTGCCTTGTCAAGTCGCTTCATTTCTCGTTCAATTAAAAATTCTAATAGTTTGTTGCCGACAAAAAAATCCAGCCAAAATAGGGGTGACGCCCCTATTCTGCAATATAACCACATTATTAATGTCGAGCTTGTCGAGGATTAAATTTTTGGTGTTCCGTACTTTTCGAATTTTGAGGATTATGCTTATTTTTTCATAATTTGGTTACGATCGTTTTAATTTTTGATAAATTCATTTTTATCTTCTATGTAAAAAGAATAAAAAGATAAAACACAGTGTATATTTCTTCGGTTTATGTCTATTGTGTATTAATGCAAAGCCACACCCGCAAAATAATGTTACTTTAAATTTTTTTGTCTGCCATAATGAAATGCAATCATTTTATTTTATTAACTTCATTTACACTATTTAAAATGTATTCGACCGGAAATTCATATTAAATTTATTTGATAACGTTTTTTTTTTTTTTTTTCCTAATAGAAAAATGTATTCAATCACTTGCAATTACACTTGACATTGTATAAATTATTTTTTATTTAAAATATTAGGAAAAAACTTACACTGTAAAGAAAACTCGTGTATATTAACTAGGCTTTGACGCAATTTTGCGAAAAATTAAAAATCGCTGCCATTATTGTGATAAATTTCCAAAAATTTGGTACAGTTCCTGCGATAATTATAGTGGTTTTGCACCGTTTAGTAAAATTACCATTATAATAAAATCATGGTAATAAAAACGTAGTAATTTCTTGTTTTACATTATTTACATTATTTGTTTAATTCATAGTAGAAAAATGTATTCAGTCACTTGCAATTACACTTGACATTGTGTACCTTATTTTTTATTTAAAATATTAGGAAAAAACTTACACTGTAAAGAAAACTCTTGTAGATTCCTTATGTTTTGACGCAATTTTACGAAAAAAAATTAAAATTCGCTGCGATTATCATGTATCTGAAGTTCCGAACGTTCAAATGAACGAAATATTTTTCCTCATTTCTATTTTACCCATAAATATTGTTCCAACTGCAATTTAAAATATGCATTATAATTCTGTTTCAATAATAAATTATTTGCAATATAAATGAACAAACATTTAAGCACTTTTTCTGATTTACAAAGTCATCAGTAAAAAATTTCGTTTATTTGAACGTTCAGAACTTCAAGGTAGTAAATTTCTAAAATTTTGGTAAATTTTTCTGCGATAATCATAGTGATTTTACACGATTTAGTCAAATTACCATTTTAATCAAATGATGATAATAAAAATGTAGTGATTTCTTGTTTTACATTATTTACATTATTTGTTTAATTCTTAGTAGAAAAATGTATTCAATCACTTTCAGTTACACTTGACATTATATATTTTTTTTTAATTTAGAATATTAGGAAAATACACTGTAAAGAAAACTCTTGTAGATTGGGTTATGCTTTGACGCTATTTTAAGACAAATGAAAAATCGCTGGGATTATCGTAGTACATTTAAAAATGTTGGTAAAATTCTTGCAATAATCTCAGTGATTTTATACGATTTAGTAAAATTATCATTATAATCAAGTCATGACAATAAAAATGTAGTAATTTCTTGTTTTGCATTATTTACAGTATTTGTTTATTTATTAGTTGAAAAATTTATTCAATCACTTTTAATTGCATTTGACATTATATAAATTATTTTTTATTTAGAATATTAGGAAAATACACTGTAAAGAAAACTCTTGTAGATTGGCTATGTTTTGACGCTATTTTAAGAAAAAATAATTAAAATTCGCTGCGATTATCATGTATCTGAAGTTCCGAACGTTCAAATGAACGAAATATTTTTCCTCATTTCTATCTGAACACCTCAGCGTTAATGGGTTGAAACGCTAAAATAAAAAATTTCAAATTACAATATTTTGGTGAAAAATAAACGTATCCCAATAAATCCAAGTAGGTTTGAAAGGGGGAGATTAGTACTTTCAAATTCCATATTAGCTTTTGTGGTGGACATTTTTCTTGTTCCGTTACATAACCTCAAAAACAGATAAAAAACGCTTTTTTTGCACTTTTAGGTCAGGATATCTTGAAAACCAGAGGTACAGGGGCAATTTTGAGTTCGGATTCGGATTCAGCGCATCAAAATCCTTCGGGAATATTTGGTCTGCTTTCTGGCTTTTGACTTTTGTCAAATTTTGTCGGCCTGTGTAATTCTAATTTCGACTAGTAATGGGTCTTGTGCATTTTTTTTCTAGTTTATGTCTAAGCCTAAATACAATATTTTGACATTTAAAAAGCTCACACGTGCTCATAAAAATGTTTAATCCACAAGTTATAAAGATTATTCCATCAAATACCAAAATCAAAATTTTAAAATTTGCTGTATTTCCAATTTCGATTCCTGGGTTTTGGCGATTTTTTCCCTACTGCATTTTTGTCACTGAAAAGTTTTCAAGTACCCAAAAAAATTCTATCATTCACAAACCTATTAAATTTTTTTCCGAAAACAGGGGCGAAGTAAATGGGTATTATTTCTCAGAAAAATGATTGATTTAAATCTGAAAAAAATTGAGAAGATTTTTCTGAAATTCAGGTATGTAAAGAAAATTAAACGTCAAGAAGAGTTGAAAACTCTGCAAACAAGAACATTTTTCAACCTTTTTTTCGAGCTCGGATATAACCAAGCTGCACGCGGATCGATTTCAGATTAATTATACTTTTTTAGAACCCCAATACGCTACTTTTACACCTTGCAGTGATATCAAATTTCAAAAGTATTTATTTTTGACCCACTCTACTGGAAAATTGGAGAAGAATTTTATTATTTACCGAGCTTACCGTAAAAAGTAATAAATAGCAATGAATAGGTTAGGATTTATGACGAATCTCACAAATCCCTTCAACCCGGAACCCACCTCCCTCACCATAAACTGCAACTGAAATCTTGCACGTTCCAAAAGGAAAGACAACAGCCTTTTTGGGTACCTATTATTTCGTTGAAGTCGAGTTCTAGCAACACAGCCTGTTTCAAACTTTCCTCAATTCGAAGCCTTATACTTTGAATTTCAAAAATCGTACATTACTGTTCGCGTAATCATAATGAGGAAGTAAATTAACGATTAAAAAATTAAATGAAAATACAAAAAATTAAATAAGGACACTCTTAGTGTTGAAACCTTTTTTTTCCATTAAATTAATATTCAAAAATAAAAGAAGGTCAAAGTCATTTTCTAAAGATCAGGTAAATTTTTCTTATAATAGAATTAACAAAATGGTAAAGAAAAACGGAAAAGAGTGTTTAGACATAGTTTGGTATTTTAAGAATACATAAAAAGGGTTATATGCACTTGATTATGTAATACGAGAGTGGATCAGCAGTTTAATTGTAGAGAAAGTTCAAGACAAAAAATTTCGAAAAATTGGCATATGCTATACTTTGATAAGAAGCCAGAACTTTTTTTTTTAATTTCAAGTTCAAATATTTTTTTGAAATTTATTTCTTTTTAAAATGTTCAATTCTAGGCTTTTTTAATGTAACGCTTCCAATTTGCTAGTTTTACTCTTGAATGTGAATAAATGATTCTTTCATATCTGGATATTTAATTTTAATATCTAGGTTTAACCCCTTAATATTTGTAGATCATCCTCCCATAGTTAAATATCCAGATATCAATTTCTAATTTCTATTTTTTTCAGTGTATATTATAGAACTGAATAATTGATGATATACATTTCGTAATGAAGAAAATTGAATTTACAGCAAATGTCTGCTTTTAATACTCTTTCAATATGATATAATTAATTTTAAAGAGATATTTAAGTTAAAATATTTCGAGCATTAAGATTCCTATTTGGAAATTATACAAATTCAAAAAAGTACGATTGAAATGTATATTTGTGCATCCTTTATTAATCGAATTTGAAATTATTTGATTTCGAACGCTTTCAACTTCAAAATGTTCAGCCAATAAGTGTTACAAATTGAAATAGTGCAATTTTGAAAAAATTTTCGTCGAACAGAAAATTGAAAATGTCTTATAACCCGAGACCCAAGGTGGAAATAAAGAATAGATGAATTTAAAGTATTATGAATAAATTTGTGTTATATTAGCTAGCCGTTATTGGGACTATTTTTATATTTATATACTTGAGATGCTTGACATGTTATTTTAGCCAATCAGCGAACAAGTTTGAAAATATTTTTAAATTGAACAGAAATAGTGAGAGTAGTAGCTTTTTTTCAAAATAGTATCATCGCTAAAAAAAGTGGCCAATAGTGACAATAGTGGCGTAAATCCGAAACCTGTAAATTACATTTTTTATGAACTAGCTGTAAATGCCTGGATTTTTATTTCACGAAATTAAAAAAAAATTGTAATTTAAAAATACATGATTAATTTATTCAAATATCGAGATATAACAAATTGTTGAAAGTATAATTAATTATTTTTAATTGAAAGCGTTTGAAATGTAAAAAAGATATCTATTAAACGATTCTGAATTGAAAAAGTTCCAAATCAAACAATTTTAGATTACCTAGTTAAAATTTGGACAAAAGCACAATATTTCTAATGTAATAGAAAAGAATTGAACTTGTATCACTCCTAAATAACAGCGTTAAAAATTAAATAACTTGAAATTGAACATTTCTTAATCAGATGCTCTCAAAACAGGAAACTTTCGAATTAAAATTTTTTAAATTGGACAGTTTCATCAGAAAGAAGTTGTCGTATCAGTACTGCTTCAAAGCGTTAAACATCAAACAATTTTATTTTTAATTGAAGAATCTCGGAAATCAAAAAATTTCAGATTAAAATTTTGAAAGCAGGACAATTTAAAACTTTTCAAACGTGAATGATTTCATATTCAAATTTTGAAATTTTAATCACAGAAAATTCAACGAAATCCAAGTTCAAATTTTAATAATTTAAAATTGAAAACTTGACAATTTCAACAATATACAATTAAAACTGATTGAAATTCGGCAATTTGAACCTAAAAACTAAATTGAATTATTCAAAATCAAAGCTTCTGAAATTTCAGTATTTCAAATTGTTAGTACAAAATGGAAAAATTTTCAATTATAAACCTTTACAATTGGAAAATTAGATAAGATTTTTTATTTTGAAAAAACAATTTTAAGAGAATATTTAAAAAATTCCCAAAATTTTTAAAAAAGAATCTGGAAGATTTTAAGACAATTTCTTTAAATTTTTAGGATTTAAATAAAATTGGAATCATTTTAAAAGAGATCTAGATGATAGAGAAAAAATGTCAAAAATATTTGATTTGAAAGGTTTCAAAATGATACAATTTTTGTAAGATACCTAAGAAAATTTGAACTGATTTTTTGTTTGGAAAAATTAATTTAAAGGGAATATTTAAAAAGATTTCCAACATTTAAAAAAAGAATCTGAAAGATTCTAAAGGAAAGTTTTTTGTTAATTTTCCTTGATTTTTGCACATTTCGAAAAAAAAGAAGCTAGCTTTATAAGGATTTTTAAATATTTCAAGAAGATAAACAAAGTTTCTGAAGATTCGCTGTAAATTTTTAAGTAATGTTTATTTTCAGCAATTTATTTATAAGACACCATTTCAAAAGATTTTACAATATTTCAAAAGATTTCGAAAATTGTTTAGAAATAAATTTGAAAATTTGTTTACAGGTACACTGGAGAAGGCATGGACCCCATGGAATTCACAGAGGCAGAATCGAACATGAACGACTTGATTTCCGAATATCAACAGTACCAGGAAGCTACAGAAGACGACGATTTTATCGATGAACAGTATAGTGTGGATGAGGATGCTGATTAGTTTCATCATCAAAATTCGCTTCTCTTGTTCATATAAGTGTAGAGAGAATAGTTCGTTTTATTAATTTATTATGTGGATCAGCGTGAAATCATTGTTTTTTTTTTATAAATCGATACCTTGTTAAGAATATTTGTTATAATGATCGAGTGTTAAAATTTAACTGCTTTGTTGATTTTCAATTCATGTAGGATATCTTAAAATCTATTTATTGAATGCATGTTGAGATAAAATAAATTTTACTTTTATACTAACTATTTTTGTTTCAGTTATTTTAGAGCTTAGAATATTCATACAATACTAAAACAGGGTGGATGCTCGAGCTGGAAACTGGAGATTTTTTGAGACCTGGGGAAAACGGGAAATCAGAATAAATTTAGCCAATTTTTTTAGCACAAGATATAATGCAATTTACAATAAATTAGATTTCAACATTTTTTACATGTTACATTCCATTGTTAACTTTTTAAGACAATTAAAAATTAAAACCGGTTTAAATAAAAGATTATGGATGAAAAACATTTTAGGTTGATTCAAAAAATTGAAATTTAGTTTAAGTATAAAAAATTGAACAATAATTGATGTTCCATTGAAATATTATAAAATATTTTCAATTAAAAAAAATGTCAAATTAATATATTCATAACAAAACACTTATTGAATTTTAAATCCCATTGAAATATTATTTCAGTCTAAAAAATTATATTTTCAACCCATTCAAATTGAAAATTTGTAATTAATAAAACAATTTTTTTATTGGGAGGACAAAAAAAATTTCGAAAAATAAAATTGCTCACACTGTGCAATTCCGAATTTGAAAATTTCGCACAGAAAAATTGTCAAATTATAAAGTATCCGAACTAGAAAAGTCCCGAATTATAAAATTCCCGAAATCAAATATTTTTATCCAAACAAAAATTATTTTTAAAGTTTAAGGTTTCTAAAATAATTGTTTTAAATTAAATAATAATAATTTAAAAAAATATGTTTCTGGATTAAATTTTTTTTTCAATTATTGTTACTTTTAATTCAAAGGAAAATTTAAGCAACTTTAAACATTAATAATAATTTTGTTTGATAAAAATATTGTATGATTGAATTTTTAATAAATAAATAATATTTATGAAAAGTTTAGTTTATTGTTTAAATTCCGCAATTTTCTAGATCGGATATTTTATAATTTGACAATTTTCTGTCGAGAATTTGATTATTCGTGAGTTTTCAAATTTGGTAATATTCTAAAACTGTCGGGAATTTTATTAATCGGGAATTTTCCAATTCGGTAATATTATAAATTGTTCGTGAATCTTATTATTCGGAAATTTTCCAATTCGGGAATTTTATTATTCAGAAATTTTATTATTTGGGAATTTTCCAATTCGGGAATTTTGCAGTATTTGGAATTTTATTTTTCGGAAATTTTCCAATTCGGGAATTTTATTATTCGGAAATTTTGCAAATCAGGAATTTTATTATTCGGGAATTTCATTATATGGGAATTTTCCAATTCGGGAATTTCACAGTGTTGTGAAATTTATTTTTCGGAAATTTTCCCATGCGGGAATTTTATTATTCGGGAATTTTATTATTCGGAAATTTTGCAATTCGGGAATTTTGTTATTTTGGAATTTTGCAGTATTTGGAATTTTATTTTTCGGAAATTTTCCAATTCGTGAATTTTATTATTCGGAAATTTTATTATTTGGGAATTTTCCAATTAAGTAATATTATTAACTATTCGTGAATTTTATTATTGGGAAATTTTCCAATTCGGTAATATTATAAACTGTTCGTGAATTTTACTATTCGGAAATTTTCCAATTCGGGAATGTTCCAATTCGGGAATTTTATTCGGAAATTTTCCAATTCTGTAATATTATAAACTGTTCGTGAATTGTATTATTCAGAAATTTTCCAATTCGGGAATTTTATTATTCGGGAATGTTCCAATTCGGGAATTTTATTATTCCGAAATTTTATTCGGAAATTCTCCAATTCGGTAATATTATAAACTGTTAGTGAATTTTATAAATTGTAAAATTCACGAACAGTTTATAATATTACCGAATTGGAAAATTTCCGAATAAAATTTCGGAATAACAAAATTCCCGAATTGGATCATTCCCGAACAATAAAATTTCCGAACTATAAAATTCAGGAACAGTTTATAATATTAACGAATTGGGAAATTTCCAAATAATAAAATTCACGAACAGTTTATAATATTACCGAATTGGAAAATTTCCAAATAATGAAATTCCCGAATAAAATTTCGGAATAATGAAATTCCCGAATTGGAACATTACCGAACAATAAAATTTCTGAATTATAAATTATCATTAGGAAATTTTATTGTTCGGGAATGTTCCAATTCGGAAATTTTATTCATAAATTTTATTATTCGTAAATTTTCTAATTCGGTAATTTTATTATTCGAGAATGTTCCAATATGGGGATTTTATTATTCCGAAATTTTATTCGGGAATTTTATTATTCGAAAATTGTCCAATTCGGTAATATTATAAACATGACAGTTGCTCCCAGTGGGACCCTGCGGTGGTTGTTAACCTTTAGTTTTTAATTATATATATATATATATATACACAACTCCGAAAAAATAGTTTAGCAGTCTTTTTCTGTTCAGCAGAGAACAAAATTGAAAACAAAATTTTTTGTCTTCAAGGGAATGAAAATTCCAGGACCATGAGCAAAATTCAAGGACGATTTGAGGGATTTTTAAAGTATTAATCAAAGTTTTAAGAGATTTCACAGATTTTTCGAAGGATTTCAAGTAATTCAAGAATATTTCAAGGGATTTCCAAAAATCTTTCGCGATTTTATGGCCTTTGAAAGGATTTTGAGGGATTTCCCAAGATTCTTATGATTTTAAATTGATTTTTAAATAACTTTGCTTCTTCATAGAGGGAGGTTTGTAATTATCTAAATTTTCAAATATAATTTTTTTGGCATACTTCGATGTAATTCGACCCCAGAAGTTCGAAAATACAATTTAAAAAAAATTTCCATGTGTGTGTGTAACTTTTTTTTGTTCACCATATCTCGAAAAGTAAAAGAGCAATGATCATGAAATTTGGAAGAATTGTAGTTTCAACCGATATCCATGTCTGATAGGATTTTGAGCTAGATAGGCTATTTAGACGTATTTTTTTCTTGAGCTTAGAGGTTTGAAAAAATTTACCTGGTTTATAATTTGATATACAAAATACAACAATACGATATCTAGCGTATTCGTACACGTCTTTGAAACACATCCATCGACTTATTGTTGAAACTTTTATGACCTACCAGTACCGATTTATAAAGTTCCATAGAAATGAACCTAGTTTTCCTTTGATGTTTATAAATCATGTCGAAATGAGCACAATATACAAAAAAGTTAAAATAAAATAAATAAAAATATTTTTATTCTTAAAAAGTAAGATCGCTTAATCTCGGTTCTAACATACCAGGAAACAAAACATAAATTTCAGACTCCTAAACCCAAAAATGCTGTCTATTTGAGCTCTCAATAATAATTCAACTTCTTAAAATTGATTCTCCATTAAAAAATCCTTTTCTATTTATAGTTATCAAGTATGTACCTAATTTCGAACAAATATAACGGATTGACGGATTCTCTTAAAAAATATTAATTTCAAATACTGATGACTTATTAATCCTAAAGTTTTCTGGTCTTCGAAATTTGTTAATAAACTCTGTGAAAGCTTATAAATAACTATACTTACACCCATATTCTGATGCCAAATAAAAAGCTCTTTTAGTTCCCTCTGAACACGTAGTTTCCATTAGATGTTGGTAAATCATGCTCATATCAACACAACCTGAAAAAAAAAAATAAAAACGAAATTATTTTTATTCTTAAAAGACAAGATCGCATAATTGATTTAGTAGACTTCCCAAAATTGCTTAGAAAAATGAGAACAAATCTACGCAAGTTGATCAAGACAAATGAATTAATTTATATTTTATTATTGTGCAGCAAATGTTTTCAATTTTTGTTTCTTAAAATACGGGATCAATAATTGAAATATATAGTCTTCAAACCTAATGTTGCTCTTATTTTAAAAATCAATTTAGAACCAGTAAGATTAATTTTCTACCCAAGAAGATTAAGTTTTAACAAAAATACATAAATTTTCAATAAAATACTTGAATTTTAAACAATAAAAATGAATTTTCAAAAAAATAGTTCAATTTTTAACCAAGGAAAGTATTTTTCGACAAAATACATGAACTCTCAACTAGAAAATACAAATTTTTTTAGAAAAAATGGAATAGTTAAATTTTAACCAAAGAAATTAATTTTCAACAAAACACATGAGTTTTAAATTAAAAAGGATCAATTTTTCACCAAAAATAGAATAGTAAAATTTTTAGTTGAAAAATTAGTTTTTATTAAAAAAAAAAAAGGAAGGAATTTTCGATAAAACAGTCAGTATCCTAATCTTGGGAATTTTAAATGGCCCACACTCCCTCCCACAACCCATGCCGACCCCTTTTCCAACGCCCAAAAAAAAGTCACGCATCCTAGTGGTGGCCATTTATTTCTAACAAAAAATCTGAAAATTGATTTTTGTCATTTTTCTCGAAAAATCTTTATTTTAGAAAAAAAGCATAAATGTAAAAAAAAAATTTGTTTTTACGAGACCTACAACTTTTGTGAACAATATTTTTTTCCAAAATTAATATTTTTCGAGATTTTGAAACAAAACTCATTTTAAAAAAAGTAAAAATTATTAATAACTTCATTAATATTGATCTGCGCAAAAAATCCGTTTAGTGCATTCAACTAGGATCTAAAAGGAACCCCTAGGCCAAGTATCAAGTCAATATTCTTGGATGACCTTTTCGGTAATATACCCGTTAATAAATTAGTTTTCGACAGTAATTTTCAACAAAATACGTGAGTTCTCAACTAAAAAAGATAAAATTTTCACCAAAAATAGAATAGTTCAATTTTTAGTATAAAAATTAGTTGAAAAAAAAGAATTTTCAACCAAATAGTTCAAGTTTAAACTAAAGAAATTGATTTTTAACAAAATACATTAATTCTTAACTAAAAAAGATCATTTTTCCACGAAAAATAGGATTGTTAAATTTTTAGTTAAAAAGATTAGTTTTTAGCCAATCAAAAACAAAATTTCAGCTAGATTTTGAACCAAAAATGGAATAGTTATATTTCCAATTAAAAATTATTTTTTACCCAAGAAAACGATATACAAACAGAATAGTTAAATTTTTAACCAAGGAAATTATTTTTCAACAAAACACATGAAGTCTCAACTAGAAAAGAGAAATTTTTCACAAAAAATGGAATAGTTAAATTTTTAGTTAAAAAGTAGTTAGTTTTCAAACAAAACAAAAAAAGAATTTTCAACCAAATAGTTAATTTTTCAAATAAAGAAATTAATTTTTAACAAAGACATGAATTCCCAAATAAAAAAAAAAGTTTTTCACCAAAAATAGTATGGTTAAATTTGTAGTTAAAAAATTAGTTTTTAATAAAAAAAAAAAGAATTTTCAACCAAATAGTTAAATTTTTAACTAAAGAAATTAATTTTTAACAAAATACATGAATTCCCAACTAAAAAATATGCCCGCCGCGCGGGCACATTCTCATTGCGCGCTACGCGCGCGGCTCAATTCTCTCGCAAGTTTGAGCGCGCCTGGAGCGCGCGACTGTTGGTTCTCGCGCTTCGCGCTCGAGAATATATTTATCTCACGCTTCGCGCTCGATAATGTATTTATCAAACAAATATGAGTTTTTTTAAAACTCATTTGCCTTCATCCATCGAAATTTCTTCTTCAATTAAACTATGGAAGGCAAATTTTTGGTTTCTTCAAATAATAAATTATAATTTAATCAGAGTAAACTGAGATAATCTGAAAAATCTAAAAACCATTAACCGTAAATAAATTCGTTACTAATGAACACATATGCCCTGCGACTGTAGATGAGGTAGAAATCACTTTTCTAAATTGACCACAATTATTTAAATGATGAAAACTTAAATTTTACTGCGATCAGAAGTAAATTCCCGGTTATTTCCGGGTTAAGTCGCCACCCTGTAAACGACAATGCCCGTGCGGATGAAGAATCCATCTGGAATTTCCGGATTACGTTGAGGGGGGAGGACGAACGCTAATTGGTAAATAGCTGCGAGAGCTTTTTGATTGGAAGGTGATTCATGATTCAAATTAACCGCCAATAAGCAACCAATCAAAAACCTCTCTCCACTTTCAGATATTCCACTGAAATTGAGGCGAATACCCTTCTCATTTAACGTACATCCTCCCCCGAAACCCCGAAACTATGAGCAGAAATGTGGCGAAAAACGTCTGACAGTTTGGTCTCCTTACTATTACTTCATGTTGACCATAATCAATATTCAATATTCATGTTGAGAAATGAACTATTACTAACCAGAGACTATGTGTGCATAAGGATTATACTTGTGCTCTGGATTTGTCATCGATTGCGAGAACTCGTATGCAATAAAGTGGATACTTTGGAAAGGCACATTCATGGCCAATTGCGTCGTGTAGCTTCGATAGAATGCAACGACACCCTCTGTTTTGTATACGTGTCTGATACAACTCGATATGCTTCGGTAGGGCGAGTTGTACATTTGGAGACGTTGCTTTACGACTGAAAGTACAAAAAAAAAAGATAAGAACAGTTCAATGGAATATTAATCAAAGTAATAATTAGACTGGACACCCTAGACACAGAGGCAGAGGAGATGTCGCAGGATGATTAGCTACTGTCTAATCTAAACTTGGCGCACATATCAAAAATTACCTTCACTGCGCATGCGCAATATTCAGCGAATAGCTGGTCGCCGGCAACGTTAGAAAACGTGCGTACGCCCTACAGGCCTCGGACTGCTCACTTTAGAGATAAAAAATAGTGTAAATGGTATCGCAACATTTTTCAAGTATTAAAAATTAACTTTAATGCTTATTTAAAATGTTTTTCTTCAGTATATAAACGATCAAAAATCCTATTTATTTATGGTAGGCTTCACAGTCTTTCCCCTTTTTCTCATTTGTTAATTGAAAAGTCGTCTTTTTGGCTTGATAATTCAACTGTTTGACTAAAATTTTGTTTCTTTCTTTCCTGAAATTTTTGTTATTGAAAATTCAACTATTTTGCTGAATATTTATCTTTTTAGTCTGATAATGTATCTCTTTCTACAGAAATCTCATCTTTTTTTGTTAAAAATGCAACTGCCAGTTCAAAATTGATTTGTTTCGCTTAAAAATTAACTTTTTTGTTAAAAATTCACATTTTTGAGTTGAAAATTAAAGTGTTTTGTACAAAAATTCGTATTTTCGATCCGAAAAGTAAACAATTTGGTAGAAAATTTAACTATTTGGTAGAAAATTCAACTATTTGGTCGAAAATTGGTGTATTTTGTTGAAACTCGTATTTTTTGGAAGAAAATTCATTTTTTGGTTAAAAATGCAATTTTTTGGTTAAAAATTAATCTGGTTTGGATGAGGATTCAAGTATTTTGTTGAAAATTTGTCTTTGTTGGTTAAATCCAAATATTTTTTATTTTAAGTTGAAATATTATTTGTTGAAATATCAACTATTACATTTTTCGTTGAAAATTCATCTTTTTAGATTAAAAATTTAACTCCTTCGTTGAAAGTTGAACTACTTTCTTAAAAGTTCGTTTTTTTTGTCATAATTTTTTATTTGAGTTGAAACTATCGTTTTTTTTGGGTAGAAATAATTTTCTTAAATGAAATGATAACTATTTTGTTGAAAATTCATATTCTCGGATTGAGAGTTCAACCGTTTTATAGAAGAATCGTCTTTTAGACGGGGAAATTTCACAATTTGGTATAAAATTTAACTATTTGGTACAAAATTAAACTGTTTTGTAGAAAATTCATTTTTTTAAAATGAAAATTAATTCTCCTCAATAAAAATTACACATCATTTTTGGTTTAAATTTTACTTTATTTAGCTTAAAAATTCAACTATTTAATTCAACATTTTTAGAAACGAAAATAATATAGTCTAAAAATTAATCAAATAAAATGTAGACTAACAACACATCCACTGTTCAAAATATTTAGTTGAAAAATTCGTCTTTTTTGGTAGAAAATGTAACTATTTGGTCAAAAATTTATGTATTTTGTTGAAAACTCGTTTCAACTATTTTGTTAAAAATGCATCTTTTTGGCAGAACATTCTTGGTTGAAAATTGAACTGCTTGGTAAAAAACATGTTTTTGATTTACAATTCGTATTTTCTTGTATAAAATAAATTTTGCGGTTAAAAATGCAATTATTTGGTTGAAACTTAATCTGTTTTAGATGAGGATTCAAGAATTTTCTGGAAAATTGGTCTTTGCTTGTTAAATCCAACTATTTTTTATTTCAAGTTAAAATATTATTTCTTGAAATATCAAATATTACATTTTTCGTTGAAAATGCATCTTTTTAGATTAAAAATTCATCTCCTTGATTGAAAGTTGAACTACTTTCTTAAAAGTTCATATTTTTTAATTAACAATTTGTAATTTTAGTTGAAACTATCGCTCTTTTTTAGGTAAAAATAACTTACTTATATTGAAAATTTAACTATTTTGTTCAAAATTCAACTGATCGTTTGTAAAATAATTTTTTGTTGAAAATTCGTATTATCGAGTTGAAAGTTCAACTGTTTCATAAAAAAATCATCTTTTTGACTTAAAAGTTTGAAAATTTGATATAAAATTCAGCTATATATATAATACAAAAATTAAACTGTTTTGTAGAAAATTCATTTTTTTAAATTGAAAATTAATTTCCCTCAATAAAAAAATTACACTACATCATTTTTGGTTAAAAATGTATGTATTTTGTTGAAAATTCGTTTTTCTGGTAGAAATTCAACAATTTATTTAAAAATTTATGTATTTTGTTACAAATTTATATTTTTTTTTGTAGAACATAAATATTCTTAGTTGAAAATTGAACTTATTGTGGGGGGGGAATTCAGATACTTCTTTCGCGACATCAAAAAATTTACAAAAATTATATAATTGGAATAGAGGTATTTTAAAAATAAACAGTTTTTTATCATAAAAATTATAGCCAATATTTAATTACGTAGCCTTCAATTAAATAATCAATTCATGTACGTAGCTTAAACCAATCAAAATTTAATATTTACGTAATTTAATATGGAAAAAATCAGTTAATAAGTAACTCATCTGTTCACAAAATAAAAAGCATTGTACTATAATTTTCATTCAGGCATTTAAATAATTTTTACTTTACATTTTATTTTTTTTTATTTTTACTTTCATTCCGGAAAATATGAGTTATAAGTAACCTTTTATAGTAACTCAAGTCAAAATTTAAAAAAATGTACATACAATTTTGGAAATTAAATTCAAATACTCATTTCACAACACCAAAAATATTTTTAAAATTACATAACTGGAATAGGGGTATTTTAAATGTGAATGAACTTCTATTACACAAATTGTAGCTAATATTCAAATACATAATCTTATAATGAATAATAGATTTATATTGATTATTAGAGAAAAATTAAAATTCATTCTTTATGTAATTTAATATTATGAAATTGAATTTCTGTACATTTAATTGTTTAATAATCTTTAAAGCTAATTCCATAACAAATTAAAATATATGTACATATAATGCGGAAAGCAGAAGTAAGATACTTATTTCACTACATCAGAAAAATATACAAAAATTATAAAATTGGAATAAATGTATTTTAAACATAAATAATCTCTTATAATAAAAATTATAGCTAATATTCAATTACATACCCCTTCAAGTAAATAATAAATTTATGTATCATACTTAATTTAAGAAAATTAAAATTTAATCTTTATGTAATTTAATATTGTGAAAAATATTAATCAGCTTATGATTATTTAATCTGTTCAAAACATAAAAAGCATTAAGCTATAATTTTCATCCAAACATTCAAGTAATTTGAGTAATTTTTACATATTTACATATAATTTTGAAAATTAAATTCAAATAATCATTTCACAACATAACAAACATTGACAGAAATTACATAATCGGAATAGAGGTATCTTAAATGTGAATAAACTTTCACTTTACAAATTATAGCCAATAATCAATTACATAACTTTTAAGTAGATGGTCAATTTATGTACTCAATAAAAACAAATTGAAATCATATCTTTATGTAATTCAATATTGTGAAAAAAGAGATAACAATGAATCACTCAGTTCACACATAAAAAGCTTTAAACTATGAGTTTCATTAAAACCTTCAATTTATTTTGCCAGCGAATAGCGTGTAGCTGCTGTTTAAACAAGCTATGGGCCTGTAGTTCTTTGGACTTGACAAATCTCCGGTCTTAGGGTTCGATACCGTGCGTCCTTCCACTAGCCACTGCGGAATGGGTTGTTCTCCGTTTAAGAAAGTAGTGCATATATGAGATAGATGGTGGTACGTAGAAGTGAACTTCTTTACCAAAAGTTGTTGATTTTAACTAGCCCTGGCGCTCAAAGGTTCTTAGTTCTAGCGATAACCTTCTTCACTTCTTTAGCAGTAATTAGTGGACACTCTTCCTCTGGACAATTGTAACCTTTGCCTTTGGCAAAAGTTACGAAAGAGGGATATATCTGAAGCGTCTTCATTTAGCTGATAAGTATCTCCATATACTTGCACCCAGACGACTTGAACCTCTTCTAGACTAGGCGGATTTTCAACGGCACGTGAGGTTTTATTGAAGAGACGGGAAGGATTAGTAGAAAAGGTGGAATTTTGCTTAATCCACTTTTCTCGCTGTTCAGGGTGCTGTTTCGCTTTCGAAAGAGAACCAACTAGTTGAATTTATTCCGAAGAATACAAATTTTCCATCTAATCATAAAATTCTCAATCACATAGTAGAATCTTGTACCAAAGGAGATGCTTCCCGTAACAAAAATATAAGAGTACACTTTTAAAAAAAAAATAATGAACTTTTAGCCCAACATATTTTGATTTTCTTATTGGCTTCCTATTAATTTAATTCGCGTTCAAGCGAAAAGGGACAAAATGGGAATAGGACAAAAGGAGGAACTTTCTATGCTCATAAAACGCCTGAGTATTTAATCAGGTATTCATTTTGCGCAAAAACGGATATGAAGCTCTTTATCAGCAAGAAGAAAAGCAACATCCTCCAGCGAACATACCACCCGTTCCAGGGAGTCCACCATTGCAGACAGCCGATAATGCCAGCATGAGAAGTAGGAGATCTCTCCAACAAGAAGTCTTACTCAAGATGGACAAATTAGTTGAAGCTAATACTGCTCGCCCCGAATTGCTTCCCGAAGATGTTAATCTCTGGAATTTAAACTGTGTAGTTAACGAGAAGGCGCTCTCCCTGCTTAGAGACAATATAAGTAACGATTCTTCAGTAAACCTAAGTAAGGTCGCGAGCTTATTGCACAGCTTCAGATTAAAATTGAAACAGCGAGACGGCATGTATCAAATATTCAATGCGTCGTTAGCTACATGACATTAAATGAAAAATTCAATCCAAAAGTTGAGCGACTTGCTTTAAACTTGAGGAAAGCAAATCACACGCTGAACAAATGTAAACTTTTGACCATCAAGCCGCACTGGACACCAAAAATTAGGTTTCCTTTGAAAGGCAGCGCCCTGAAGGGCAAGAAAATTGGATTTAGGAAAATTTTACCTTTTCTACTCATCCTTCCCATCTGTTCAATAAAACGGCCCGTGCCGTTACAAATCCGCCTAGTCGGGATGAGATTCAAGTCTTCTAGGAGCAAGTATAGGGAGATACTTATCAGCTGAATGAAGACGCTTCAGATATCTCTCTCTTTCATAACTTTTGCCATAGGCAAAGGTTACAAGGTCCGCAGGAAGAGTGTCCACTAATTACTGCTGAAAAAGTGAAGAAAGTTATCGCTAGAACTAAGAACTTTTACGCGACAGGGCCAGCTAAAATCAACATTTTTTGGTGGAAGATGTTCACTTCTACATACCAACATCTAGCTCGTATACGTACCACTTTCTCAAACGAAAAACAACCTATCCCGCAGTGGCTAGTGGAAGGACGCAAGATCTTGATCTCTAAGATCGGAGATTTGTCAAGTGCAAATAACTACAGGCCCATCGCTTGTTTAAACATACGGCTACAAGCTATTCACTGACATCCTCAAAGAGAGGATATTAACATCTATTGAGCCGGTATGGAGTGCAATAGTTGAATCATATTACTTTAATATTTAACAATTTGGTAGAAAATGCAACTGTTTGGTTGAAAATTAAGTTTTCTGTTAAAAATTAAAATTTTAATGAAATATAAACTCTTTTTTGGAAAAATGCACTATTTTTTAAAAATAAAAGTATTTATCTGAAAATTCAACTATTTGGTAGAAAATTAACCTTTTTGTTGAAAATTCATATCACTTTAAAATTTAACAATTTGGTAGCAAATGCAACTATTTGTTTGAAAATTAGGTTTTCTGTTGAAAATTCATATTTTCATAAAATTTAAACTTCTTTTTGGAAAAATTCGCAATTTTCAAAAATGAGACTATTTATCTGATAATTCAACTATTTGGTAGAAAATTGACTTTTTTGCTGAAAATTCATATTACTTAAAAATTAAAAAATTTTGTAAAAAATGCAACTGTTTGTTTGAAAATGAGGTTTTCTGTTAAAAATTCATATTTTTATGAAATATAAACTCTTTTTTGGAAATTTCACTATTTTTTAAAAATAAAACTATTTATCTGAAAAATCAACTATTTGGTAGAAAATTCACTTTTTTATTGAAAAATCATATTGCTTTAAAATTTAACAATTTGGTAGAAAATGCAACTTTTTGTTTGAAAATGAGGTTTTCTGTTAAAAATTCATATTTTTATGAAATTTATACTCCTTTTTGGAAAAATGCACTATTTTTTAAAAATTAGACTATTTATTTGAAAATTCAACTATTTGGTGGGAAATAGACTTTTTTGTTGAAAATTCATATTACTTTAAAATTTAAAAATTTGGTAAAAAATTCAACTTTTTGGTCGAAAATTCATATTTTTCATGAAATTCAAACTATCTTTGGAAAAATTAGACTATTTATCTGAAAATTCAACTATTTGGTAGAAAATTGACTTTCTTGTTGAAAAATCATATTACTTTAAAATTTAACAATTTGGTAGAAAATGCAACTTTTTGGTTGAAAATTAGGTTTTCTGTTGAAAATTCATATTTTTTATGAAATTTAAACTCTTTTTTGGAAACATGCACTATTTTTTAAAAATAAAACTATTTATCTGGAACTGCAACTATTTGGTAGAAAATTGACTTTTTTGTTGAAAATTCATATTACTTTAATATTTAACAATTTTGTAGAAAATGCAACATTTTGGTTTAAAATTAGGTTTTTTGTTAAAAATTCCTATTTTTTATGAAATTTCAACTCTTTTGTTAGAAAAATCAAATATTTTTCAAAAATTAGACAGTTTGGTTCATAATCAACCATAAAAATTTATTATTTGAAAATTCAACTATTTGATAGAAAATTGAATTTGTTGTTGAAAATTCATATTACTTTAATATTTAACAATTTGGTAGAAAATGCAACTGTTTGGTTGAAAATTAAGTTTTCTGTTAAAAATTCATATTTTAATGAAATATAAACTCTTTCTTGGAAAAATTCACTATTTTTTTCAAATAAAAGTATTTATCTGAAAATTCAACTATTTGGTAGAAAATTGAATTTGTTGTTGAAAATTCATATTACTTTAATATTTAACAATTTGGTAGAAAATGCAACTCTTTGTTTGAAAATTAGGTTTTCTGTTAAAAATTCATATTTTTATGAAATATAAACTCTTTTTTGGAAAAATTCACTATTTTTTAAAAATAAAACTATTTATCTGAAAATTCAACTATTTGGTAGAAAATGGACTTTTTTGTTAAAAATTCATATTACTTTAAAATTTAAAAATTTGGTAAAAAATGGAACTGTTTGGTCGAAAATTCATATTTTTCATGAAATTTAAACTATTTTTGGAAAAATTAGACTATTTATATGAAAATTCAACTATTTGGTAGAAAATTGACTTTTTTGTTGAAAATTCATATCACTTTAAAATTTAACAATTCAGTAGAAAATGCAACTGTTTGTTTCAAAATTAGGTTTTCTGTTGAAAATTCATATTTTTTAAGAAATTTAAACTTTATTTTGAAAAAATGCACTATTTTTTAAAAATAAAACTATTTATCTGAAAATTCAACTATTTGGTAGAAAAAAGACTTTTTTCTTGAAAAATCATATTACTTTAAAATTTAACAATTTGGTAGGAAATGCAACTGTTTGGTTGAAAATTCATATTTTTTATGAAATTTAAACTCTTTTTCGGAAAAATTCACTATTTCCTAAAAATTAGACTATTTATCTGAAAATTCAACTATTTGGTAGAAAATTGACTTTTTTGTTGAAAATTCATATTACTTTAATATTTAACAATTTGGTAGTAAATGCAACATTTTGGTTGAAAATTAGGTTTTCTGTTAAAAATTCATATTTTTATGAAATTTCAACTCTTTGATAGAAAATTGACTTTGTTGTTGAAAATTCATATTACTTTAATATTTAACAATTTGGTAGAAAATGCAACTGTTTGGTTGATAATCAAGTTTTCTGTTAAAAATTAATATTCTTAATGAAATTTAAACTCTTTTTTGGAAAAATTCACTATTTTTTAAAAATAAAACTATTCATCTGAAAATTCAACTGTTTTGTAGAAAATTGTGTTTTTTTTTGTTAAAAACTCATATTACTTTAAAATTTAACAATTTGGTAGAAAATGCAACTGTCTGGTTGAAAATTAGGTTTTCTGTTGAAAATGCATATTTTTTAATGAAATTTCAACTCTTTTATTAGAAAAATCAAATATTTTTCAAAAATTAGATTTATTATTTGAAAATTCAACTATTTGATAGAAAATTGACTTTTTTGTTGAAAATTCATATTACTTTAAACTTTAACAATTTGCTAGAAAATGCAACTGTTTGGTTGAAAATTAGGTTTCCTGTTAAAAATTCATATTTTTTATGAAATTTAAACTCTTTTTCGGAAAAATTCACTATTTCTTAAAAATTAGACTATTTATCTGAAAATTCAACTACTTGGTAGAAAATTGACTTTTTTGTTGAAAATTCATATTACTTTAAAATTTAACAATTTGCTAGAAAATGCAACTGTTTGGTTGATAATTAAGTTTTCTGTTAAAAATTAATATTCTTAATGAAATTTGAACTCTTTTTTGGAAAAATTCACTATTTTTTAAAAATAAAACTATTCATCTGAAAATTCAACTATTTTGTAGAAAATTGTGTTTTTTTGTTAAAAACTCATATTACTTCAAAATTTAACAATTTGCTAGAAAATGCAACTGTTTGGTTGATAATTAAGTTTTCTGTTAAAAATTAATATTCTTAATTATATATATATATATAATTTTAGACGTTTTCAGTTAGAAATGCTTAATGATTAATTATTGTTAAAAAAATGTTTAAACCGGGACAAATCAGGAATATTTACCGGGAGAGCCGGGAGATAAAAATTTACAAAATAGTGGCCACCCTGACAATGCGTATTTCTAAAATCTTTTACTTTAGAAATATTCCATTTTTCCATTTTTAAGTCTTGAATAATTAAAAATTAAAAGCGTTCGATTTAAAAAATGTGGAATAAAAAACGTTTTAAGATAGTTGTCGTGCCAAAAATCAGGTCTCCGGAAAAAAGTTTTCTATGATTTTAAAAATTAAAATAATATTACCAATCATTTTTATGAAAGAAACATGATTTTTTATGGAAAAAGATTCAAACTTACGGAAAAGATTATTTTAAAAATATTTGTTGTAATTGCACTTTTTCTTGCTGTTAAATTTCAACTTTAAACGTTACAATTTTAATTCCTCAATTTACAAAATTTTTAATTCGTAAGTGAAAGTGTTAAATTTTCATGTATAAATAACAATTGAATAATTATTAATTTCAAACGACGCAAGATTGAAATAATTCAACTTGAAAGGATTTTTGTATAATCGTTTTAATTTTACAACTCTAATTTTAAATGAAATGAAAGAAATTTTGGTATTTAATTTTTTTCTTTTTTTTTTAACTTTTGTTGAATTGCACAGGTACATTTTACATTTTTAAGTTTTTTATCGAGTTGGAAAGGAGAAAATTTTGCTTTTCAATATTTTATGAATTGGAAGAAGGATAATTTTTTTATTTATTTTTATTTTTTATTTATATTATTTATTTTATTTATATTTATTTGACTTGGAAACGGGAAAATTTTTATTTTTATGATTTTTATAGAGTTCACAGGAACGAAACTTTGTTTATTTTTTTTTCCTGAATTGGAAGAGTCCATTTTTTCTTTTTGGCATTTTTATTGAGTTGGAAGGGATAACCTTTTTTTTCGAAATTGGAAGCGGTAATTTTTTTCTTTTCAACATTTTCATTGAGTTGGAAGGGAGGAAATTTGGTTTTCATTTTTTTTTTATTTGAAAGAGGAATTTTTTTCTTTTTAATATTTTTATTTAGTGTATGGGAAAAATGTTCTATTTTCAATTCTTTTCTGAATTGAAAGAGTGAAATTTTTTATTTGTAAGATTTTTATAGAGTTGGAAGGGACGAATTTTTGTGGTTTTTTCTGAATAATTCAGGCAATTTTTTTCAAGATTTCTATCCAGCTGGAAGGGAGGAAATTTCGGGTTTAAAGTTTTTCTGAACTAGAAGAGGCATTGTTTTTTTGTGAAAATTTGAGCTACTTTTTTTTCTAAATTGGAAGAGGTCATTTTTTTCCTTTTAAAATTTTTATTAAGTTGGAAGGGAACTAATTTTGGTCTATTATTTTTTTCTGAATTGGAAGAGACCGTTTTTTTCTTTAAAATATTTTTATTGAGTATCGGTAGAATTTTTTATTTTCAATGTTTTTCTGAATTGAAAGAGGGAAATTTTTTATTTTCAAGATTTTCATAAAGTTGGAAGGGATCAAATTTCGGTTATTTTTTTTAATTAAAAGTGGCTATTTTTTCTTTTTAGCATTTATATTGAGTTGAAGGGGGGAACTTTTTACTTTCAATCTTGTTTTCTGAATTGGCAGAGGTTAATTATTTTAAACATTTTTATTAAGTTGGAAGGGAGGAAATTTTGATTTTCAATTTTTTTCTGAATTGGAAGAGAGACATTTTTTTTATCTTGAAAATTTTTATCCAGTTGGAAGGGAAGAAATTTTGGTTTTATTGTTTTTCTAAACTGGAAGAGGCATGTCTTTTGTTTTTAACATTTTTATTGAGTTGGAAGAGAGGAAATTTTGGTTATTAATTATTTTTCTGAATTGGAACAGAATTTTTAATTTTCAATAATGTGAGTTGAAAGGAAAGATTAGTTTTAATTGAGAGTGTTAAAAATGATGGTGTGGATTTATATTTTTTAATCAGAAATGTTTGAACTGTTCAATTTATAAAAGTTTATAATTCTGCATTTAATTTAAAATTGTTGCGCGTTTGAATTAAACATATCTGAATTAAATATTTTTAAGCCTCACTTTTAAAAGTTTAAAAATCAAAAGAGTCCCGCTTTGAATGCTTTAATTTGCTGTTCATTTTTGATTATTTCAAATGAAAAAATTTCATTTTTAAGAGTTCGAATTTTTAAATGACCGGGAATATTTTTTCTTGATTAATTATTAATTAGTTTATTTAATCAGGGTGTCTATCGTTTTGGAAATCCTTAAAAACCTGATATAATGTTATTTTTAGCAATTTATTTGCCTTTTATTTTTGTTAAAAATTAATCTTTTTAGTTGAAAATTCATTTTTCTTTGGTTGAAAATTGATTGTTTTAATTGAAATTTGAACTATTTCATTTTTTGCTGGAAATTTATTTTTTTTTTAATTAAAAATTCAACTACTTCGATAAAAATTGAACCACTTTGTTAAAAATTAATTTTTTGTTGAAAATTTAACTATTTTGTGAAAAACTATTTGTTCTTTTTTGATTAAAACTGCAATTATTTGGTTGAAGATTAACTTTTTTGGTGGTAAATTAATAGTTTCGGTTTCAAAATGCAACTGTTTTACAAAAAGTCGTTATTTGGCTTAAAAGTTCAACAATTTGGATCAAATATATTTTTTTTTGTCTGAAAAATTCAACAGTTTTGTAGAAAATTCGTTTTTCGGGTTGAAAATTTTCATCTTTTTCATTAAAAGTTGACATACTTTGATAAAAATTTATTATCTTGGTTGCAGATTCATAATTTTAGTTGAAAATTCATATCTGGTTGGAAATTCAACTATTTTGTTGAATTTGTTTTTTACTGAAAATTTATCTTTTTAAGTTGAAAATACTACTATTTATTTGAAAATTTATGTATTTTTATTAAAATTTGCCTTTTGGGAGAAAATTAATCTTCTTTGTTCAAAATTAGTCGTTTTAGTTCAAAATTCATTTTTGTACTTTGAAAATTAAAAAATTTGGTTAAAAGTTCAACTATTTTGTTGAAAATTGATTTTTATTTGGTTTAAAAATTTGACTATTTTGCTGAAAATTCGTTTTTTATTTTGTTGAAATGTCAGCTATTTCATTTTTCGTAGAGAATTCATCTTTTTGTTGATAATTCAACTTTTCGTGTTGAAAATTCAACTGTTTTTGGTTGAACATTAATATATGATTAGTTTAGAAAAAATTCGAGTAAGTTTAAGAGATATGTTTAAAAAAAAATTAGGACCATTTCAAAAATAATTTAAAATTTGAAAAGATTCCAAAAAAAAAAGTTAAGTTTTTAAAGGGTTTTGACAGATTTTAAGATAATAAAAAAAATGACTTAAGAATCCTGGGAAAATTTTAAAAGATTTTTTTTTGTTTGAACATTAATTTTAAGAGAATATTTAAAAAGATTTCAAAACTAAAACAAACATTGATGGATAAATAAAAATTGAACAATTATCAATTTAGAAAAAATTTGACTAAGTTTAAGAGACATTTAGAAGTTTTGAAAAGATTCCAAAATAATATAAAACTTGAAAATATTTCCAAAAATATCAAACAAAATGTAGATTTTTAAAGATTCAAAAACAAACAATTTAGAACCTTTTTAAGCATTTTAATAGGTTAAAAAAGAACATTTTTCTTATTAAGATTCCAAGAAAAATTAAAAATGATTTTTTATTTTAATAAATTAATTTTACGAAAACATTTAAAAAGATTTCCAAAATTATCCAAAAAGAATCTTGAAGATTGTAAGGTTTTTTTTTAATTCTGCAGGATTTTAAAATAATTGTAGGAAAAATTCAAATAATTTCAAAAGAAAAGTTTTGAAGCTTTTTAAGGATTTTGAAAATTAATTTTGAGAGAATATTTAAAAAACTTGAAATCAAAAACAAATTTTTGATGAATAATTAACAATTGAAAAATTATTAGTTTAGAAAAAATCCGAGTAAGTTCAAGAGATATTTAGAAGTTTTGAAAAGATTAAAAAATAATTTTAAACATCAAAAGATTTTAAATGAAAAGTAGATTTTTGAAGATTACGAACAAACAATTTATAACCTTTTTAATCATTTTAATAGATTTTAAAAAAATATAATTTTTTTGTTAAGATTTCTAGAAAAATTAAAAATTATTGATAAAAAATTGATAAAAAGGAATCTGAAAGGTTTTAAGGCGATTTTTAAATTTTGCAGGATTTAAAAAGAATTGTAGGGAAAATTAAAAAAATTTTAAAAGATATTTAGAAATTTAAAAAAAATTCAAAAGTAATTTAAAATATAAAAATATTTCGAAAAAATGTTAAACTTTTTAAAGATTGTGACAGATTCTAAGATAATAAAAAAAATTTCTTAATAATCCTGAGAAAATTTAAAATGATTTTTATTTTCAAAATTAATTTAAAGAGAATATTTAAAAACATTTCAAAACAAACTTCGATAAGTAAATAACAATTAAACAATTATTAATTTTTAAAAAATCCGAGTAAGTTTAAAAGATATTTAAAAGTTTAGAAAAGGTTCAAAAGCAATTTAAAACTTGAAAAGATTTCCGAAAATTTAAAACAATATGTAGATTTTTAAAGATTTCAAAATAAGCAATTTAGAACCTTTCTAAGCATTATAATAGGTTTCAGATAAACAATTTTTTTATTAAGATTCCTAGGAAAATAAAAAATGACTTTTTATTTTGACAAATTAATTTTAAGAGAACATTTAAAAAGATTTAAAAAGATTTCCAAAATTATCAAAAAAGAATCTCGAAGATTTTCAGGCAATTTTTTTAATTTTACAGAATTAAAAAAAAATAGGAAAAATTCAAATAATTTTTGAAAAATTTAAGAGTGATTTAAAATTTGAAAAGATTCCAAAAAAATGTTCAGCTTTTTAGGGATTTTGACAGATTTTAAGATACTAAAAAAAATTTCTTAAGAATCCTGAGGAAATTTTAAAAGATTTTTATTTTGAAAATTAATTTTAAGAGAATATTTAAAAATATTGCAAAAAAATGTTGATAAATAAATAAAAATTGAACAATTTTTCATTTTTTTTAAATGTAAATAAGTTTAAGAGATATTTAGAAGTATCGAAAAGATTCAAAAGTAATTTAAAACTTGAAAAAATTTCAAAAAATTTTAAACATAATGTAGATTTTTAAAGATTTCAAAACAAACAATTTAGAACCAGTTTGATAGGTTTCAAAAGGATACATTTTTTTTATTAAGATTCCAAGAAAAATTAAAAATGATTTTCTATCTTAACAAATGAATTTTAAGAGAACATGTAAAAAGATTTAAAAATATTTCCAAAATTATCAAAAAAGAATCTTGAAGATTTTAAGGCATTTCTTAATTTTGCAGGATTTAAAAATAATTGTAGAAAAAATTCAAATAATTTCAAAAGGAAAGTTTTGAAGCTTTTTAAGGATTTTGAAATGTTTCAAGATAACAAAAGAAAATTGATTTTATTATTTTGAAAATTACTTTTGAGAGAATATTTAAAAAATTTCAAAACAAAAACAAATTTTGATGAATAAATAATAATTGAAAAATTATTATTTCAGAAAAAATCAGAGAAAGTTCAAGAGATATTCAGAAGTTTTGAGAAGTTTGAAAAATAATTTAAAATATAAAAAGATTAAAAAATTTTTTTAACGAAATTTGGTTTTTTGAAGATTTCGAACCAACAATTTAGAACCTTCTTAATCATTTTAATAGATTTTAAAGAAATATAATTTTTTTTCATCAAGATTGCTAGGAAAATGAAATATGATTTTTTATTTTGATAAATTTATTTTAAAAGAACATTTCAATAGATTTCAAAAATTCTCAAAAAGGAATCTGAAAGGTCTTAAGACAATTTTTAAAATTTTGCAGGATTTAAAAAAAAAATTTAGGAAAAATTCGAATAATTGTAAAAAATATGTAGAAGTTCTTTAAAAAATTGAAAAATTATTTACACTTTGAAAATATTGTACAATATTGGAAGCAAATTTATTTAGATTTCGGAATTAAAGTTGCAAGCTTTGTGAGAATTTCGATAGGTTCGAAGAGAATAGAAAAATTTTCCTAACATTTATACGGAGATTGAAATGATTTGTTATTTTGACTAATGCATTTCAAAAGAAAATAGTAAAAGAATGAAACATTGGCAAAGATGTTCGAAATTCTCGAAAAAGAATGTAAAAAATTCAGTCACTTTTTTATTTTGCAGGATTTAAAAAAAAAATTTAGGAACAATTCGAATAATTGTAAAAGATATATAGAAGTTCTTTAAAAAATTCAAAAATTATTTTCAGTTAAAAAATTTTGTAAAACATTGTAAAATAATGATATATTTCTTTAGATTTCGAAACTAAAGTTGCAAGCTTTTGGACAATTTCGATAGTTCGAAGAGAATAAAAAATGTAAGAATGCATTTGAATTTTATTATTTATTTTATTAGTTCAAAAACTATTTTGTTGAAAATTGATCTTTTTTAGTTGAAAATTGAACTATTTGGTTAAAAATTCATGTGTTCTGTTGAAAAATCGTCTTTTTTAGTAAAAAATTAATCTTTTTGTTTGAAAATTGAACTGTTCGTTAAGAATTCAATATTTTTACTTGAAAAGTTAGAAATTTTAAGTATAAGAATATAGAATAATTTTTTGTTCTAATTATATTTGTCTTTTTTAGTTGAAAATTGAACAATTTCGTTAAAAACTAATCTATTTTTTTGGAAAATCGTCTTTTTGGTAGAAAATTAATCTTCTTGTTTTGAAAATGAAACTACTTGGTTGAAAGTAAAATACTATTTTTTTAATTAATCTTTTTGCTTTAAAATTCATCTATTCTAGTTTCAGAATCATAATGTTGGCTGAAAATTCATCACTTTGGTTGAAAATATATTTTTTTATTGTAAAAAATTAATTTTCAACTATTATATTTTTGGTAAAAAACGGATTTTTTTTAGTTCAAAAACTATTTTATTGAAAATTGATATTTTTTAGTTGAAAATTGAACTATTTGGTTGTTAGAAATTTTAAGTATAAGAATATAGAATAATTTACTATTTGATTAATCAATGATGCTGATATATTTAAGAATATCCTGTAATATAATTTGTCACAGTTTTGTAAATTAAAAATTTTAATTGAATCTCTAGAAACTAAAGAAAAAACATTATTTATAATAAAGTCGCGCCAGGATTTGAGGAGACTGCATTTTTTAGTCTCTAAACGATAAGTTATTCCTTGAGTTTAAATAAAATAAAGTAATTCTTGGCCTTTTCAAAAATAAATTTTAATTTATTTATAAAAAAATCTTTTATTTTCCAAGTCTAAACAGTAGTAATTTTTTAAAAGGCATTATAAGTCAAATATTTATATTGGCTTCTTGTAAAAAATATTTATATTATTACTGACCAATATAATTTGTTTTAATAAGAAAACCTGATTCTTTAATATTTTCATTTTCTAATAAAATTGTATTCAAGTTCAAACATGGTAATTTGGGAAAAATAGAACTTAAAACTACTAGAAAAAAACAGGAATATTAAAAACATGTATACCTATTTTTTTTATAAATTCAATATACACAATTTATTTATCTTACTGTATTATAATACTTTTTTTTATTAATATTATCTTCCGGAAGCCAGATCCCAATAGTGTTCTCCATAATTTCCATTCACATTACCCCATAAGACCTATGAAACAGAAAAATAAAAAGATTAAAAAAAATTCAGAACTGCAGATTGAAGAATATTAATAATTTTTTTATTGCAAAAACATACTTTGCCTTGATGACGATTTTTTTTGAAGTCCTTCTGTTCAAAACGTTGCTCCCATTCGGTTGGATTTTCACAGACGTGACCAAATTCAAATTTTAAAGGAGCCACGTGAGCAGAGAAGATATCCCTGAATTAAAATAATATTTATTTAAAAAATAAGGCAAACTTTAATAATAATATTAAACAATAATAAATTTAAGCATCATGAAACAATGGGGGTTTCTTCTTCAAAGAAAAACGAAATGATAAATATTTTTATTTAAAATAATTTTTAAATAAAAATAAAAGACACTCACTGGAAAAATTGACTTTTGTGTAGTATTTCGTAAAGTTCTTTCCTCGAAATTTTGGGTACTGGAATATCTTCTTTCGACTTGTCTTCTACATCTTCAGCAGACTCTAGAAACAATTTGAGAATATATAATTTTCAAAAAATCATAAAAATGATTTATTTATTTTATTTATTTTTATTTCATTTATTTTATTTATATATATTCATATATATATATAGATATATATACACATCAATTATTTTTAGCTTGCTTGAGAATGAACTTTTTTGTTGTTAATTTACTTAACTGTTTTCTAAAAAAAATTTTTTTGCTGGAAAATTCAACTATTTTGATGAAAATTTAATTATTTTTTGGAAAATCAACTATTTTGTTAAAAAATCATATTTTTGTCTTCAGATAACCTTTTTTGGTGGTAAAGTAATTTGTTTAGATTAGAAATGAAGGTTTTTGTTGAAAATTCAACTTTTCGGGTTGAAAATTCAAATGTCTTGTAAAAAAAATTTCTTTTTAGCTGGAAAATGTTTCAAATAGTGTTATTGTACTCTTGGTCTTTTATTAAATTATTTGGTTGAAAATTCATCTTTCTTGGTCAAAAATAAAATTTTGTATTGAAAATTCAACTATCTTCTAAAAAATTGGTCTTTTTGATATAAAAGTTCAACTATTTGGTTGAAAATTAACTTTTTCGTTGAAAATTTAATTATCTTGTTAAAAAGTAATCTTTTTTGGTCGAAAATTCAACTGTTTTATTCAACATTGGTCTTTTTCGGATTGAAAATTCATCATTTTTGAATGAAAATTAACTTTAATTTATTTTATTAAATCATCATCTTTTTTGTTAGGGAAGTCATAATTTCTAGTTAAAATCTAACTAAGAAATCATCTCTTTTGGCTGAAAATTTAATTATTTGGTTGAAAATAATTTTTTGTTGATAGTTCATCTCTTTTAGTAGAAATTTCATCTTTTTTGGTTTAAAATATAACTATTTTGGTTGAATTCAACTGTTTTTTATTTAAAATTATAATATTTTTTGTTGAAATATTAACTATTATATTTTTCGTTGAGAATGAATATTTTTCAGTCGAAAATTCAACTAATACATTTTTGGTCGAGAATGTATATTTTTTGGTTGAAAATTCAACTACTTGGTTGAAAGTTGAATTAATTTGTTAAGAATTCTTTTTTTTTTGTTAAATTTTTTTTTTTTTGAAAATTAAACTTTTCACGTGGAAAATTTTATTGTCTTCTAAGAAATTCGTCTTTTTTCTTGAAAATTCTACTATTTGGTGACAAATTCACCTTTTTAGATTGAAAATTCAACTATTTCGTTGAGAATTTGTCTTTTTTAGTTGAAACTATTTCGTAGAAAATTCATGTATTTTGTGGAAAGATCATTTTTTTGGTAGAAAATAAATCTTCTTGTTTGAAAATTCATCTTTTTGATTGAAAATTCAAGTATTCCATTTTTGGTTCAAAATTGATATTTTTTAGTTAAAAATTAAACTACTATTTGATAGAAAATATATATTTTTTAGATAAAAATTAAACTATTTGGTTGAAAATTGATCTTTTTTAGTTGAATTTTCAATCTAAACAGACGAAAATTAGTTCTTTTTTTATTGAAAATTAATTTTTTTACAAAAAATTTAACTATTCCATTTTTCGTCGACATTTTTTGTATGGACATTTAATCTTTTTTAGTTGAAAATTCATCTATTTTGTAGAAAATTTATCTTTTTTGTTAGAAATATAACCCTTTTGGTTAAAAATTCAACTATTAGGTTGAAAATTCCATTAAAAATTAAAATATTTGGTTTAAAATTCATATATTTTGTTAAAAAATATTCTTTGTTGGTAAAAAATTAATCTTTTTGGTTGAAATTTTATTTCGTTAATTGAAAATTAGTTTTTTCAAATCGAAAATTAATTTTTTTAACTTAAAATTTAACTATTCAATTTTTCTTCGACATTTTTTTAATAGACAGTAAATCTTTTTAATTGAAAATTCATCTGTTTGGTTGAAAATGTAACTATTTCCTTGGAAATTTATTTTATTTAGTTAAAACCTTATTTCTCTAACTTAAAATTAAACTATTCTATTTTTTTTTTGAAAATGTATCTTTCTTAGTTGAAAATCCATATATTTTGTTAAAATTCTATCTTTTTTTTGGGAGCAATATAACCTTTTTTGTTTGAAATTTAATTATTTGGTTAAAAAAAATTTTCTTACTGAAGATGCATCATTTTAATTTAAAGTTAATTTCTTTGGTTAAAAATTTAACAAATTTTGTTGAAACTTCGTTTTCTTTGTTGTTGAAAATGAGTTTTTTAAATTAAAAATGTAAGTATTTCATTTTTGCTAGAAAATTGATCTTTTTGAGTAAAAAATTCACTAATTTTTTTTTAAACTCGTATTTTTTAGTCGAAAATTAAATTATTTTGGTAGAATATGCAGTTTTGGATTGTAAATTCAACTTTCTTTTCAAAATATGGTCCTTATGACTTAAAAAGTCAACATTTTGGATGAGATTTTTTTTTTCATTGATTGAAAAATCTTTCTTGGTTAAAAATTCAACTCTTCTATTGAAAATTCGAATTTTTTTCTTTAATTTAACAGCTTTTTTATATTTTAATTAATATAAATATTTTTATAATATTTTTTTCTTGTTTCCTAAATTTAATTTGTCCGAAGTAATCGTTCTAACATCAAGATTTATATTAATAAAAATTTAAAAACTCGAACGCTAACATCTTTAAATGGAAATAACATCTTCCAAATAGTAATTAGCTTTTTTATAGAAAATTAAAAAACAAATTGTGTGGAAATATCAACTTTTATACTTTTGGTTGAGAATTCATTTTTTAAATCCAAGATTCATCAGTTTGGTTGAAAATTAATTATTTCAACTGAAAATGTAATAATAAAATTTTTAATTAATAAATCTGAATCAACTGAAATTCGATTCTTCATTATGATTATTATGCCGTTTACGATGTAGTTTACGATTTGTAGAAATAAATGTGCTCCTGGAAATGGCCGTATAGTCACACGGTTTTATAATTTCCCTCAACTTTGTAATCAATTAAATATTTACCTTATCTAAATTTTGATAATTAAAAAATTTCAACAAATCGTAAACCACATTGTAAACGGCATCGCATACGTCATCGTAAATGGTATCGTATACGTCATCGTATACAATCCCTAATTACGATTTCATATACGATGTCGTATTTTTCAATAGGAAAAAATATATTGAAAATAATAATATATTACATAATATTATATATAATAATAATAATAATATAAAATAATATTGAATACGAAGTCGTAATTTGGGATAGTATACGATACCATATACGATAACGTATAGGATGCCGTATACGATAACGTATAGGATGCCGTATACGATAACATATAGGATGCCGCATACGATAACGTATAGGATGCCGTATACGATACCGTATACGATACCGTATACGATACCGTATACGATAATGTATACGATGCCGTACACGATGTAGTTTACGATTAGTAAAAATAAATGTGCGCCTGAAAATGGCCGTATAGTCACACGGTTTTATAATTCTCCTCATGTTTGTAATCAATTAAATATTTTTCAATTCGCAAACAAGTACCTTGTCGCCTGGCTGGGTTAACGTGCAGTACAAGTACGGCTGATCCGATTCTGGCGACGCTGTATGGAAGTTCTGATTGTCCGCTACACTGCTGTTCAACAAAAATATCATTTGGTATAGCATCTGTATCAGGTACATTGTAGATTTACCTTAGAGTTCTCAATTTGGAAATAAAGCAAATAGGCGTGTAGGGATGAAAAAAAAGATTTATGTAAGGTCCGTTATTAATTTATTGATAATAAATTAATAATAAATTAATTATTATCAATTAATTATAATTATTAATTAATAATATTATTAATTAATAATGAATAATTAATTAATTCATAAATTAATTCAATTATTAATGTTGCAAAGAAGTGATTAGTAGTCCAGACACGTTATTCACCTTTTGAGCCTCTATTTATTTTAATGAACATTTTCAAAAAAATATGCTGAAACATTTTTGCTCTTATCTGCTGTCCAACGGAAAAACTTAGTGCAGGCCTCGGACTCACTTGAGAAATAAAAAATAGTGTCAAAATAGTGTCATAAAATTTTTTAAGGATTAAAAATAAACTTCAATGTGTATTTAAAATGTTATTCTTTAGTTTATAAATTATCAAAATTCGTATTTATTTATCGCAGGCTTCATAATCTTTTCCGTTTTTCTCGTTTTTCGACTTGAATGCGAACTGAATTAATAGAATAAAAAATTTTTATTATTTGGTTCAAAATTGAATTATTTTGTTGAAAATTCAACTCCTTGGTTGAAAATTGAACTAGTTTCTTAAAATATCATTTTTTTGTTTGAAGATTCATAATTTTAGTTGAAAATTCGTTTGTTTTTGTTACAAATTATTATTTTTTAAACTGGAAATGTAATTATTTCGTTAAAAATTCAACTGATGGTTGTGAATGAACTTTTTTCTTGAGAATTCAACTTTTTGTAGAAAATTCATATTTTTGGCTCAAAAATTAAACAATTCGGTAGAAAAGTCAACTATTTGGTTCAAAATTAAACCGTTTTATAAAAAATTCGTTTTTTAAATTGAAGATTGATTCACATCAATAAAAATTAACTACACTATTTTTGGTTAAAAATTGATCATTTTAGTTTAAAAATTCAACCATTTAGTTAAAAATATTTAGAAACGAAAAAAAATAAAAATTATGTAATTTCTTGAAAATTCGTGTTTTCTGAAAAAAATTCAACGATTTGCTAGGAAAATTTCAACACATCCCTTTCTGTGTAGGTAAGGTACTCATCATGTTCAATTTTGGAAAGGTGATTTTTTAGGACTGGGTTCTTGAAATTTAACCATTTTGTTCTCTTCTTTATTAGAAGCAATTAGTTTTTGAATGCTTACATCATGAAGATAATTAACTGTTTTTTTTTTATTTCCTCATAAGAGTTTGTAAATATTTTTTATATTATTTTTAATCAGTTCCAATATCAAATTTTTCGGACTTTGAAAACATCAATTTTAAATCTTTAAATTCGAAATGCCAAACACTCCGAATCAAAAATATTTTCCACTTTTAATGCGAAATCTACTAATGAAACCTCTTTTTATTACTACAAAGTCCTAAAAAAGTTAATTAAAAAAAAACTAATTTTTTAATAAAATAGTTAATATTTCAACTAAAGTGATTAATTCTCGACTAAAATGGTGAATTTTTAACTGGAATACTTGAATTTTCATAAAAAACTGTGGATTTTCATGAAAAGCGGAGAATCTTTAATTGGAATAGTTTAATTTTCAAAATCAAACGATGAATTTTTAACTAAACAGTTGAAATTTGAACTAAAAAAGTTCAAAAATCACAAAACGATTTCTGAATAAAATAATTAAAATTTCTACAAGTGATGGACTTTCAACTAAAATATTGAAGCTTAAACTGAAATAATTGAATTTTCAACTGAGAACGGTAACTTTTTAACCAAACAGTTGAATTTTGAAGTAAAAAAACATCAATTACATCTAAAAATGGAATACAAATGTTTATTTTCAGCAAAAAACTAATTTCTAACAAAATAGTTGAAATTTCAACTAAAGTAATCAATTCTTAACTAAAATTATGAATCTTCAACTGGAATAGTTAACTTTCAACCAAAACGGTCAACTTTGCACAAAATTGGAGAATCTTTAACAAGAATAGTTAAATTTTCAAAACCAAAAGATGAAGTTCCTGCAAAAAAGACGATTTTTTAAACCAATTACATGAATTTTCAATCAAATAGTTGAATTTTTAACTGATAACGATCAATTTTCAACTGAACAGTTGAAATTTAAACTAAAAAGATCAATTTTAAACCAAAAATAAAAAAATTGAAGTTTAAAAAAATAATAATTTAGAAAAAAAACTAATTTTTTTACAAAATAGTTAAATTTTCAACCAAAGTGATGAATTTGTAACCAAAATGATGAATCTTATCTGGAATAGCTGAATTTTCAACAAGAACAAAAAAAAAGGGGGGGAGGGGAATCTTTAATAGTAGAATTTTCAATCCAAAAGATGAATTTCCTTCAAAAAAGGCGATTTTCTAACAAATCACATGAATTTTCTATCAAAAAGTTGAATTTTCAACCAAAAATAGAGATCTCCATTGAAAAATTTAATATGTAAATTTTTAATTAAAAAACTATCAATTTTCCAACAAAAATAAAACAGTAACAACTGCAGTTAAGAAAATCAATTCTCACCAACAACAAAAAAAGAATTTTCAACAATTTAGTTCATTTACCAACCAAAATAATGGATTTTTTAAAAACAAAATAGTTAAATTTTCAACCAAAGTTATGAATTTTCCACTAAAATCGTGAAGCTTCAACTGAAAGGGGCTTGAATTTTCAAACCAAAAAAGAATTTCCTAAACAACAAAAACGATTTTTCAACAAGTACATCAATTTTCAATCAAACTGTTGAATTTTCATCTAAGAAAGATACATTCTTAACCAAACAGTTCAAATTTGAAGTTAAAAAAAAATCAATTATCAGCCAAAAACGGAATAAATAATTAATTGTTCAACAACAAAAAAACGAGTTTTTAACAAAATAGTTAAATTTGCAACCAAAGTTATGAATTTTTAACTAAAATGACGAAACTTCAACTGAAAGAGTCAAACTTTAAACAAACAAAAATTAATTTTCAACTAAAATTGCGAATCTTCAACTGGAATAGTTAAATCTTCAAACCAAAAGATGAATTGTCTCCAGAAAAACTATTTTTCAACAAAATACATTATTTCAATCAAATTGTTGAATTTTCCACTAAAAAAGATAAATATTCAACCAGTTTTATTTTCAAGTAAAAATATCAATTGTCAACCAAAAATGGAACAGTTGAAGTTGACAAAAAAATGTTCAACAAAAATAAAAATAAATAATTTTTAACAAAATAGTTAAATTTTCAACCAGTGATGAATTTTTACCCAAAATGATGAATCTATACGGAGTAGTTGTATTTGCAACCAAAAATATGAAATTATAACAAGAATTTAACTTTTAACCAAGTAATTTAATTTTCAACTAAAATCATGAATTTTCAAACAAGATGAATTTTCTACCAAAAAAGACGAATGTCAAGTGAAAATTTTAATATTTCAATTGTCAACTAAAAAACTACCAACTTTCCGTCAGAAATGAAATAGTAACGATTTCAGTTAAGAAAAGCAATTCTCAACAACAAAAGAACAATTGATTTTCAATAAATTCGTTCGAATTGCAATCAAGTCGTTGAATTTACGACCAAAAAATATAACTTTTTAACAAAATAGTTGAATTTTGAATAAAGTAATTGAATTTTCAAAGACGAATTTTCAACGAAATACTGGAATTTTTAAATAAAAAAGATAAATTTTAAACATACTATGTAAGCTATTGAATAACTAAAATTTAACCAAAAATGGAATAGTTAAAATCTCCAGTTAAAAAAAAATTAATTTTACAAAAAGAAAAAAAGAAAGAATTTTCAAAGTAGTTAAATTTTCAACCAAAGTGATGAATTTTAAACTAAAATGGTGAATCTTCAACTGGAATAGTTTAATTTTCAATCGAAAAGATGAAATTTTAACTAAAATTGTGGAATATTCAACAGGAATGCTTAAATTATCAGTTAAAAAAATTAATTTAAAACAAATAGAATCTTAAAATAATATGAATTTTTAACAAAGGAGTTCAAGTTTTAATCAAGTAATTGAATTTCTAACCAAAATCATTAATTTTCTCAAAAAAAAAAAGAAGAAAAAAAACGAAGTTTCGACCAAACGCTTGAATTTTTGAATAAAAAAGATAAGTCTTTAACTAGGTAAAATTTTGAATAAAAAAATAAATTTTTAACCCAAAATGGAATATTTAAATTAAAAAAAAATTATACTTAAAAAAAAACATGAATTTTCAAGAAAATAGTTGAATCATTTTTTAACAAAAAAGTTGAAATTTCAACTATTTCGTAAAAATATCATTCAACTCATTGGTTAAAAATTAATGTTTTTTGTTGACAAAACGTCTTTTCTAGTAGAGAATTTATCTTCATGGTTGAAAATTTATTTTTTTGGTTAAAATTTATTGTCTTTCTTGGCTGAAAAATCTTTTCTTGGCTGAAATATCAACTATGACATTTTTTATTGAGAATTTATCTTTCTAGGTTTAAAGTTCAACTTTTTGGTTGAAAGTAAAAATGCTTCCATAAAAAAAAAATCATTTTTTTTTTGTTGAAGATTCATAATTTTAATCGAAAATTCATCTCTTTGGTTGAAAATTGATGTAATTTATTGAAAATTCGTTTTTTTCGTAGAAGATTAATCTCCTTGTTTGTAAATTGAACTAATTGGTTGAAAATCCATATGTTTTGTTGAGAATTCATTTCTAGTAGAAAATTAGCCTTCTTGGTTGAAAATTCATCTTTTTTGTTGAAAATTCATCTTTTTGGTTGAAAATTCGACTCTTTTTTAGAAATATCATCTTTTTGGCTTCAAAATTCAACATTTTCGATGCAATTTATTATCTCTCTTGAATAACAAAATAATTTTCGATTGCAATTGTGACCCTTGTTGGAAATTCGCTTTTTTTATTAAAAATTCATTCACTTTGGTAGAAATTCGTCAAAAATTGTGTAAGATAGGGGTGGGGGAGGGGGTGAAAACTTACGGACCCTAACTAAGGGGGCTACTAAAAGGGATTAAATCACTTCAAAACATTTCTTCTGATTCCCCTCTATATTGATTACATGTTTTTTGAGTTTTTTTGTTCTCTTTTTATGTAGTGCTTGTCAATAAGAAGGAGACGGACCGTAAATTTTCTATTAGCTGATCGCACTAAAGTGGGAAATCCTGGGTGCGAAAATCCCTTTTCGGCTCGTTGACAAAGCCACCCCGTAATTCCAGAATTGGTAAAAAATAAAAAAAAGTGATTTTTGTAAGCCGTCAACACTACGGCAGCTGGGACTAGTGAGGCGTGATTAAAATTCAAGTCTGAAATCAGAATGCTGGAAGATTGCACTCGGTTGTAATATAATTGAATAGAATACTGATCAGGTGTAGATCAGAGTGCATTCAAATTTTGAATAGTAGTTACTGCCTTATTTGAATATTTTATTAAATTTTACTAAATTTTATTTTATATAATTTTATTTTATAAAAAAGGGGATGAAATCTCATCTAAAATTATGCTTTTCCATAAAAAAATGTAAATTTTTAACAAAGATGTTTAATTTAATAGTTGAACTTTCAACCAAGAAGAATTATTTTCTACTAAAGAAGACGATTTTTTTTAAATACTTGAATTCTCAACCCAATGGTTGATTTAAAAAATATATATATTTGAGTTTTCTACAAACAAGATTAATTTTTAAGCAAGAATCTTCTTTTTTTCTACCAAAAAAGCGAAATTTCAAGGAATTTTCAAGAAAATAGTTAAATTTTTAACCAAACCATTTTCAAAATAAAATATTTTAAAATTTAATTTTTGTCAAAATAGTTGATTTTAACAAAATTATTGACTTTCCTAAAAAGTTGTTCGACTCTTAATCAAATTGTTGAATTTTCAACTAAAGAAGATAAATTTTTAACTAAAAATTAAATAGTTAAATTAGCAGTTCTAATAACTTTCAACAAACAAAGAAAAAGAATTTTCGAGAAAATAGTTTAATTTTCAATTTCAACTAAAATCAAGATTCTTCAACCTGAAAACTGAATTTTCAATCAATTAGTTTGATATTCAGCTGAAATAATTCGATTTGCAAAAAAAATGGAATAGGTAAATTTTTAGTTGAAAATTTAATTGTTAACAACAAAAAGAAACATTTTTCAACCATATAGCTAAATTTTCAACCAAGAAAATAAATTTTTCACCAAAATAGTTTGATTTTTCACCTAAAAAGACAAGTTACCAAGAGAACAGTTGATTTTTCAGCCAAAAAAAGAATTTTTAACAAAATTATTGAATTTCCTAGAAAGCAGATTAGTTTTTCACCAAATAGTTGAATTTTCAACGAAGAAGATTAATTTGTTGTTGAATCAAGTTGTTGAATTTCTAACTAAAAATTATTAATTTTTGACTCAAAATGGATTAGTTAAATTTTCAGTTAAAAAATTAATTTTCTACAAAAAAACTTTAACTTTTAAATTTTTAACCAAAAAAATTAATTTTTTACCGAAATAGTTGAATTTTCAACCTAAAATACGAGTTTTTAACAAAAAAGTTGAATTTTCAAGTGGAAAAGATCAATTTTCAACTAAAAATGGGATAGCCAAATCTTCCGTTAAAAAATTAATTTTGAACAACAAAAAAAAACGAATTTTCGAGAAAATAGTTAAATTTTCAACCAAACCATTTTCAATAAAATCAAGAATCTTCAACCTGTAAACTGAATTTTTAACAAAGTAGTTAAATTATTAATCAAGTTGTTGAATCGTCAACTAAAGAAGTTACATTTGTAACTAAAAATTAAATAGTTAAATTATCAGTTGAAATAACTTAAAAAAAATGAATTTCCAAGGAAATAGTTTAATTTTTAACCGAACAATTTTCAACTAAAATCAAGAATCTTCAACCAGAAAACTGAATTTTCAACAAAATAGTTCAACTTTCAATCAAGTTATTCAATTTTCAACTAAAAACCATACATTTTCAATTAAAAATGAAATAGTGAAATTTTCAGTTGAAAAATGAATTATTTACAAACGCCGATTGTTTAACAATATGGTTAAAGTTTCAACAACAAAAAAATTAATTTTTTACCAAATTAGTTCAATTTTCAACCCAAAAAGACGAGTTGTCAACAAAAGATTAGAATTTTCAACAAAAGATTTGAATTTTCAATTGAAAAAGATAAATTTTCAGCTAAAAATGGAATAGCTAAATTTTTAGTTAAAAAATTAATTTTCAATAAAAAAAGTTTTTTTTTCTCGAGAAAATAGATAAATTTTCAATCAAACCATTTTCACTAAAATCAAGAATCTTCAACCTGTAAACTTAATTTTTAACAAAGTAGTTAAATTATTAATCAAGTTGTTGAAACGTCAACTAAAGAAGATACTTTTTTAACTAAAAATTAAATAGTTAAATTATCAGTTGAAATAACTTTAAAAAAAATATTTTCCAAGGAAATAGTTTAATTTTCAACCAAACAATTTTCAACTAAAATCAAGAATCTTCAACCAGAAAACTGAATTTTCAACAAAATAGTTCAACTTTCAATCAAGACGTTGATTTCGCAAGGATTGAAGCGAAACGTGCTGAAGCTCCGGGTGTTTTTGGCACCACAGAGTATGCATACGTGTCATAAAGCCTCTGTGAACAGCGATAATGCTGGCATCGTAGCAGTCTAGCAAGTCATCCTTGAGTTGATTCGTCCAATGTGATTCATTTAATTTTAATACTATTTTTTTCATTAAGGTTCCAGAAAGTTTCAAGTAATTGCTTTTTTAAATACCTATATTTCAAAATCTTATAATATTCTAATTTATAAGTTTGTGAACGTTTCTTACAGGGTGTAATTCTCAAGTTTCTCTATACAATAATAATACTAATCTATATACAAGTGAAGGACATAATTTCGATTATGTTTTTTTGTATTTGAATGGGGGGCTTTAAAATATTCAACAAATTGTCGCACGCGACCCAGGAGGCGAAGTTCAACTCAGTGGTACTGCAATAAATCCGATTATTGACCCAGTGTTTTGTTGGCGCAAGTCATACGAAAGGCTTCTTATGAAAACTTTCCAGAAAGACTCTTACTTCGCCCCTCTTTCCCTTCCTATTTGCAATAGGCATTCATCGACGCCAATTCATCTCCTCGGAGCACGATACAGGGGGTGCGGCGTAAATTTAAGCGGTTCAGCCTGAATGCGCTCGCTTAATTATACGTCAGTAACAATTAAGCGGCGAGTTCTATTTCGCGTATTGGGATGGTTCTAAAGATATATGACCTATAGTGTCATCAGTGGAAGTGCCTTCAAGTTTTATAGACGCTACTTAGCCAATAAAATTAAACACTTTAATGAAAAGTCCAACTTCTTCAATTCTTTAAAAAAAAAATTGTTTGCTTATACACATTTTTTGTCACATGCAGACTCGCGATTGCTAATAAAATTACGTTTACATGGCGCTTTATTATCTGCATGCCAGATAGAATTTTTGTGGCACACGACCAATTTATACATATGTCATAGTTAGATTCAAAGAATAAAAAATAAATTAACATGTCCCGAAAAAAGGTAGGTAGAGCAGACCTTATTGGCCTCCATGCAATCTCAGGCCTGCATTTAATGACTTTAATTAAAATGTAATTTTCCTGCATAAATTTTTCACATCGTCATATGAGGAATGGAATTTATAAGCCTGTATGCTCTCCTTGAAATAAAAAAGAAACGAGAGTAAATCAATTTTGGGATTAAAGCGTAGTGAGATATTGACTGTATTTCGATAACCTTTTTATTTTCAAACATTTCAATATTGTAAACCTGTTAAGTTTAAATGAATCTTTCGTTGCATCTGAAGAAGGGCATCTAGTAACACATAATTTTCTAATGTCTATTACTTTTTAAATAAAATGCGACTAGAAATATATCTTGCATTTTTTGGCATAGAATAGAAGAGAATTTGACCCGTTGGGAAAGACTCAGCACTTAATAAATTTTCGGGTGATTTTCATCGAGGTAGTTGAACGCAGCTGCAGGGCAAATTTCGAGCGGTATGAGCGGACGCAGGCTAGTCGTTCGCGTATGCAATACGAGTATAGTGTGCTAAGCGGCGATGGATTAATGCCTGCGTGCAGAGGTAGCCAATCGCCTTAATGATAATTTACGATCCAGGCATAAACGTGTCTCGACCGGAATTGATTTGTTTACTCCCGAAGGATCCTCACGCGATTTTACATCGTCCGCTCGCACGGGTGGCCTATACGGGTAGGTACGGCCCCGAAATTTTTCTGCTTCTCCTCCCTCTTGCAATCTCAAAGAAGTCTTTCTTACTCGCGATGGAGCATCGAGTGCAGCAGTTTAAACTCTTCATCATTACAAAGCCAGCCAGTTCCTCGAAAAGGCGCGATTGCCTCTTCAATGGGTCTATCTCCGTTGACGTTTAGAGCACAGATACGTTCTCGTCCACACTCGTAGGAACGTTTTCCCCGGGCAGCCGATGGTTATTTATAGATTTGCGTACTCTAACACTGTTTTTTTTTGTTTTTCCTATGGACAGAGTTGTAATTTACGCAATTGGTTGCACGCGTTTCAAGACTGTCCATGCCTCGCGGATGTCAGATCAAAATTTAAAGTGTAATCTTCAAAACAAAATAAATATCAAGTATTGATTTATGCTCAATTTCATTTCTTTAGGCAAAGAAACAGGATGACTTGTACATCTCTATATAAAACGCTGACGATAAAGTATTCTTCCTTCTGATGTAGGCGACACCCGTTTTTCTGAAGATTATATTATACGTTCATATCATATAGAAAATTTAGTACATCTGCTCCTCTAGTCTTATTATCCCTTTGCTTTATTCTTACGTCAATTTACAGAATAATGGTAATTCCGCTAAACCAGTACACCGCATATGAACGACGATTGGATGGTCTGAAACTCGGTCTGAAGGGATCAAATCATAAAAGATCAGCGAAGCATACTTCTTCAGTATTGTGATAACTGATAACACGAAAGAAAGCGAGCGTATACTCAAATAATTTCGATATTTAAAGCACAAAATGCACCCTCTAGGCTCTAAAATAAATCACCGGGGCAATTTCGAATCTGGAACTTCGGAAAACTACTTTTCCAGAAAAATGCCTTAAAAGTTCGCAAATTTCATTAATCTGCGTGGTATATTTTTTATGAATATAGACAATTTACTTACATCTGTTTGCTCTGGAGACATGGAAATAGTGTCGATAGATTAATATTTTTTTAAAGCACCGACTAGTAGACACCCAAAATAGCCACTTCTGACCTTATTCAGAAAAACTCCCTGAACTATAAAATCATGATCGATAACATAGGACCTTCTCAGATGGACGTCAACATATGTTCAGATCTTTAGTAGAACCCGCGTGGAAATGGCCACCATGGGACAAAACACAAGTACCATGACTCAAGCCTTGAGTAAGTTTTTGGCCATGGTTCGCCCATAGTATGGCTGAAGTACGGCTTGTGTCCGAATCCCATGGTTCCACCATGGGAAATTACTAAATGCATTGGAAAAAAGTACTAAGTCAATTTTATGACGAATTGTGTCAATTTTATGGCTGGGGCAAAATTCGTCAAGTGTACCCGCCTAAAAACTCGTTGTCTTCGATTTTCTTGAAAGTCTGCGAAATGAATGTCCTAGTGAACCTCTTTTAATTCCCCTAAGAGAACGTCTCTAGTACGGCGGGTTGTCAGCATACAGGGGCTCGAATTTTCAACATTTTACCGCGCACGCTGATACTCAATTAACCATAACTTCTAATATCTACAGACACAATGCGGCCCTAAGAGTGCTTTATAACCATCTTTGTCGCTCTTACGGTGTTGGCCGCGACCCTTCCCTGCCGAACGCTCCAAGGGAGATAGAGTCAATTGTCCAAAACGAGAAGTGCGAAATTTTCTGGAACTATGATTTTCGGACAGCAGTCTTCGTTGTCCACTCGAGGCCTGGCATTTTTCTCCAAGACTTCGAGAAGCAAACTATATTCGTGATCGAATTCTCGGCTGCTTCCGAATACAACATCACTGCCAAGGAGAAAGAAAAGGAAGAAAGGTATCAAGATCTTGAAAGGGAGCTGCAATGACTGTACCCAAAATATTCAATACAATTAGTTGTCCTTGTGATGGGTGCTCTCGGAAGTGCGAAGCTATTACTGGTTCGTAGCCTTAAAGCCATACCCGCTTGCCAAAAATGTGTCACGGCACTTGCGAGATGGATGCAGAAAGCTGTCATCCTTAGGTCGCTTCGTGTCCTTAAAACACACGAGGGTTTCACCTTCCTGTCGTTTTGATTTCGTCGTATCCTGTGACCACCCATTTCACGGTTGTGAGACGTGGCCATGAGTGGGACTTACCGCGGTCCTACTGGAGCCTATGTCATTTTTTAGATGGCAGTTGCCTCCAGTGGGTCCCTGGGGTGGTTGTTAACCTTATTTTTAAATTATATATATATATATATATACGTAATATTTTGAGATCAAGGATTACATCTTATACCTATAGCTTCTACGTGGACGGAAACAATGTGGAGCTAAATGTCCTCTCTCATAACATTTTTCGCATGCGTCTAACCATTTATATAACATAATTTTATTGGAGTTTATTGGTACTTCCGAAATTACATTAACATTAGTAATTTCGACTCGCAATTGAGTAAAAGTTTCTTCTGAAAGCAGGTATTTTTTTCTAAAGCTTCTAGCCTATGGCGAGCAGCATTTTGCTCTGCAGCTTTTTTCGTAGATGCAGGCTCGCCTTCGTATGAATGCCTTATATTGAATTTATATACGATACACTGAGCCTCAAATGGCGGTAGGTTAATATTATGACCTAATGATTTTACAATATATATTGGTTCAGAAAAGTCGTACTCAATGCTTATTTCGTTAAGGGTTTGTACAGCGGAGGATTTCGAGAGATTTATTTCCATTGCCATGTTGTCTGTAAAAGAGAAAGAGCAATATTTTGATTTGTACATAACATGACATTGGGAATTAAATTAAACTATACGGTATTATAATATATGGTGTTTATTTGATCAGGAGTTAGCCAAAAACTTTTTTTTTCATATGACGTAGCAGATTTGAAAGCAATATTTACTTGCATATGCATTGTTGCCTCAATAAAGTTGTGTTTTGATTCACAAGTGTATTTGAAAAAAAAATAAAAATTTTATTACTTTCGATGATAGTGTTACGTTGGGCCATAACTGACAAAAGTTTGGCGTCAAGTTTGAAGTTATTAATTTTTTTTTGCAGTTTTTTACAAAATATAAGACATATTTTGCTAATTAAAATATCGAATTGGTTATTGTTCATCGTTAAATAGAAATTAAAACGCGTACAAAAATTTTCGCTACCAAAAAAATTAAACCTACATATTAACATAACCTTTAAATTTACAAAAATATGACAAGGCGTGCAATTTTACTGAAATGTACTTGAAAAAAAGAAAAATTAAGGTAAAAAGCCAATTTTATTGTAATTATAATCATGGTACTTACGTACTGAAATTTCACGAAGTGTACTCATTAAATACATTTGCACTTTGAATGGTAACAGTAATGGTAACAGTAATAGTAATATCTATATTTATATTTATATATTTTTTTAAATTATTGTCCTCAAGAATGTCAGTGTCAGCATCCGAATTCTCTTTCGGAATTATTATTCTACAAAATATAAAAGGATTATCCAATCTTACGTGAACATCATAAAACAGATACATATGTATTTACAAGATTAAATATCAAAATTGTAAAATTGGATTTACATAGTATAGTATAAGTAACTACTTATAAATAAGCAGAACAAAAAATTCTACAGCTTCCTATTAGAAAAATAATTTTTACATTGACAAAAGTTATATTTTGCAAGAACCATTCTTCTAATAGTATATAGAGAGATGAGGAAAAAAAACATGATTAGCATGTCGTATAAGTAGGTAAACAAAATTGCCTATTGAGCGGTATAAGAAAATAAAAAGCGAATAGGTGGTGTAGTCCAGGATAGATTCTCTGCAGGGAGGGTTATAAAACTGAGTCATGTTAAGTCATCACAGATAAGGTTGGCCAGGTACAGAAATAGTTAACATAAAAGTTAAATCAATTTTGACTGTAAAATGTTTAATTTTCAAAAACGGAAGAATGTTAAAGAAAACAGAAGTAGAGAAGTTTAATTTAAAATCAAAGAAAGAGTCGGAAAAAGAGCATAGGGTGCCATAAGTTTGTAATTGCATGTGTAAGGGCTTCTAAAAGGTGTCGTAAAATGAAGGTATAAGAGTCATTAGTCTCTCATAGATCTTCTGTTAGATTTTCGATTGAACTTGGCCTCAAAATCAATGCATTCGTTGAAGTCTTCGAACCTTGAGGTGATTTTAGAAAGATTTGGAATTTTTGGAAGAATTAAATTATGGATATGAAATCAAATATCTTCGGGTAAATAAAGAGAAGTTTCTTAATTTTTCTCTAATTTTCAAATGTTTCTAAGAATAGATTTTCTCCTGAAAAACTGTTAATATCATATATTTATTTGAATTTTACCAAATTTATTGAAGAAAATAAGTTATTGTATTAATATCAATGTTGTGACTAATCGCATTGAAAACGTCAGATCCCCCGTACATCCTATAATCAGTTTCATATATTTCTCAATTATCTCATGCTTGAAATGATATAGTTCGAACATGTCTAAATAAGACAAAAAATGATATTCTTCGGAAAGGATTTGAATAGTAATAATAGGCTCAAGATAAACGTCAAATGAGTGCGAGAAAAGAGAATCGATGTACGAGGTTGACGCATCAGATGCGGTTACTAGGAATAATATCAAGAAGATACCAGGTGAAAGTTGGAGTTTTCAATTTATTGTGCTTCTCGAATGCCTGTAAAACAAAAACAAAAGTTAGTCTAGAAGATGGTTTTAATTTTAAGGATTATATCCCTAGTTGTTTCTATGCTTCTAAGGTTTTGTGCCCATTTAGGAATATCGCTATCATTTCTTTCGAAATACCTTAAACCTATATACCTATCTACCCTTCACCTATATACCCATCCACACATCACTACTTTACCACCGAGCAATCACGCCTACCCCGAAAGGGAAACGGCTTAATGATATAATAATAATAATAATTCATTTTTAATACTTAATTTGTTTCTTCTATTTATCAGGCGATGAAGTAATCCTAACATTATTTTAGCTTTTAGCATTATATGTTCGACGTGCTCTCAGTGTCACAATTTCTTATCTATGTGTAATCCTAGGTATTTGACAGATTGTTTTGGCTTAATATTAACATTATCAACTACAATACTATGTAAGATCTCGTGACTAGTTCTTTTCCTGACAAAGATCAGAAGTTCAGTCTTCGGCGGATTTATTTTAAGGGGGTTTTCTATTTGGGTGGACCAAAAAATCGATTTTTTGTTTGATTTTTTGATAGTATATAGTATGTGGAATTTGTACGCAAAGGGATTTGTTTGGTTCGGACTTTTAACTAAGCTGCAGCAGAGTCAACTGCGCAGAGCGGAGAGTACTCAGCTGCACGTTATGGAGGGCAGGCAGGCCATAAATGTGTATAATAGAGTCATTGTTCGCCTCAAACAGGTTTTCCTTCCTCATTTTAAATATACTTCATTCTCGCGCGCTTACTTATCCAATATGGCTGGCTGCGGTTAAGTTGCTTCCTATTGGTTAACTTTTCTTTAGTTGCGTTTTTCTAAAAACACGCTTATTTAAATTGTCTGACATGATTCCGTCAAAACCACTGGACCGATTAAGCTCAAATTTCGAGAATATATTTATGTTGGCTATAGCCCGAACTAAAATAAATAAGAAATAATGATTTTTGAATTCTTAGCAAGTCAAAAACTACCCGCAAAAAAGTCCAAATTCACAAACAAAATTTCAAATGGGCGCCATTTTGTCAAGTTTCAATATTTTTCATTTGTTTTAGTTCCAACTATAGCCGTTCTCGTATATTTTAAGAATCTCTTTGAGTTTTTTGTTTCAGATGACCTGGAGTAGCTGAATCATGTCAGCCAAGTGAGGATGTCGTTTCCGAGACACATTTTTTCAAATGCTACAGCGCACCCTATTATTTCTTTTTTAATTGATGACCATATATTTTTTTAGTTTAAGATCTTCTTAAAAACAAAAAACAAAATTCCATACAAAAATATTAACAATTGTAGTATCTCAATAACTTAGTAATGTGTTTCTGAACGTTGTTCATTGCATTTTTGATTTTCCAAGAGAATGAGAAGACAGCCGTATCATCAGCAAATAGTAACGTTTTTGTGATAGTTGGATTATATCATTTGAGAAATATATCAACAATACTGGAGCCAGGATTGAGCTTTGCGCAACTCCTGCGTGGACTTTTTGAGATTGGGGGAGTGAGTTGTTTGTAACTCCCCAAAAACTTATATTTTCAAGATAATGTTGCACAATTTTGGTAATGTACAGCGGCATTTTCATCTATTTTAGCTTGAATATGAGACCCTCGTGCCAGACGGCATCGAACGCTTTCTCTACGTCCAATAGGACTAGAGATGTAGATACTTTTTATTTAGTTCAGTGTTAAGGTGATAAGTGAATGTATGCATTTGTTGTACCTTGCTGCGACGATGGGCCCGTGGCGCGAGGCAGTAGAGAGGATAACTTCCGATTCGCTACCAGCCGAGTATGAGCGTGCCAACCCGGGCCTGGTAACGTGACTAACTTGTGATTAGCCGAGTTCGTGTCTCGAGCGAGATTGAGACTGTGCAACGTCACGAACTGTCACGTCGTCCTTGTACTTGACCCGTCTCCTTAATTAAATTCGTGAAAAATGTACATTAGTAGACTTACTGCTAATGCATGATTTAAAACGCGTTCGTTGTGCATCGACGAGAGCACAATAAGGAAAATCTTTGTTCTTATTATTGATTTTTTTCTTCCAAATTGCCGCACGCTTGCGGGAGACAAGCCTTTTTGGATTAAAAAAAAATTATTGTAGCGATTCGCCCCAGTTGACGGTACTTGAAAATATTTTTCATTTTGTAATAAAAGTTTTGAGTGTAATTTATTTTTCGAAAATAATTTTTTTTATGTGCAGACAAGACATTAACAAATTAAAATTTTTTTAAAGTGTACTCACTATTGTTTAATAAATCTCCTCATGCCTGGTGTAAGTTGCTTTTTGTCTATTCTCGTTCTTCTATATATTTGTAATAAATAATAAGGATGAATAATTTTGTATAGTTGCCTAAAATTTTTACAATTTGTGTTCCACAATATTGAATCAGCAATTTTTTATTTTTAAATTCTGACGACAGATTTGTATTCAGCGACCTTACAGACTTTTAAATAATCAACTTCGTTAAGCTACCATCATGATTCTGATTTGTGTCTCCCCATATCGGATTTTTCATTTGCAACCGTATTTTGCTCGAAAGAGAAATTTAACACGCTAATTTTCTTGACAGATTTGAATTCAGCGTTGTAAAATCTGTAAAATATAGTATCCGGCTCTAGCAGAAACCTTTTTACATTCTCATCCTAATGAGAAGGTATATGAGAAGGTTTTATGTAAAATTTGACATAGTCGGTTTTAATCAAATCTCCACGTTTTAAAGCCCCCTGAGTCAGAATAATTATTTTCACGAAGGTGTCTGTCTTTTCGTCTGTCTGTCTGTCTATCTAAAGTTTGTAGTCTGTAGTATCGTGTAGTCACGATAACTTTTCGATGAAAAAAAAAATTATCAGAGTTATAGCATTTTCAAAATCGCGCACCCCAGGCGCGACTGTTGGCGACTGTTGGCCACATTTTCCAGGCTGGGAAATACAAGGAAAAAATTTCTATAATTTTCCCTTATTGTGCATTTGATAAGATTTTACCTCGTTTAAGGAATGTTCCACAGAAAAAACTGGGGTTTGTATTGGAACCAATTTTTGGTTCCAAAGGAGCTGCAACAACATGGAACCTCTCTTGCTGAAAAGGAACCCAAAATGATAATGGTTTCTAAATGAACCCAAAGTATGGGTTGAAACGGTTTCAATGGAGCCCTTTTTTGATTCCAGCCTTGAGTCACTACGGAGATTTTACAAGTTTATGGTGTACATGTTACTTTGTAATTCGAATTAATTAATATTGCACTGGGAACAATTTAATGAAGAAACAGCAATAATAGATATTAGTCATTCTTGAAAGGAAGATAGTGCACATGAAATATGACAGTTTTTAAGGTTATGTTGAAAATCCGAAACCACTACAGCTAGAATCTTCTCGATGTCGGTAAGGTAGGAATCTTGCGTTAGAACGCAGCCTATACATCTACTTATATAGCTACAGAAATATAAATAGAAGCCCATAGAATAGAGGGTTATATAATCCTATGTATAGTATTTTAGAACTTAATTTTGTTAACTAAACCAAATATTTTTAATGAAAAGTTTGCTTGGATAAACAGAAACTTCGTTGATTCAAACAAATAATTTTCGGAGCCTGCGTATATTTCTCAAAAATAGATTTTGTTTATTATCTGGTTCTGCGCTGCCACCCTTCAAATGTTGCTTATTATAAAGAAACTGTAAGATGTTTTCTCGGAGCATGTAATTGTCAACAATAATTTTAGTTTTAATTAATGTAATAATAAATGTTGTTTATTATATAAAGAAAATGTAAGCTTCTCTTTTGGAGGATGTAAAATTATCAAAAATAATTTTACTTCCAAATAATGTAAAAATAAATATGAATACAAGAAATATCTGATATACGGTAGTCCGTTTGATTCGTGTAAATATTAAGAAATATTCCCTATGAAATTATAAGACAATTTTCTGAAAGGATAAAACAAATTTCCCATTTTCATATGGCTTTGTTAATTCCCTAACATTTCCGAATTATTCTTGTTTTTTTCGGGAATAGTTCCGACTCATTCAGAATTTTTCCCGAAAATTAGGGAAAATTACCTATTTTTCGGAAAAAGTATTTTCCCTAACAAAATTTAGGAATATGTCATGCTGAAGGATAGGGAAAATTCCCGAAACTTTTTACAGTGAGTATAAAACAAGAGCGGCCGCGCGTCGGGTAAATTTCGCAAGTGTACGCGCAAAGATTCTGGCACAATAAAGTATGTTGCACTTGCGGCATATACGGAGCGCGGTGTAATATATAAGCGCCGTAAAAGGATCCACTCAGTCTTAAAATCAAGCTGACTGCCATAAATGGTTGGTTCTCTTTAGGAGCCAGGCTCACGAAAAATGCATGCCCTCGACTTTTTTCACATTCATCTATATGGGACCCGAATCCCTTTCTCTTTCGATCGTTCAAATTTTTTTCGTAACAAAAAAAAAACGATGAATATTGATCAAGGTAGACGTGAAGTGAGCCTTGCCTGACTCTCAGGAGAGGGTGAAATATTTGTAGGCTGTTCAAGTTTCATGATTTTTGATAGTTGACTTAAGATTGCCCTAAATCTTGAAAAGTTGAAGCAGTTCATGCAGAGTTAGTTTAACAAATTTGTGGTTCATTATTTTTTATTTAAATGTGACTAGGATATAAAAGTCCGTGAGACTTTAAGAAAAAAATGCGTGTCATTTATATACAAATTCTCCAAACCATGTAGGAAATTATGCTCTCTAAAACTGAATTAGTAAATTTTTGACTGCTTAAAGCAGTAATGCAGTGTTTCACTGAATAGCCAGTGAATTTTCGTCTTTTTAATTGAAAAATCAGTGAAATCAGTCATTGAATTGAATCTGTGACCCATAAATCCAAAAGTTATTCAGTGAATGTTTCATTGATTTATTCAGTGAATAGTTAATCCTCAAACGGCACACTTCAACCCAGCATACGTAAACGGCACACTAGTGTGAATTGTTTTTTTGCAATGTTAATATTAAATATTTAATATATTGAACATATAATAAACATCTAGCATATATTAGGCATATTTAGCATATATATTTATTATAATGGAGATAAGCCGCTGCAGCTGTGCCTGCGTAAATGCCAGCAAAATGAAAATTTTTCCGGTGCGAATTCGCATCAGTGTGCCGTTTGAGGGTTAAACAGTTGAACGTAATCAATCTCACCGCGTTTGGAAACACCATATATGGATGAATGTCGAGGCTCACGGAGGAGAAAGAAACTAAGAGAGTCGGTCCATTGTCTGACGAACGTGTAGCCGCGTACGGCGCGGCCTGAAATATCGTGAACCGATGATACCAGGAGAGGAAGAAGAAAGGTAGAGACAAAGAGGACAACAGCTCTCTAGCCAGAGAGAGTAAGAGAGTTGAGACTGTATTGATTTACATTCTGGCCTGTCTAACTGCAGTCTAGTCCATATCCGGTGCGCTTCGCGTTGTATCTCGTTACAAAATCATGACTTACGAATATTTCACTTTCACACATGACAACATTTTTATTTTGCTGTTATCGACTTTTATTTACAATGAAAACTAGTTGCCACATAGCATTGCAGGTATTGCACAAACGTTTGCACTCTCTGAAATCGGATTAATTTGAATAATTAAAATTTTTATCAATCAGGTTTTTAAATCACTAGAATTTGGGAATATCTGAAAGGCAAAATAAAAAAAGAAATTGAAAAAAAAACGATATGAAGGGCTCTTTATTGAAGTTATACGTACCTGATTAATGCGCATACGCGCCTGTATTACAACGACGACAGATCTGGTTCAAATTAAAGGGGCAAAATTGGTCTAGATAGTATACATGAACATTGAATATGCTTCCACTGGAGAGAAGGGTCAGAAAAAAGAGGAGAGGAATGGGTGAGAGGAGAGATTATGCGCCAAATCTCGACGTGCACGCATTCTCATAATTGGCACGGTCTTAATTGCGTCTTGCCCGACGTTCCTAATAGCATTGCGGTGAAAACCACTAAGAGAATACGTGTACAAACACGTGTTCTTATAAAAATATCTGAAAAAATTATGATTGAAACTAATTTCAGCCAGGTTGTCAGTCATTCGCGACATGCTAATCCTAATTTTTTTAATTGAAGCGCGTTGGTTAAAAAATAGATAATTGCAAACGTGATGGATAAATTCGGATAAATGAAGAAGTTTACATAAAGGTTTAATAATAGCCCTTTGAATTGTTATCACTCATAACTGTGATTGAGGACAAAGTTGAATTTTGAAATCGATCTTTTTTTTAGTCGGGCAAGAAATTCCTAATATATGGGGAAGGCAGATTAACAACAGCGCTTGGAAGCAAACGCATTGTGTTCGCGAGGTAACGAACCTTTCATTCAGCCAAACGTTGGAGTGATCCAGCCAGAATTCATAAATAACACATAGGGAAAGGAGGGGCAGCGCCGAACGGTGGGGCAAAGGCGATTTTGCTTATAAAATCGCTATTATTTAACAATTTTAATTCTACTTTGCATTGAATAAATATATTTTATTAAAGAGATAGTGTTACTTACTAAAAGCTTGAAAATTGACGTTGTAAAAGAAAAATTATGCAGAAAACGGGCAGCGCCGACCGGTGGGGCAAAGGCGATTTTGCTTATAACATCGCTATTATTTAACAATTTTAATTCTACTTTGTATTAAATGAATCTATTTTATTAAAGAGATAGTGTTACTTACTAAAAGCTTGAAAATTGACATTGTGAAAGAAAAATTATGCAGAAAACTGTTTTGACAACGAAAGAATGGAAGATTCGCTGGCAGAAATGTAAAGTTTTCAACATTAATGGCAATACTTACTGTAAGAAAATTTGTTATTTTGACAGATGAAACAATATCACATTATATTATTATAATAACTAAACCTAATTCAAGTCCAAAGTATATTAAATATCGTAAATAATTGAGGCCTCGCCAGGGGGGCAAAGCCGACGAAAATAATAGTTTAAAAGTGGTTAGGTTATGATAAGTGATCGGTAATGTAGAACAGCCACTTATCTTCTGGGCTACATACAAGAAACTCTACAAGAAACTATTGAATATTAATATTATCAATTCGGTCGGTACGGTAGAAACCTTTGCCCGTAGTCCGTCTCTAGTGAATGTCAACGAATAAGACGTTCTATCACAGCTATCTCTATTTTTATTAAAAATAACTTATTCCTCTTCCTGGATATGTTTAAAGGTAATTTTTCTAGTATATAAAATACCACAGACGCGTATCATCATGTTTTACCATCTTTAAATGTTTTGATTTTTATAAAAAGCTGCGGTCGGCTTTGCCCTTCGGTGTGGGAAAAAGCCGACAAAATACAGCTGGTTAGAAATAATTAAACCATTAAATCATTGTGTTATTCATGTTATTAATACTTATAGAAATATGATATACAATAAGGTAGGACTCGAAATGAAAAAGAAAATGGATCAATTCTACATCTTCTTAACTTTAAAAAAATCATTGACTGTTAACTGATCGGTGCTGCCCCTCCTTACCCTACTTGGTTTATTTACGCTGTTAAAAAGGGCTGAATTGTTGATTAAATATAGGGTCAGAATGGAGTTGACTAGACTCCAGCGAAGTAATATTAATTCCATTCTGACTCTTTAGTTGTCCAACAACTCCGATTTTTCAAGACTGGTATCCTTCAGTTTTTTGGTTATTCGTTATAAAAATGTGAGTGAAGTTCTATACAAACTTTTTAGGATGACGAAGGCAATGTTTCGCTGAAATTCATAAGAAATTTTCAAAACAATGTTTCGGCAACGTTACACAGAAATATTACTAAAAATTTCGAGACAATATTTTGACAATATTTCGCAGACACTTTGCAGACACATACGCCAATCCCAATTCAATATTCTTTTTCAATATTGCTGAAAAATTTCAGAGAAATATTGCCCGGGTCGGACATTCACATGTTACTCGAACGCTGCTGCAATATTCATTTGGAATGTTGCCAATGTTTCAATTAAACATTCCAGCAATATTTCTGCAACATTTCGTGTTATGTGAGGTACTTATAAAGTTGTGTATCGAACAAAGCATTCCAGGGTTTATATTTGACAATAAGAAGTGAATGCTGTTCTCGGTTATCGTACCAATGTTACGCAAGTAATGATTTTTAATGGGCGAGTAGATTGGACATTTGGCGAGGATGTGTAAAAGATCTTCATTTTCTCTTAGATTACATAACTGGCAAATTTGTCATGGATCGATTACGGCTGTTCCAGCTTTAGAGGTCAACTTAATGACGAACCTGAAGGAAGTTCTTAATTGAGCGAAAGTGCGCTAAAAAGGGAAGGAGCTTTGAATAGAAGATATTACTGGGGTAGCGCATTATTGGGTAAAATTGTACTGTATATATAACTAAAGTTACTGTTTTCCAATCTTCACAGATTCCGCGAATGAAAAAAATCACCGTATCTATCAGCTATGTTATTGATTTGAGTTATAAGATTGGGACCGTTGAGATCCATGAGATTGTGGCTTACGCCCGCTCCCAACAAACATCTAATAAGTTGACCTAGCCAGTTATATTTAACATTTTTGCTGTTTGCAGTTTCGGCTAGTTTCACCATGCAAAGTTTAGGATAGCGCGAGTCTTCCATATTGAAAATCTTTGCCGCCCAATTCAGCGCCATTTTTAATGTTTGGTATGACACACAGGGTAGACCTAGTTCCAATCTGACAACGAAGTCAGGCATATTTCTGGATAGGCGCAAAAGATTTTTGAAAAAAACGGACTTTTGCTTTTTCGAAGACATCTAGATAATTTAATCCGATAATGTGGGCCGTATACAATAAGGAACTATTTTTACTAGAGTTACGAATTTTGATAATGGAAGACTATGAGGAGCACTTAGTTCTAGTTAGAATATTGAACGATACTAAACAGGTACTAAATGGTACTAAACAGGTTTCTATAATATTTTTACAGTATATTTCAGCCCTTTCTAGGAGAATGTACTGTGGAGACGTCACTACATTTCAGACGAGACAGACTGAAATATTACAAACATAACCCCTTGTCGTATAAGCTTATTGCATGCTTGCATGCTTAAGGATACTTGTAAATCGTTCAGATTTCCGATTGCTAGATTTTCAATTTCATTAATTAATTTCTACATTAATTACTGGTGCTCAAACTAAATACCAGAATCTGGTTCCCAATTTTACGATATTCCCAAAACTCGGTGAAAACATGACACCGGGGGTTTTTGGGTTCGCTGATCACGAATCTGTGGTCAAGACCAGCGACCCCAAAAACCTCAAGGTACCGTTTTCACCGAGTTTCAGAAATATAAAGAAATTGGGACATTTCAGGGTGACTTTGGGGACCACTAACGTGCAGTTTTCAAATCTGACCACAGATTCGTGATCAGCAACTTCGAAATCCCCCGGGGTCATTTTTCAACTGAGTTTCGGGAATATTGAAAATTTGGGACATTTGGGGGAGGGAGTTGGGTGTCCCCTGGAGTGACTTTTTCAAATCTGACCCCTTATCCGACCGGGAAGCCGATATATCGGCTCGGCCTGTGATATGAACTTTGTGTGCAGTTGATACATGATACAAGACACAAATTTGGACACTTTTAAAGGGCGGTTTATTATCTCAAATACCAAGCGTCTAAAAGTTAATTATTTAATTGCGGTTGCGGATGAGGGTCCCTGTACCAAGGGTTTCTGCTGAATATGGTTACAATAATTAATAAGCAGCCGCGGAAAATTGTCCAGGGATGTTCCCGAAGGAATAACCCCTAAGCGGAGGCGTAGCAACCGTGCCGAAAGCTGAATGGCACCTAAAGCAAGGTTGAACTCAAACTGGAAGACGGTAAGAAAGTACCAAATTATTCTAAAGGAAATAAGAATTTAATATTGGAAAATGGTCAATAGGGTTAGGAAAGGAAGTTTAAGAATACCGAGGGCGAAATGGTATAATGCGATACGGATGATAAAAAGGACCGTAGGCTCATAGTTTATTCAAATCACCCTAAAAATCGGGATCCCTTTTCACGATCCTCGTTTTGGGATCAGAGAACGATCAAATTGAATCAAACAGAAACCCACACTCATGATCCTCACCGCAGGATCAAAGTTTAATCCATTATACTAAAAATCGGGTACCCTTCTCACGATCCTCACCGTAAGATCGGAGAATGATTAAATTTATTTAAAAGGAAACCCATACTCCCGATCGTCCCATGGGATCGGAGATTAAATCAAACCCATATCCCAAAATCGGGCTTCCTGCTCTCGATCCCTAACACAGGATCAAAGAAAGATCCTAAATGAATTAAATCAATCTGCCACTCGCGATCCTCACATAGAATCGGAGATTGATTCTTAATTTAATTAAAGCTCTCTTTGGTTGTAACATGCTCTTTATTTTTGTTTCTAAATATGTTTAAATGTTAATTAAATGTTTAAATGTTTTTAATGTTTACCTAAAACAATACCTTCTCATTATAATGAGAATGTAAAAAAGTAAAAAATTCGTCCCAATAATAAAAAAAGTTTATTGGCAAATTCCTGTAAAACGATTTTAGTTTTTTGTAAAAAATTTTCCACCAGAGATAAATTCATACAAAGAGCTATCCATATGAAGAACAAACGTAAGCCCATTGAAGACTATACTTCATAAACGAAACGGCAAAAAAATCTGAAATTTTCACAGAATAAATGTATTATGCCATTCTATGTTTTCTCAGTTGAAAAAAATCGTAAGAAAAGTGTAACAGCTAAGGTAAACTGCGTGTGGCATTTTCGATACCCTAAGATAAGACTTACGTACATAAAGTACTCATTTTTATTTGAATCATCAGAAGTTTGGAATAGTCAACATCTTCTAATTGCACAGACCATTAGATATCACTTTAATAACTCTATATTCCCAATTTTAAAAAATTCATTAGAAATTTATTTCATGCTGTTTTTTATTGTTATTATTATACCATTAAACAAAATCCCGTTCGGGGTAAGCGTAACTCGCCCGATTCTATACTGGTTTTCCTACCAGGGATCAAGAAATTCATATGCTCAAAGTAAATAAAGGATGTGTAAGAGAAGGTATACATTTTAGATCAATCCAGAATTACCGTGTTGCTTATTCAAACAGTAAGTTTGTTCCGCAACATCCATACTCTTTACTCCAAAAAAAAATGACTAAAGCAAAGCTCTCCACTTGGTCCAAAAAGTATCCACAATGTAAAAACTACATTTCCCTTTTTTACAGTATCGTTTTTGTAGGTATTATTTTCAACTCGAGGTTCTCTGTTTATGTTTTTTTAGTGTTATTTTAATATCTGAAATGAGCCCTGAAATAATACTTTTTTACCGTGCAAGATCGTTCGTTTCAGGCGTTTATCATTCCGCCGAAACTCTTCGACACAGTTTCTAACAATTACTCTCCACACATCCCTATTCTGGCATAAAACTTTTGCTTTACACCTTTTCACGCAAGCTCTTGTGTTTCTGTGGCTCTTCATACCTCACCGCTGCAGTATCTCATTCACACATTCCCACCACTTCTTCCTCAGTCTGCATCTGGGTACGCAGGTGTGGGGGTTGGGAAAGAAGTTATTTGCAGATAATTTTGGAGGGAGAATGAAATTGTTTGACTCACTAGTAATGAGTGTGCTTTTGTATGGAGTAGAGGTGTGGGGGTGGAAGGAAAGTGAGGAGGTAAATAGGACACAGGAGAGGTATGTAAAGTGGACACTGGAATTGGCAAGGAACACGCCTAATTATATTGTCAGTAGGGAGATGGGGAAAACGAGTTTAGGGATTATAACGGGGAGTCGGGCGTGTAAATATAAGTACAAAATTTTGGAAGATGGGAGAAGCAAGTTGGCTATGGAGTGGGGTGATGGAGATTAAAAGGGAAAGGTGTTTTAGAACGAATGGACTGCAGATGGATGAAGTGAGAAGGATACACGAGAAAGGAAGGTATATGAGATGGTTAAGGAAAACGGCAGGGAGAGAGAGAACGCAGCAGGAGAGAAGAGAATAATAGAGTCAAGGTTTAACGGGAACTATGGGTGGAGTATGCCAAGGGAGAGGGAACAATATTTGTGTGAGAAAGGAGAGAGTGGAAGTCAGGAGCTTATAGCGAAAATGAGATGTGGGTGCATGGAGGGTTTTAATAGGTTCTGGCTTTCTAGGGAGAAGAGGATGTGTGAACTGTGCGGAAAGGGGGATGCGAGAGTGGAGCACTGGTTGGAGGAGTGCGTGGAGGTGAAATGAGTGGGATAAGCATGAAGGTATTAATACATCAAAGGGGGGGGACAAAAGGGCAGTAGCATGGGTAAAGAGGACGTTGGGTAAGATGGAGAAGAAGAGAAGGAATGAGAAGGAGGAATGGAAATATTGTAAATAGGAGAGGAAGTAGATATAAGTAATCTATAAATATTGTAAATAGTAGATAAGTATTAGGTATTAGCCACGGAGGCAGAGTTTGGCAATGCGAGGCAAAGCGAGAAATTAGGGACATGCGTGCGAGGCGAGGCAAAGCAAGGCAGTCAAGACTATAAGAGCGAGCGGTCTTAAAGATAAGGTTTGGATGGATGTTAGTTTTTAAGGGTTATTTTTGAGAAAATTCTGTAAAAAATGGAAGTGTAAGGAAGTCAATTTTTTAAGGCCAGCAGGACGGAAAATAAACGTTTATCTATATATCTATATTCATCAACTCGCTCAGCGGTAATACCAGCCACACCAGCAGTCTTTCCATTCTTCAAGTTCTTAATAACAGCTCTAATTCCAGAGGGTCAAATTACTATTTCGCCATTTTCAATGGAATTTTCTAACACATTGTCTTCTATGTCCCAGTCATTATGCTCCATGGCTTCTCCTTGACATAATTTCTGGTGATAGTCACTCATTACTGTCCTTTTTATCATCCGTATCGCATTATACCATTTCACCCTCGGTATTCTTAAACTTCCTTTCCTAACCCTATTGCCAATTTTTCAATATTAAATTCTTATTTCCTTTAGAATAATTTGGTACTTTCTTACCGTCTTCCAGTTTGAGTTCAACCTTGCTTTAGGGCAGAGCCAAACGGGTAATCCTATTAAAGGAAAGTAAATAGCAAAAAGTTTATTTCAAAATCGTGGAAAATATATTTTTATGGTAAGAGAAAACGGAAGCCCTGGAAGATAGCTCATTTGTAGAATTATTAGCATTAAGATTACAGTCAAACTCGGATTCAATGTCCCTGGATTTACCGTTTCCGAGAATTGATGCCACGCCGCGGGTAGGCTTGTCAGGAGCTGCGCGGGGTGTGCGGGGTTCACAAAGGCGTGACAAAACAGGAACTCTTTAATTTCGGAGTTGAGCTAAATCCGGTTCAGTTAGGGTAGGTGAGGTTCAGGTACAGTCCCAAAACCGACGTTAAATCCGAGTTCGACTGTATTGTTATCATTATAAGTAAGACGAAATATTAGAATATAAGCAGCGGTTAAGCTAGATTTACTATTTTGAATTACTATTTTTTAGAACTTTAGATAATAAACATGCTTTGCAAATTTTAACACAGTGGATTTTTAGAGCTACGGCAGAAATGGTAAATATTATCAACTGTCTGACCAGTATTTTTTGGTTGAGTACACTAATTTTCCTTACACATATGACTATAAAAAAATTATTTTAATTAGGTACATTTTTATTTTCAATATCTCACTATTAATGCAAAACTTGGCTCAGTACTGATGATTTTGCACATTAATTTTCAGTCAATATTTAATAGTTGCCGATGTACTCTTTGAAAACATTAAATTAATTAAAAATGTGTTTAAAAAGTTTTTGTTACTTCTTGTACTGAAAGTAGTAAATTTGATCTTTTAATGCAAAGGGCTTTTAAAATATAATACAATATTTGTATATTTAAATATTACATTTTTTCTTTTATTTTGCAGAGCACGTATGGCAAACAACTATGCAGAAAAAAGGGCTTAGTGAGCGTCAAAAACATCCACGGACCTCACAGATTGTGTCTTACCGACGCAGCCGCAACTTTGGTCAAAGTTGGCGCAAAACACAAATCGGATCTCATCGAATTTCCTGTAAGTTTTCTTTCTTATACAATCTGGATTAAATCATCTATTTTTCATTCATAATGAATTTCTTTCTCCAGGTCAGCCTAAAAATTAAATGTACAAAAAAATTAGAAACTAATAGTTAACTTTCCTAATAACAATTTCATTTCTCGCATTTTAAAACCCAGTGGTATGTATTTTAGAAAAAACTCTTCGCCTAGCAAACCGGCTAATATATTTCTAGCTACCAGGTGTCTAAACATCTGTATAAAAGTGGGAAAAAGCTCAAGGGCACAAGATAAAATTGTACAATTTAAAAACATAAAAAAATAAATTTCTAGAATAGAATCTGTAGAGAAACTTACTCTTAGTTTAGAAAAAAGAGTTTTCACTTCATTTTAATTAACTTCATTTCATTCTTAATTGTAATGTCTTTAGTTTTGTAGTTTTCCTATTTTTATGTGACTCCGGTGCGTTAGCGCGTTTTTATGCGACAGCGTAGAGTATCGTAATGCGCACAATTCGTGTCGTCACACGACTCGCTTACATTGCTAGCAGGATTTATCTCGCCTCGGCTTCGATCGTCCTGCGAGTGTTGCCGCTCGTCGCGTAAAGACCCTAATTATGCACCTCGGCGCATTATATAATATTAAGACTTAAAAATGAAACATTGTTTAATTTATAATGCCCAAAACTTTAATAGATATGAATATATATTTTAATTTGAAGATTAAATTTTGACGTAGTTCAATTTTTGAATGCTTTTACAATATTTAAAATTCTATCTTCAATACTTCCAATTATAAATTATACTCATTCAAACTTATTTTTTTTTTTAGATTTTCTACTCTAGCAACTTCAAATTTGGTATATTTGAACGTTTTTGCATACTTACTAAGGGAAATTGTTTAAATTTGCACGTATCTGATGTCAAAAAGTACAAATTAAAACGTTTCAGTTTGCCAAATGTTAAAAATTTTCTCTAAACGTCTTTCAGTTTTAGATGTTTCAATTCTCATTTTATAGTATATTGTGTACTTAGGAGGCAAGTTCATGTAACCGAGTGTGAGTTTCCCTCCTAGGTACAGACGATGTTCTATGTGACTGGCGCATTTACGCGCTTTTATGCGACAGCGCAGAGTATCGTAATTTTATACATTACGATACAGCGGACGATCACTCTCCACATTACGCTCCGCTCTATCGTAATGTACAACATTACGATACTCCACGCTGTTGCAACAAAATTTGTAAATGCACCCTCGTCAAACAAAATAGTATATGCGCCTTGGCGCATAATATACTATTATTTATCTTTGAACCGTTTTAAATTTGAATTATTTACGAAATATTCGAAATTGAAAATAAAAAGGAGTAATTTATTTCAGTATTGAAATTCGACAAAAATGTTAAATTAGAACGTTAAAAATTCGAATGTGGGCTTCATTAAAAATGAACAATTATAATTAAAGTGCTCCAAATTAAATGATTTTAACTGTTAGTTTTAAATATTTATAAGAAACCACTTATGATCAGGGAAAAATCAGAGAACTTAAAGCTTGATTATTAGGGTGGGTCAAACAAACATGATAAATAAAAAACAGCCTAACAGTGAGAAGTTTCATTTTGGGTCCCTTATAACTTGTGTAAAACTTGAAATAGATCGATCAAAATCCGGAAATTCCACGGGGCAAGAATAAGTTGAAAATTTGTCATTAAATTTTTGCAAAAATCGCTAGTATTAACTTTTTTTTTGTAATTTACACAATATGCCCAACTTTCAAAAATCTTGAAAGATTTCCATATTTTTAGTTTTTCTAGGACGAAATCTCATTTTTATAAACTTTAAAAACTAAAATAATTGCTACAAGCTTTTAAAACTATTATAACATTTTTTGAGCATGTAGAAACTTTATCGCATCAAAATTTACCTACAAAAAATATGATTTTAGCAATTAAATTGGCTTGACGACTTTTTGTCTCATAACCTCAAAAGTGAGTGGATAACTTTTTGCCTGTCGCGAAATGGGGCCGAAGCTTTAAAGACTCACAAGTAAACAAAATTTGTTGCGGGTGCAAGGGGCCAGTACATGATCCAATAAATACATGGTCTAGCCACTTGAGGGCCCCGTTTCATCCAAGTCACGCAACCGTTTAATTCCACCATTTTGTTAGTATGACCGCGCAGTTTGAGTTTGACGCGTACTCTGTGTACGACAAACTATTATAGGAAAATGAGTATGTAGGAAGAATCAGATGATTCCGTTTTTTCTTCTGGTATTATTACTAGCTCTAAAACTGATTTGGACAATTGCTTAGGTTTTTTTTGGTAGACTAATAGAAAGTAAACAATAATAAAGTCAGTGATAATAATAGAAAGTAAACTTTCTCTAACATAAAAAAGGACAATTTATTAGAAGAACAATAATTGCATTGACGGCTTTACCTACCTGATGTAACTTTCTTTACAGTCGTGGGTCACTCGGGCCTCGCTGTCACACAACACCAATATTTTTCACTTCTATTAAGAAAATCTAGTCTGTGGTCATAGTAATATTGTTGAATCATTTTAAAGTTACCATGTGAAATCTCTTTTTAAGGATTCCTTTTTAGTTCGTTGATATCCGATAGATGGCTATTCATATTTTCAACTGCGCCTGTGCCGAAAAGCGCGAGCCTATTTGAAATCAATAAAGACTATCATACAGATAAATATTAACAAACATTTTTTATTCTTTTTTAAAGCAAATTAAATTGAATAATAAAAAGACCTAACTTCTTTCAAAAATTTAATATTGACGTATTATTGCAAGTGTATATTATATAATTTTAAATATCACCTCGCTTTTTTGGTACATGCGCAGATGAAAATGTCGAATTTTCAACATAACCTTAAAACCTGTCATATTTCATGTGCACTATCTTTCTTCCAAGAATGACTAATATCTATAATTGTAGTTTCTTCATTAAATTTTTCCCAGTGCAATATTACTTAATTCGAATTACAAAGTAAAATGTACACCATAAACTTGTAAAATCTCCACAGTGACTCAAGGCTGAAGTGAAAAAAGGGCTCCATTGGAACCGTTTCAATCCATACTTTGGGTTCATTTAGAAACTATTCATCATTTTGGGTTCCTTTTCAACAAGAGAGGTTCCTTTTTATTGCAGCTCCTTTGGAACCAAAAATTGGTTCTAATAGAAACTCCAGTTTTTTCTGTGTAAAAACTGTCTCGACATTTGTCATTTTTTTAGACCATAGGTAAAATTTTATTAATTTTCAAATTCAGAAACCGAAGAGAATATCCAATAAATGATTTCAAAACTTTTTTTACTTCTTTCAGATGCCAAATCACAACTTTTTGTTGTCTGGCTCAAATGATTAGATTAATTTCAGCACTATAGCTTCACCGTACCACACATTCCTTCGTTTTAAGATACTTTCTTTTTTTTTAACTTCCTGTCGCTTTCATTCATGGGGCACGGCCTACATTTTTTGCAAATTAGTTCCAGACGAAAATACAAGCCATTGGCCGAAAGAAATATTTTTTTGCGCGGGTGAAACGATTTATTGGGGTGATCTTGTTTCCGAGTGCACATATATACGCGAATGTAAATTAGCGAGGGAGCTGAAAAAAAGAAGCAGCACAGAAGTAGTTAGGATGATTCGTAGAGAAAATAAAAAAATCTTTAGGCGCCTCGTTGGAAAGGTTAAGACAATTGCACAGTGCGGCACCAACCAGGGTCACGAAGTTTACACATAGATGGCATGGTTCAGTTATTATTAGCGGTCTAATGTCGGTGGGTAGGTCCACTGAATAGTTCGTCGTACTTGTGTAAAATATATCCAAAAGTGTGCGTTTTCTGTGTACCTTCTTGGGTGAAGAAAGAATAAGAGAAATAGCTGGTGGGCGGTTGGATATGTATCTCATTGCTGTCGCGAAGAAGGATCATCGTTCTCGGTAAAGCTCGAATGAGGGTCTTGATGAAAAACGCCGCAGTGGCGATAATAAAGCGATATGAGGGTCTTTATTCTGATAATAAGTATAATTTCTGGTTAATTGCAACCAACTAAGACCTAATTGCTTTTAATTACTTTTGTGGTTCAACTGGTTTTCAATACTTCATCGAGTATTTCATCAACTTTCGTATATTTAATTAATCGTGGTAATAAATAATATACATTTATCAATATTAATATTACTTTCCTGATAAACATAATAATTCAATTTAAACATTGACACACATATCGCGGGTCATAAAACTGACGTCTAATTTTTGGATTGAATCTAATGCGTTCCTGACCTAAGACAGATTTAAGAAAAGGCATTCTTCTTATCTTTTAGCTCATTTTTGTTGTGGGCAGTGGGCGGTACGTAATGCGCATAAATTCATAGTTTGTTTTCGCCTCGGTTTTCACCGCTATGGATAAGACTCAGATGCTGATAAAACCAGTTGAAAAGTAATTTCCTTCTCCCACTTTTCACTCGGAGACTTAACTATGTCACTGACCGAGAATTAAATTACGCGTAGAAGAGAGCCTCTTATTTTGTTTGCACATAGAATTTCTGGCTAACACATTGATTACAAGATTAAGAAACCATTTTCGAGCCGATCGTTGACTTTCGACCCTCGTCACGCAATATATCATTGTAGTCCATATAATAACCATATTCTGTGGTTGAAAAAACAAAAATTTTGTTGATTCAACCAAATTGTTTTCTGAGTGAAAGGGAAATATGAGACCTATGTCTATTTGCATATTTACGTGAATTATGAAAAAATGCACGAAAATTTTCTTGAAAAAGTTATATCTTGAGAACCAATTCGCATAATTTAGTTTTATTTACGGTAGCTTGCTCTTTTAAACTGAACCAGGGAGATTCACTGATTGAAATAGTCAGTGACCCACTTTTGACTATTTCAACCAGTTGATCTCACTGGTTCAGCTTCAGAGACTTGAGTGCAATCTACACTATTTTAAATTCCTTGAAGGAACTGGGAATTTTTTAAAAATTACCAAATTGGCGTAAATTTGTAGAAAGAACTAAAAAGTGAATTTTTTTAAACGCAACTTTGAATTTTTTTTATTTTTTTTTAGATTTATAGTAATATGAGGGAGATACCTTTTGAGTTTCGTCCACGATAAACTATTTCTTCATATAGAAAAACTTATTTTTCATAATATAAAATAAGTTTTATTTTTATAATATGTATATAAGGGCGTATCGCAAAAAATAAAGTTGTTTGCTCGAAGTTCTAATAGCAATGAAAACATTCATTTGGGAGTCAAAAACACTTCCCTAAAGTTTCATAAAAAAAAAATTCCTTCTGTCTCCGCATCGTAAATATAGCTAAAAATCACAGAAAACGAAGCACTTCTGCAAATTTGAAGAGCAAAATTTTTTTTTTGAAATTTAAATTATCAATAAAAATAGTTCAAAGCAAGTCGATTTATACCTGTATAGCGATAATTCCATTAAAATATTTTTCCGGCACGTCGGTCCGATCGATCGGACCGCGGGCCGGCAGATCGCTTGCAGTCGGCGGGCATTTTGCTATCTGGGGATTGTAATTTTTCTATTTAAAAAATGTATAATTTGTGAGTTTTGTGTGTATGTACACTGGGGTGGTCCAAAAGTGCATTGCAAAAAATCTTCAACTCTACGGGGCAAGCTTGGACTGATACTTTAGGGTTTGATCGGAAGGTGCCCAATTTCTTAGGGATTGAAGAGGAGTGTCTACAGAATAAAACCATACCAATAACTTTGATTTTTAACACTCCTTACCCCCCCCCCCTCACAATGTTCCAAATATGACTCAAAAATCAGAAAACAACATTTTTACATATTGTTGATAATTTCTAGCATTTTCTGTCATCTTTTGTAATACAAATAAATAATAATGGACAATTTGAATATCCTTCATCACTTCTTAAACCATTCTTAATTGTTTAAATGAATGTAACTTATTTAAACAATATTTTTTTCCAAAAATGTAAACAGAAATCGTATTTTCTGAACGAATTGTAATAGTTGGTCATTGTTTGAAGCAGTAAATTTTATAAAAAGCATGTGATCATTTAAACAATCAACTATTTTTTGTTTTCAAAATATTTAAAAATCGAGCTAGAGATGTCCACTTGTTTCTCAAATTGGTATCCTATGCTGCTTATTGTTGAACAAGTGAATAATTTTGAGCCTTTTATTTGACATTTTTTCCGATTTCTATTTGTTTAAAAAAATTTGATTTGCTTTTTCAAACTTTGAAAAAATAATATAAAATAGAACACGTACAATTATTTTTCTGACTGTAGTATATACAAAGAATATATGAATTATTTTTTAATTGTTTAAACATTTACGAGCTTGTTTAAAAAATTATTTTTTCCCAAAAACTATTTAAAAATCGTCTTTTCTGATTTAAACATTATATTGAATGATTTTGAGGAGTAGGTAATTCTCCTATAGCCTGTATGTCATTATTTAAACAATCAATTATTGTTTACTTTCGAGTTTCCTTCAAATTAAGTCATGATAAAGATAGACAAAATATGAAGAATACAATAATAAATATACTTCTATAATGTAAATTTTATTATGGTGTTTATGATTTTTTTATTAGTATGCCAAAAAAGATGTAAACCATCTACACTCAATTTTAAGGAAATTAGAAAGTAAACAATAATTAGAAACACAATATTAAAAGACAATATGTGCAAAAATTTTATATTCGAAAACAAAGGCGCAGAAACATTGTGAATCCAAAAATCAGTTGCTTTGAAAAAGACACATTCAAAAAGTTCAATATATGCAAGAAATTTTTTTTTTGCATAGAAAGGCCCTATATTTAAAAATCAACAATTTTATTTCAAATTTATAAAAAATATTTTTAAAACAATTTTGTATCATCAATTAACTTTCTTATGGTGATTGTGACTATCAAAATTGGTGTTGTGCTGTTGGATTTCATATCAGACTACTAATGGATTAAGTTTTTCCCTTTCATTGACATATTGTGGGGCTCAGACATTAATGTGAATGACATTCCTGTTAAAAAGATCAAATCTTTCTACGCGTTAAGTAGAAAACTAAATCAAATTAAATCCCAGAAAACCTTTCTCACAAAACGCAAAAATCATGGAGTTTTTCACACACAAAAATTTATTTAAAAAACAGATTAGATTTTAAATTCACGAACATCAAAAATAGAGGAAAATTTCAAGAAACCACAAATAACAAATTATTCTCAATTGCGGACGAAGAGTTAAATGAAGGCTATAAGTTAACGAATTAATTTTTAAAGAAATGTCCTGATCTCCTGATAACATGTGCAGATAAGGGTAATATTACAATAGCAATTTTGAAAAGCCAATGTAACAAAAAAATGATGACAATTCTTGAGGACAGAAATAGTTTTGAAATAATTGAAAACAACCCTCTCAAAAAATTACAAAGATCTACTTTTAAGATTCTAAATAAATTTAGATTGAATGGATATCTTGGGAACACTAATAAAAGTGATATAGATACTGCAAATTCAGTTCTCTCCTTATCTTATGGTCTGATTAAAGCACACAAAGTTGATTATCCATTAAGACCTGTAATATCAACAATAGTTTTTCCGACAAGGAAATCAGAAGAAATACTTAGTAACATAATTAAAAAATCAATTAGAATTTCAAAAAACACAGTTAAAAAAAGTGTAGCCTCTTTTGATGTAATTTCTACGTTCCCTAACATTCCTTTGAATGAAGTAAAAGAATCCATTGAAAAAATATGGGAATGCACAAAGTAACATACAACATTCATAGGTTGATGATTCTGCTCTTTGTGTAGAAGCAAGCAAAATCAATATACTTTTAGATGCCTTCATAGATAGAATTATAACGGATTGGTACAGGAAGCCATCATTTTTAGGACGAACTTTGAGTTTTTTATCAAATTACCCAATACAAATGAAAATTGCGAGTATTAAAAATATGGTTGATAGGGTTATAAAGTTATCACATCAAAGTTTCCATAAAAAAGTATTGAATTATGCAAACAGATCCTTTTTTTGAATCATTATCCACCCTTGTTAATTGAAAAACATATAAACAACAGAATTCATCATATAAATCAGAAAGAACACACTTTAATTAAGACTGAGACAAGAGATTATGATAAATATAACACGGTTTTTTTACCTTCTTTTTATGAAATTTGAAAGTCATTGAGATCTTTACTAGGAAAAATGGGTTTACATACAATTGATAGAATTCCATAGAAAAAAACAGAACTGTTAAATTGGGAAAATACTTACACGACAAAATGTAGTTTATAAAATAAAATGTAGGAATGTCAAGGCAGTATATATGTATAGGCCAAACAAGAAGACCACTAAGAATAAGGAGAGATGAGCATCAAAATAATGCTCATAGACATCAGATATACGAGGGCTGTTTGATAAGTCAGCGACTTTTCGACTAAAAGATCTTTTCCCAGCAAATGAGCGTTTTACTTCTCAAAATAATCTCCTTTTAGCTCGATACATATAGTCCAGCGTTTTTTCAATTTTTTTATTCCGTCCAAATAATAGGTTTGCTCAAGGTCCTCAAAATAGACGTTTGTTTCGGTGATGACTTCTTCATTCGACACAAATCTCTTACCGACCGGCCATTTCTTCAGGTTTGGAAACAGGAAATAGTCGCAAGGGGCTAAATCTGGAGAATATGCTGGATGAGGTAGCAGTATTAGCAATGTTAGAAATACATTAAATTTTTGATTGTTTCTTTTCCTAATTGGAAAATGTAATAATCTAAATAGATTCGTTCATAATCAACTATAACGTTATACCTCTCTTTCTTTTCATTCTCCTTGGCTATATATATATATATATATATATATATAGTGTCTCAGACCACCCGTCCACCCCCTTTAAAATCTAAAATACCTCATAATAAAGTAAAAAGTTCAGTACCTTCTAATAGTAAATGGACTGCGCACGACCGATTGGAGGTATTTTCAACTTCCGACTCCCACCGGAAGTGGCCTTTTCAGACCGGAAGTCATTTTTTTAAAATGGAATGACATATTTTTCATTATTGATTTCGATTTTACGGTAAAAAGTGAGTAACTTTTGTAGAGAAATTTTTTTTTCTAAATCATCCTTTTCCACCTGAAAAAGCCTTCCTAAATGTTATTGTTCGCCTGAGGAATGACGAATCATAGAATCTATTCGATCTCTTTCGGCTGACGAAATTTTTCGAGCAGTTGATTCATTCCCGAAAATAGTTCGAACTTGCATAGATCAAGGTGGAGCACAATTCGAACGTGTCAGATAAAAAAATGCTTTGAAACAGACTCTTTAAAAATGTTTCTTTCCATACTATCTAGTTGTGAATCGAAATATGAATATTCATTTTTTGCTTCTTATGATAATAGCCTGTTTTATTTATTTAAAGTTTCTATTTATTCACTATTTACTAAGTTTAGTTGTCCGCATTTTCGTTTATAAATTGTAAAAGTAATAATAAAATCCAAATGTTCTTTAATTTAATCACATGCTATTCGTCACTCCTAAGGGGAACAGTAATAATTCGTAAGGCTTTTTCAGGTGGAAAACGACGATTTAGAAAAAAAAATTCTCACAAAAGTTACTCACTTTTTACCGCAGAATCAAAATCAATGAAGAAAAATATGTCATTCCATTTTAAAAAAATGACTTCCGGTCTGAATAGAAGACTTCCGCTGGGAGCCGGAAGTTGAAAATACCTCTAATCGAACGGGTACAGTCCATTTACTATTAAGAGGTTTTGAAATTTTAATTTTATTAGATATTTTAGATTTTAAAAGGGGTGGACGGGTGGCCTGAGACACCCTGTATATTCAATTCAAATGTTTAACTCTAGTTCATTTCTAATTATTATAATTTATTATATTTTCATTCAGAAATGAGAAGTACAATTAGAAATTATACCCATAATTAAACATTGGGATTGAATAAGTGTTTCTGCTTTTATGTATACAACTATTATTATGATTACCAATAAACATATCATCGAGCTTGCACATTATTTTTATAAAGAATGCTCAATTTTGAGGTTATATGTAAAAAAAAGATTTACTTCATTGGAACGAAATCTATAATTAATTTTCAAAATATATATTCAATGTAAACAAGAACTTTACTCAATTTAAATAAGAGATTTATTTACACTACCAAAAATTTGTTTGAACCAAATAAATAAGGACAAACAAAAAATTTCTTTGAATCAACGAAACATTTGTTTGACCCTATAACAAAGAAATAATTTGTTTGATTCAAACAAACATTTTTCTCAATGCATACCGGGCACAAGATTTTGTTTTTGAGGCATAAATTAGCACTAAATTATGGCATAGTGCCCACAACGATGGGAGAATATTGTAATTCTAGCTTCCGGGACCTAGAAAAGCAGCTTTTTAGAAATTAGTGACACAAAAGATTAGGAAGCTCTGCGCTGGGAAATAAAATAAAGTTCTTAGAACAATTCATCTCTTTTTTATTACACTTTCAGGCAAATTACTGTTGGAGTAAAAAGAGGTATTGTTGGATTGGCAACTTTTTTAAGTTCGGTAAAACATTTTAGTGCTTCCACAGTGAAAAATTATGTTTTATCAATAAAACTCTTGACATTCCAATAGAATGTTAGTGTGAAATCAGGATTGGTTATATAAAAATACTTTGCGCGTTTTTTCTGTGAATTTTATATGAACAATCGCATTCAATTGTGATTGCACATGACAATTAGGACACGTTGAAAAGTTGAAAGTGCTGTACTGCGGCCCTGCGGTCACCGGATTTCACAAGATTTCCACAGGGCGAGCATCGGCGGCCCTGGCGCCTGGAATGCGGGCGCGGCAAGTATCGCGTGTAAGAAAGCTTGTGTTAGTGCGCTTGCACGTATAGCCGCACAGTATCCGAATCCATTTATATGGGCAGACCACAACTCGACGGTCGACAGGGCACAACGATGCGCAGGACGGATGGGACTTTGCTATATGACTACCTATCTATACGACTATACATACTCTATAGTTATACGTACACAAAACTATACACTCTGCGCTGTAGAAATTGTATTGATATAGGCACTATATACATCAGCATAAATTATGCTGCTTATTATATGCACACAGGCCTACAGGTATAGCATATAGGCTGAAAAGTCATAGGACATATAATTTTGTTCATAATCACCCTGTTCATAATCATAATTACCACTCACAGATGTTGATTGAATTTCAATCATTTCTCGACTTCAGATAGGATAATTATGGAGGCGTCCATATGTCAAGTGACCCTGAAGGGGGGGGGGGGTCAACAACAATATCACGGACTATCACATTAATAACTTTTATACTGCCTTTAAATACAAGTTATATACTTTATTTTCAGACATTTTTGAAGTCTCTAGCACAGGGGTCTCCAAAGGTAGATCCTGCAGTGGGACTCCAATGCGTTTCCGAAGTCGAAAATCGAACGAACCTCTCTTTCTATCTCCACACATTAGAAAAATAGGTCCGTTTTTCGACTTTACACAGGGTATCGGAATCCCACTGCTGTATCTACTGACGATCCCAGGCCAATAGGTCGGATCTACTCAGCTCCGACCTGGAACTGTCAAAATCCTTTACCTGATTCGAGCAGCTTGGAACCCTTAAAAAAAGGGTCATCCGGGTTCAAATTTCAGAACCAAGCCCTTCCAACTGGGATTTTTTTCCGAAGGGGCATACCTTTTTTTCTCAATTTCCCTTCGAAAAAAATGGTAGACCTTGTAAAAGGTCGGGCGATCCTGTGTCACGCTGCACCTGTGGATTGTGGAACATCCAGTGCATACACCAGGGCTCACCACTTTCAGCAGGTGCTGACTGATACGACAAGTGCATGACTGCCACCAATTTTTTCTGTCATTTTTTTCTTCGGTTTCCAGGAATCCTGGAAAGGGTTAAGTTACAGTAATTTTTTAAGATAAAAATATCGATAAACAAGCAAGTTATAGTTAATCTGCCAGAGGTCTAAAAAAAAAAGTGTTTTGCGATGCGCATCGTAACTCATGTCTGGATCATCTGAAACAAAAAAATACAACAGCAGTAGTTGAGAAACGATATTCCTTTGCACTTGAACGAAGAATTAAGTCAAAATCTTAATTTTCATGAAAATGGCGGATGTGTAAGCACAACATTTGTCAAGAGAAATAAGAATGTTGTGCTTACACATCCGCCATTTTCTTGAAAATAAAAATGTTGACTTAATTCTTCGTTCAAGTGCAAGGAAATATAATTTTTCAACTATTTCCGTTGTATTTTTTTGTTTCAGATGATCCAGTCATGAGTTACGATGCGCACCGAAAAACACTTTTTTTACGTCTGGCAGATTAACTATAACTTGCTTATTTATCGATATTTTTATCTTAAAAATTTACTGTAACTTGCCTTGCGACTGACCCTAACCCCTTAAACAATCTCTTTCTTCTTTGTTCATATATTTGTCTGAAATAAAATATATATTTGAAATATTCTTCAAATTTTCTATAATAATCATATTAAATATTTATTTTCCTTGCGCCTTTTTGTTTGAATTAATATTATTATCAATATTTATTATTTGTGGGCGTTCGCGTGAAAAGGGCCTTTGTGGGTGGTTCTAGTTCGAGAGATATTTGCGTTTATCTAGTTATTGTAAACCATAATGAGTGTTTAAACAATTATGCTTGTTAACTTGCATGAATTATTATCTGATTGAGTAAAAAGTGGACAAGAAGTTACAATTTTTAGAAAAAACCGCAACTATCTAGCGTTAATATAGAAGAAGATAGTTCTAAACAATAATAATTTGTTCAAACAATAATTTTTGTTGAACTTAAATTATTATTACCACGCCCTCAGAAGAGGTAGACGAAAAGTTGAAAGTTTTCGAAAATACCGCAATTTTCTGACATTATTTGAAGATAATATTATTTAAAACAATAATAAATTGATTAAAACATTCCGTTTGTTAACTTCAACATCAAGGGCCGATTCCACCAACCGTAATTAAATTTTAATCCTTGAATAACTTCATTTAATCAGTACATTGTGTCCCACCATCTTCAAACCATGATTAAAGTACTCTAATCGCTGTTTAACTTAATCGGCCATTTTTGGCCGATTACCCACTTAACCAGCTCTTAACGGGGCTCAGCATAACCTCAAAGTTTAATTTAGTTTAGCTCAAAATAAAATATGTTCTCAAAATATTATTTTTCCTCTTCTTTTCGCCTTAGAAACCACCACTTCTCATAATTACTTTTGATTAATGTTAATTTGGCGACACTTCGGCAAAGCAAGTAAGCAATGCGTAATTTGTGACGTCAATAGCCATTATATCAGAAACGCCATTACAACAGAAATACGCAAGTTAATCATGAATAAGTCTTTGATTTAAGAGAAATCATGATTAGTTAATCATGGATTTAATCAGAAATGGTGAAATCGGCCCTAAGTCATTTTATATTCTGGATATCCTTTTTTGCCCTTCTTCCCTAATGTGAGCCTCCTCCCGCCTCCGCCCGAAAAAATTTCTGCCTACGCCGCTAGTGTGAGGTACACGGAGAATATTTGTGTGCTAAATTTTACATGACTTAGTTCGGTAAACGGAGGACATCACGGCATTATATTAAAATTTCACTTTCAGTCATGTAAAATGAAATAGGGTAATATTTGATGTGGAAATATGAATTAATAATATAAATTCATTATAATTTAATTTCGATTCAGTAAGAAATAATACAACTAGATAATAAAGATTACCTGACAGTTGGGTAAAATGAGATTTCGATTACCTACCATTTAGGTAAAATGAGTCGAACTGTTAGGTACAGTTTCAATCCAAGAAAACAAAGTCTACCTCTCTAAATATGTGACCTCTACATCCTAGTCATGTAAAATTTCGTGCGCCAGCAAAAAAAAAACATTCTTGCTACAAACAGATTCTGTGGAAGGTCATCCACAACTACACACATAGTTGCACATATCATATAATTCATACGTATATTGTTGGTGCATATACAAATATTTAACTTAAACAATGAAATTAAATTACAATACATTAGATACGATATAGTCGCACGCTTTTAGCGATATTAATGCTATTAACAATCGAAAACGCTGTGACGGGATTTGAACCACCTGAGCTACGTTTAACGCGTTCTATCGATAACAACTAAACCTCACGGCTAACCTTACAGTTGGAATATCAAGAAAAAAATCTTGGCTATGAAGTTAAAGTACGAGTACATCAGGGCCGTTCAAAAAAATATCTGGTCCCCGTTTCATCCAAATTTGTTATTGTAACATTTTATTAATGAGCGGGCTTATAAATTTGTAGGAAGTGAATAGAAACATTGGATAATTTTTCATTTGAAATTTTGTAACCCTAAAACTTTAAATTATTTAATTTACAATATTTTAAACTTTTGCATGGTCTACTATTTAAAAATACTAGAACATTGTGCGTGCTATGAGCTCACTAATTACCCTTTCTTTAGAAAAAAGAACTCTGTTAATTTTCCAACATTTTTTTTATAGATTTTACAGAAAATATTATATTATTTGAGAACGTTGTACATGATTTACAGAAGTTACCTTATTATAGCGAGAAAATTCCAGTGACTTCAATTTTAATGAAAACTTTTGTCACTTACTTACAATTCTTTCTTTTGGTGGAAAATTAGTTTTTTTTTTAATTGAAAATAATTTTTTTTCAACTAAAAAGTCAACTAAATTTTGTTTTGAATTTTTGTATAGACATTTAATCTTTTCGGTAGAGAATTCCCGGATAACAATCATGCGACGCACATTACTCGCACGTCGTGCGGGTAACGCCATGCGACTCATAATATACGCATATCGTCTTCACCCTGCCGGATTGAGTGACGGCTAAATCGGTACGTGCACAATGTGTCTCATATCGCCATCACAAGTACGAGTATCATTTGTGCATATTAAATAGACAAACTCTAGTGGGCACGAAACCATGAACGTCCCAAGGATATCCTCATCAGTCCAAACTACGTCTCTAAGACGTTTAATATCGTAAAGATGTCACATAAAAGCGTCTTAAAGGCATATAACGTAGTGATGCATATCGAGCGATCGATCCGAGAATCCAACGAGTAGGAGAAAAGTGATCGTCTTTTCAAAACGTCATATATTGTAGATTTCCATTTTATGTGTGGATTTCTCTTCTCGATTTGTTACCTTCTCCGATGATAATACAGATTTCTATTTTCAAAAATTTGGGTAAAAATTCAATGATTTTTTTTTAAATTTAATTAGTTTGTTGAAAATTAAACTATTATGTTATAAATGATATTTTTTGGTCAAAAATTTAACTATTTTGTTGAAAATTAGCTCTTTTGGATCGACAATTCACTTTAATAGTAGAAAACTCATCGTTTTTAGTTTAAATAAATAAATAAGTTTGAAAGTTTTGAATTTTAACTAAGAATCATTTTATTCCGTTTATAAAAGATTCTATGTCAAATATATTCCAAGAATAAAATGCTAGCCTGAATGTTAATGGTCAGGGAAAATGAAAAATTTCTCAGGGAAAAATCAGGGAATTTCGAAAATTAAGCTTTTCCAGCCTTTCTAATAACTAGAAGAAAATTAATTAAATAATTATTATAAAAGCGGTAATAATTGAATATCTGGGGTTTTATAATTCTTCCCATATACTGCAATTGGAATATTATTAATTATTATTATTATTAATATATCATTAAGCCGTTTCTCTTTCGGGGTAGGCGTACATTGTGCTAACTTCTTCTTACGAGAAGCTGTTGAGTTAAAGTGGCATCCCTGAATATAATAAATAAAAAATTTATCAATCATATTAAACATTTTTTTCTATTTATAAAATATTTTTTACTAAGAATGTTACAAGATAAAAATTTGGTTCTTTGAATATTAATGGGTTGGTAAAATGAAAAATTGAATAAACCTCCACTTTCCCTCGAGAAAACCCACCCCTTAGATTATATCTCACTAACGAGGTGTGTGAAGGAGAACCTCGATCTTGGAGAATTGAGGGTGAAAGTAGTTCTGTCCTTTTTCACGAGTTCACAGTTCAAGTAGCGAGCTTCGGAGGACCTTTTTTTCCTATAAGAGTATATAAGTAGTCTACTAAGGCGACCTTCACCCTAGTGGGAGTTTCAGACGACTATTTTCTTTTGTGTGCATGGACACTTAAAACTTATTTAACTGATGTTCTTAAAGGAGAAGCTAGAGCTTTTGTTTTCTCGTAAAGTTGAAACTGCACGGGCGATTTGTCCAAGTTGGAACTCTGTTTTTGTTAAGTTGGACTGAAATGTGCTTTTCGTTCTAGTTTGTAAAGTAAAGGCTCTAAAATTAAGGATAACACTTTTGCAAGTCTTTAAATCGAAGTTAGTTTAGACTGCGCCACTTACTTTCTTTAGGAGCATTTTTCAGGATTCTGTGTTCGATCCCAGGCGGAGATGAATTTTTTCTCGATTTCTAACAATTAGAACTGTAGGGGAAGGAGGGGCAGCGCCGACCGGTGGGGCAAAGGCGATTTTGCTTATAACATCGCTATTATTTAAAAATTTTAATTCTACTTTGCATTAAATAAATCTATTTTATTAAAGAGACAGTGGTACTTACTAAAAGCTTGAAAATTGACGTTGTAACAGAAAAATTATTCAGAAAATAGTTTTGAAAACGAAAGAATGGAATATTCGCCGACAGAAATATAAAGTTTTCAACATTAATGGCAATACTTACAGTATGAAAATCTGGTATTTTGACAGATAAAACAATATCACATTATGTCACTATAATAACTGAACTTAATTCAAGTCAAAACTATATTAAATATCGTAAATAATTGAGACCTCACCAGGGGGACAAGGCCGACGAAAATAATAGTTTAAAAGTGCTTAGGTTATGATACGTGATCGGTAATGTAGAACAGCCACTTATGTTCTGGGCTACATACAAGAAACTATTGAATATTATTATTATAAATCCGGTCGGTACGGTAGAATCCTTTGCCCGTACTCCGTCTCTAGTGGAATGTCAACGAATAAGAGGTTATATCACAGCTATCACTGTTTTTATTAAAAAACAACTTATTCTTCTTGCTGGATATGTTTAGAGGTATTTTTTCTCGTACATAAAATACCACAGAAGCGAACCATCATGTTTTTCCATCTTCAAATGTTTTGATTTTTATGAAAAGCTGCGGTCGGCTTTGCCCTCCGGTGTAGGACAAAGCCGACGAAATACAGCTTGTTAGAAATAATTTAAATATTAAAGCATTATTTTATTCATGTAATTAATACTTATAGAAATATGATATACAATAATGTAGGATTCGAAATGAAAAAAATGGATCAATTCTGCATCTTATTAACTTTCAAAAAATCATTGACTGTTAACTGGTCGGCGCTGCTCGTCCTTACCCTAACGACTTACTTTCAAGCAAAGAATTAGCAGATTTTAAATACTGACGTGAATTTTCTTAACATGCATAAAAGGTAGGCGACCTTCTATTTTGTTGAGGCTCACATACTTTATGTATTCTTTTATGCTGAACACGAAACTTCCCCCAAAAAAGTGTCGCTTTGTTACGGTTTTCGAGATATTGAGATTTTTACTCTAGAAAATTTCAATTTTTTGAAATGTTTTTTAAATACACTGATATTAGGTATTTTTCCACGCTAAAAATCAAGTCCACCTCCCCCTCCTCTTCCACACGCATTACCCTCTTAAACATGCTACCCCTCCCCCTCTCCACACAAAATATTACAGCAATTAGGAAAGGGACCGGGGTGCCTTCGAATTCGAAGTGTTCCCATCTGGGGGGAACTTACTACTCGTAGGCACCCCCGATTCCTTTCAAACATTTAGGGGGGGGGGGGGCGTAAGGTTTCGGGAGGCTTGTGAAAAAGTGGTAAAAGGGGTCGGGGTGCTTTCGAATTCGAAACGATCCCGACCGGGTGGCATTTACAAGTCGTAGGTACCTCCGAGCCCTTTCCAGCGGTTTTTGTTGGTGGGTGGTATGGAGAGGGGAGTGGAAAAGTTGGAAAATGAGTCGAAGTTCCTTCTAATTTGAAACGATCCCAACCATATTCCAGGACAGAAAAGTTTGGCTACAAATAAATAGTTTATAAAAAAAATGTGAGTGGAGTGAATGAAGCCTGAAACAAAGACCTTGGATACTAATGGGCCCAAGTGGAGAGCCACTCATAACAATTTTGAGAGGCTCTCCACGTAAGGTGATCGCTAGAGAGATTGATCAGCAGCCTGGGTCGGAGCAGTGTTGCGGAATGAACGTGTTATTTAAATCAGTCACACGAGAATTCTAGATCAATCTAAAATATCCATACCTTAAACCTATATACCTATCTACCCTTCACCTATATACCCAGTTCACAGTCTTTCCCCTTTTTCTCGTTTTTCTACTCAGGGAGCTTCCATAAAGGATGCCACAGTTTTTTGGCGAATTTTCCCCCCCCCCCCCGAGCCATCGTCACAATGTAACAATGGGGTCTCAGTGCCCTTGGTCACATACTACCACCATTCGCCCCCCCCTCTCACCTAAAACTGTGACATCCTTTATGGAAGCTCCCTTAAATGCAAACTGAATTGAAAATTCAAATTGAAAGTTCCTTCTTTCCGGTTGCAAAGTCTACTATTAAATTTCAGGTTGAGAATTCGTCTTTTTTGTTTTAAAATTGTAGTATTTCATTCAAAACTTAATTAATGTGTTGAAAATTAAAAATTGTTGTTAAAAGTCATCCTTTTTGGATACAAATTTAAATTTTTTGTTGAAATTTTGTATTTACTAAACAATTTTTTTATTGCTTGAAACTTCAACTATTTTTTTGTAAATTGGTCCTTTTGGTTTGAAAATTCACCTCTTTTTGTACAAATTCCATCTTTTTTGGTTAAAAATGAAACTTTCTAGTTTCAAATGAAACTGTGTCGGTTGATAATTGTTTTTGTTAAAAATTTAACTGTTTTGTATAAAATTCCTAGTTTCCTTTCGAAAATTCAACAATTTTGGTAAAAGAGTTGAAATATTTTGTTAAAATTTAATTTCTCTAGTTTTAGCTGAAAATTTTACTATTGCATTTGTGGTTGAAAATTCATCTTTTTTAGTTGAAAATTTAATTATTTGGTAAAAATGCATGCATATTATTGAAAATTGGTCTCATTGGTAGAAAACTAAGCCTCGTAGTTGAATATTTATATGTTAGTTTGAAAATTTGTGTATATCGTTGAAAACTCGTCTTTCTGCTAGAACATTAATTTTTTTAAATAAAAATGCAACTGTTTGGTTAAAATTTAATCTGTTTTGGTTAACGATTTAAGTTTTTTGTTGAAAATTCGCCTTTTTTTGAATAAATTTACCTGGTTTGGATTTAAAATTAAAATTTTTGTTGGTGAAAACAACTATTATATCTTTTGTCGAAAATTCAGTTCTTTGATTGAACGTTGAACTGCTTTCAACTGGTGGTTCAAAATTTCAGAAAAAGACTTGAGGTAATTTATGCACGGTCCCTAAAAATTAATTAAATAATGTTATTATTTATTAATAACCGTATTGACTATTACAGATTAATTGAACTGCTTAAAAATCGAATTTTGGGTTGAAAATGTAAAATATATCTAGAAATATGAAATGAAACATTTTCTAGAAAATGGCGCTGGAGCTTCATCTAGTCAATTTATGCTGAAATTTTTAGACGGAACATTCGCATATTGTTGGTTACAGGTTGACTGAACTGCTCCAAAATCGATTTTCTTTGACATAACAAGTAAAATATTTCTAAAAATGATTAATGAATCAAAATTTCCTGAAAAACGCTTCTAAGATTTCATACAGTCTAAAAGTTTTGGGTATGAAAAGGGAGATATCTCTAGAAATAACCAGAGACTCAAAATTTTATGAAGAGCTGCTCTGAAGTCTTATGTAGTCAATTTATCATGAAATTTGTAGACGAAACGGTTGAGAATTGTGGGCTATAAGTCGACTAAACTGCTCAAAAATCAAATTTTTCCCGTAAAAAGCGAAGTGCTTTCAGAAATAATTAATAAATCATTATTTCATTAAAAAATGGCACCGAAGCTTCATATAGTCAATTCCTGCTGAAATTTGTAGACCAAAGGTTGAAAATTGTTGGCTATAGGTCGACTGAACTGCTAAAAATGATACAACAAGTTTAAAAAAAATAACAATATGTTTGCACAGAAGTTTTTTTTTATTAATTTTTTATTAATTTCAAAAAGTTTTTTGTGAAGTGATGAAGAATTGGCAGAGGCCGTAAAAGGTTCTAAGTGTATAGATAGTTCGAGAAAAGATATTCGTGGTTTTTACTTGGCGGCGATTTACTAACGCGAATTTTTATAAAAAATGAACAATGTGTATCTACAGAAGTTATTTTTTATGAAGTTATTATTGATTCTAAAAGGTTTTATGCAAATCGATCCTAAATTGGCTGAGATATCCACAAAATGTTGTAAGAGCATAGATAATTCGAGAATAGATATTTGCGGTTTTTACTAGCCGATTCACTGACGCAAATTTTGATATAAATTAAGGAATATGTACGCACAGAAGTTATTATTTTAATAATTTTTTATTAATTCCAAAAGGTTTTATGGAAATCGATCAAGAATGGGCTGCGGTAGTTAATTAATATTTCTTAACTGGGTTATGATAAGGTATCAGTCTAAATAATTTGTTAATAACAGTTAATTTAAATATTTAATGCAAATTTTAAAAACAATTTCTATAAAAAATGTACAGTTTGTGACGCCTTCTCAGTCTGATTCTATTTTCTTCTCAATAAACATTATTACTTATTTAAATAATTTGTAAACAAATGACCATCATGGATAGGAAATTCCATTGAAGAAAAAAATGTTTATATAATAATGAGCGAAATTGTGTCCATGAATAAAACACGATGATTGATATAAACAAATTTTTGCTCGAAAAAACATTCAACTTAAATTTACTGAACAAATATTGGAAAACTGAAAAAGTATTGAAAACTTTAGAAAATTGAACTCGATTTGTATTCGGTAGACGTGCTAAATGGATTTGATTTCAATCGCAGGAACGATATTTTATACCCTTGTCGCCTTCCGGCAGTTTTGATGTAGTATAGCTATAGCTAGAACGGACTGTGCGATTAATTATTATCAGAAAATAATTATTTTGACTCTAGTAATTTGCTTATGTTACGCAATTTATTGCGGCATTAAATTTTTAAGGGATCAGAATTTTAGACATGAACAGTTGCGGATTTTTAACTTGCAGTTTTTCAAGGGAATTAATCTGCGACATATAAATAATAATAATTCTAATCCTATGAAAACCGACAATTTTGTCTGGTTTTAATTTCAAAAACTTCTGAGGTAATACTTACTTATGTTGCCAGTTCAGGAAAACGCTTCTGAGTTATCTGAAACATAAAAATACATTTTCGTTAAAACTAGAAAACAAAAACGTGCGTAATTTTGTTTTGTCTTAAGCAATTTTTAAATTAAAATATAAAATTAATATTATCACAACATTTTTGTACTTTTGGGGAGTCATCGTGGCTCAGATGGTATAGTGATTGTCCAATGTTTCAATACTGCAGCCTTGGCAGCCACGCGCACAAGACGATAGTGCAGGGAGCACAAGACTGACGCTCCAGGATCAGGATTTGGGTATTAGAACCAGGAAGTGATACCCTCCCCACTCCTGGTCCTAGGCCCACAGGGTCCTATGGTTGCGGGCTGCTTGTAACTTTGTTACAACCTCCATTCCCTCTGGTTGGAACGAGGTTTATTATTTTCAAAGTTCCCCGCACAAACCACGTTCCTCGCCGAATAAAAGTAAGGATTCTTCCTCCGCGATGTCGAGTTGCACATATGAATCGTCTTCTTGTTCTTCCTCACTCATTAGGCTGTCTTCTTTCTGTGTTTGTTTATTTTCTGCAACTGTTATTTTTAAAATGTCCTTAAGGGCATTTGATAATTCGTCGTGTGGTAAATCGGGTTCAGTTTCCCCGTGTTTTTGTCCACAAAAATTAAAAAATTGAAAAACTGTATTTGAAGATGCGATAAAATAGAACAACATTGTCCCCGGACTCTTTTTTTTGAGAAATTGTAGCAAAAAAATTTATTCTGCTAAATAAACATTTTCTCTGTGTTCACTATTTGGAGGTTAGGATTCGTTTTTGAGGTATGCCATTCCGATAATGTCGGTCTCTGTTGTACCTCAAAATGCACACATATTAATCAAATTCTGCAAAATGAAATTTTTTACAATTATTTCACAACAGAAGAGTTCGGGGACGTTCGTTAGCATGTTCGCTATTATTCCCCAAATTTTTAAGGCAAAATCTTTATTATTGTAGGGGAAAAGCCGGGGGAACCTAACACTGCTAAAATCGATAATTTTGTAAGTATCACATGCCCTTAAGTACGATCCTAATAATTTTTAGTGTTATGAGAAATTAAAAATGTCATAAACAGAAAATTCCATAATAGAAACAATGTAAGAAAAGTAGCTTTGTGTAATTCTTCAGAATATTTTTGAATTCGGAAAATTTTGTACTAAAACAAAAAAACAGTATTGAAGTATAAAGTAGACGTAATGCTCTTTTACACCTTCCGTCAATCGTTTGTTGACTGACAAACATATCGGAATATGTGTGTTGATATAGTCATATAATCAAATATATCGGAATATCTATTCACACCTTCGAAAAATTCAGTTAAATCTAGTAATATTTTTCTTATCTTTTGAAACTCACTGAAGGATTACTAAAATATTACTATATTTCACAGAATTTTCTGGAGGTGTGAATGGATATTTCGATATTTTGGTCGGTCTCCGACCGATTGACAGAAGGTGTAAAAGAGCCATCATTCGCTATTTTTATTTATAATAATTATTTGAAATAATATTATGACGAAAGATAAAAAATGATAACATAATTTCCAACAATTTCATTTTGTTATATGTCAGTGGCGTAACTATACTGTGAAGCAAAACCCCGCTTTTCCGCCAGGGGGGGGAGGTCCTCCTAGATTGAGAAGAAAAAATAATATACTAGACTATATTGTTGTCCTGTTACTAAAAGCAACTTAGAAATCGGTATTTTTTTAATTTCAAAAGGACCTTCTACACAATTTTGCACGTATTTAATTACGCCACTAAACTTATTTACTTACCATTACCAAAAACTATAAATTGTTGAAAAAAATCGATTTTTTCCGCGTTAGATGCCCTTCTTCGCAAACGATCACGTATCTTTCATCTGAAATCATAATCTTGAGAAACTAGCGAGCATTCCAGTGACATCTATCAGGGATTTCAGGTTGGGTGCGAGAAATACAAGATTACTGCACGCTAGCTCGTCGAGGGCCAAAGGATAATAAAATTTGCACAGGACAAAACTTTCTTACTATATTAAATCAGAAAAAAATTATTTTTCACCATAAGCGTATTTGGATATTATTTTTTATTTTTAAGATACTATTCAATTCAACAAGGAAATGGGTAATTGTTTGTTTGTACTGATTTTAATATTTAATTGGATGGATTTCGAAAAATAAGAAACAATATCCAAATGTACTTATAGTTAAATATCATTTTTTGTTATAATATTTAAAAAAAAGTTTCGTCTCATGCAATTGGTATTATTGCTTGACCCTTGGCATGCAGACATTTTGCTAGGTGACGTCATGACTTGCGACTTCCGGCATACATTACCACGGACGGCGTGACTTACGGCTTGTACTTACAACTGTTACTGTGTTTCTATTTCAAGTGAGAAGTTTGAAAGGTCTGTTTGAAAAAAGTTAGTTTTACCCAATTATTTATAATTATTCATGTTTAATGATAAACTTCCAAAACAAACCAAACGCTTGGCAAAGAGAAAAATTTCAATTTGTAATTTGTAGTGCAACTAGTTTTTTTTTTAAATCAACATGGACATAGGATGTCTTAAAGTCGTAAAAACCTCGTAACGATGTAGTAAAGACGTCGTCAAATTTTGTGCCCACTGGGCATTTACGCGGCATCATGATTCAGACACTATTAGGCATTGCAAGTTTATTATATTTTATTTTTCAAAAACTATTCAATTAAAGAATAAAGTAGATAATTTTTTTGTAACAATTTTATTATTTAACTGAACAGCTTAAAAAATCTAAAGACAATTATGGTAAAAACAAATTTATAAAATTCTATTATGGAATTTTCCCCGCGAAAAGAAAAAAGTTTTGCTGCATGTTTGGGTGTTCGTCTACAGCGCGAAAATATGAGACGCTGCGATTTTTCCGCTTTCCTAAAGTCGGTGTATCAGGTGTTAAAATTAAAAATACGTTTGGAGAGCCCGAAAAGATTGATCAGCGCATAGCTTGAGAATATGCATTAAGAATGGGAAAACCTACAACTGACACCATGGTACTTTGTTCCTTGCACTTTAAAAGCGAAGATTTTTACTGCTCTGGCTCAAGTTAGTATTCGTTCATATGCCAGCTGAAATAAATTAAAGTATTTATAAATGATAACCTTTGCAAATTAATAATAAAAAACGTAATAATTATATTCCATTTTTTATAATTATTCGCCAGGAACCTTAACCTCAAAAGAGGAACATCTTGTTTTTATTGATGATGACCGATTCCATTCCAATGCATGCAGAGAGGTTCTTACTACCTCGTCATAGAAAAGCACACATCGTAAAAATTTACATATACTTTCGTAGACTTAAAGCCGCAAGTAAATTTATCACCTTATGTAAACTTACTATGTCCCACACCGATCGAATAATTTCCATCATCGGACGTAGTAATATTACAGTCGACTGCAAATGAAACAATCTTCGTTTTATTTTCACAGACCTTGAAATGACCTTGAACCTGACGTGATGGAGGTAAATAGACCTCGGATTCGTATTCAGCGTGTCAAAATACATGAGGATAAAGTGGTCTTGTCAAATAGTCCTTACTTTTTTTTGTTTGTAAACCAGTGTAATTTCACATCATTTATATTAAATAAGAAATACCCCTCTAATTCGTATCCTATATATTTAACGGTAAATTTATAACCAAATAGTAGAATTTTCAACCAAAAGAGATGAGTTCTGAACCATAAATATAATAGTTAACTTTTCTAATAAAAATAATCACTTTAAGGCCATGTAACGAGTGAGTCACATGACAATATTAGTCCTCAATCTTTCTTTCCCAACTTACGTCCAAACGAAATAAGATATCGCTTTGAAAGTTTGGAAAATGAAAGAGGAAGCAATAAAGTAAATGTCTCTGCTTCGTTTCGGCGGAAATTTTGAAAGACAAAATTTTGAAGAAAATTAAACTGGAAGCTATATCGATACTTCCCCCTTCCCCCCAACTCGCGTCCACACGGAATGAGATATTTTGCTGAAAATTTAGCACGTTAAATACAAGGAACTGAGGAAGGTATCTCTGGTCCTAAATATTTAGAATAGTGAAACAAGTTTTTTTAAATTACTTCTTCTTTACCGACAGAGAATGATAGAAATCAATTTTCTGCCGTGAAGCCCAAATGCTTCGGTTGATATTTCTTATTTTCAATAATAAACTTTTTTCTTCCCCCAACTCTATGCCTTGGGTGAAAAAATATCGATCTCAGGACTGACTTGGTCAGCTGGTCCACTCGTTACATGACCTTAACCGAAAAAGGTTTATTTTCAATAAAAAAAGATAACTCTTCTATCGAAAAATGAATTATTAATCTGAAAGGACGGATTTTCTATCCAAAAGACGAATTTCCAACAAAATAATTGAATTTTCGGCCAAAAAAATGACTCAAAATAGTTGAATTGTCAACAATATAATTAAATTTTTAATCAAATAGCACAATTTTAAACCAAAAATATATCTAATATTAAACTTTTAAAATAGAAAGAATTAACTTTAACTAAAAAAATATAAATCTTTAGCAAAATAGTATAATTTTCAACAAAATAATTAAGTTTTGAACCAAAAGAGATGAATTTTGAACCAAAAAAATAATATTAAACATTTTAAATAAAAATAATCAACTTTCAACCAAAAAAATGTGACTTTATAACAAAATAGTTGAATTTTTAACAAAATAATTAATCTTGCGACCAAATAGAAGATCTTTCAAGCAAAACAGATGAATTTGGAACCACAAATACAAAAGTAGACCTTTTAAATAGAAATAATTAACTTTCAGTCAAAAAAGATGAACTTTCAACAAATTATATTAATTTATAGCTAACCATATTACCTACTTATTTTTACGAATAGATATAACTGCTCCGAAACTTTCTTAATATTCAAAAATTCTGTGCAATCTTTGTGTTTTGAAGTCTTCGTTGGGATGTTGGATTTGCCAAATTACTAACCAGAGACTTAATGTGTTCTATGAGTTATTTGACTGAGAGGGGAAAGCAGTTTTTTAAATCATATTTTGCATCATTGAACACCACAGAAGCTCCCAAAGAGTCGGACGGCGATGAAAATAATAGAAAGTAGATGCAGAGATCTCCTGATATTCGATAAATAAGAATAAGTTATTGTGATTTCAGAAAAATTGATTTTTAATTGGTACATCTTGTTCAAATCCTTATTCGAGGACAATTGTTGAATTTAAACAAAAATAATTAAGTACCTTCTATTTTCGAAATACGTTTTTAATTTCGCATGTAAATATAATTTAATATATGTAATTAGAGTTCACAGAAGTTTTCATTATTTAAAAAGTTTCTGAAGAAAGTTATACCTATTCATAAAAATAAATATGTAATTGGATAGGTGTACATTATTATGATTGGTTGAAAATTAAACTATTTTGATAAAAAGTAATTTGTTTTTTGGTCGAAAATTCAACTGTTCTGTTGAAAATTCGTCTTTTTGGATAGAAAATTTGTCATATTTTTTTATAGAAAACTCATCTTTTATGGTTGAAAGTTAATTCTGTTTATTTGAAAAGTCTACTATTATATTTCTCTTTCTGAATTCATTTCTTTTGATTAAAAATTCTACTATTTGGTGGAAAATTGTATTACTTTATAGAAAATTCAACTATTTTGTTAAAAAGTGATGTTTCTTTGCTTAAGAGATCATTATTTGTATTTAAAAAGTTTAATCTTATATTTTTGGTTTCGATTTCATCTCTTTTGGTTGGAAATTTAATTATTTGTTCAAAATTCAACTTTTTTGTTAAAGTCATATTTTTTTGTTTGAAAGTTAATTATTTTTATTTGAAGAGATTAATATTGTATTTTTGGTTCCAAAATCATCTCTTTTGATTAAAAATTCAACTATTTTGATGAAGTCATATTTCATGTTTGAAATGTTAATTCTTTTCAATTGAAAAGTCTAATCTTAAATTTTTGGTGCAGAATAATTCTCTTTTGGTTGAAAGTTTAATTATTTGGTTGAAAATTCAACTATTTTGATAAAAAGACATTTTTTGGTCAAAAATTCAACTATTATGTTGAAATGTCATCTCTTGGGATAGAAATTTAATCATTTGGTAGAAAAGTCATCTTTTTTGGATGAAAATTCTTCTCTCTTTGGTTGCATGTTAATTATTTTTATTTGAAAGGTCTAAGACTAGTAAATTTTTGGTTCCGAATATAACGTAATATCTTTGATGAGTTATTTGACCGAAAAAGGAAATAGTCCAGTCATCTGGTACTTTTATAAGGAGTAAATTTTTTTTCTCTTAAATACTTCATTTGAAGGTGCATAATAAGGGGTTAGGGTTTTTTAAACAGAATTTTGTCTCGGAACACAGATTTTTTTTTGGTAAAAGGTGCAAAATATGACATGGCAGTTGATTGGTGCTTTCGTGTGCATTTTAGGGATAAAAGTGTTCTCACCAAAATTAAAGTAGGTGAAATTCTACGTAAAACTAAAAAAAAGTATTCTACCTCCAATAGTCTAGGAGTTACGCCTTTCAAAGAAACCCGATTTATCAATTTTTTGCCAAAAATCACATGTTTTTTTTTTGGTTTCTCTGTAGCTCGGATTCTGATTGTCAGATCTAAAAGTGGTCAACAGATGAATTAAAGTAGACGTAAATACCTGTAATTTCAAAAAAAAAAAAAAAAAAAAAAAAAAAGTTGAATATCGAGTAATTAATAGAAGAAAATTTAAGAACCGGACGTATAGAGGAAAGTTATAATTTTTTCTGTATATTTCCTTGTGACTTTCAGAGTGCGTGGGTGGATAAAACGCAGTCTTCCAATAAGAATATTGAGAAGAAACTTCTTTTTTCGTTAGACACCGAGTACAAGTAATTAGTGAAAGAATATTTGTGAACCGTACGTTTAGAGGAAAGTTAGAAGTTTTGCCGTCTTTTTCCGTATAGACTTTAGAGTGCGTGGGTGGACAAAACGCAGTCATCCGATAATGACATTGGGATTAATCTAGTTTTTGTTGCTGCCTGACATCAAATAAAAGTGGTTAATGAAACAACATCTGAGTACCGAGCGTTTAGGGGATAGTTTGAATTTTTTCTGAATATCAAACGTAGCTTATTTCATTAAAATAATGAATATGACGTTATAATTAGTTATTACCATTTAAGATTATATATTGCCTAATTTTTGCAATAATTGAGCAATAAGAAATTATATAATTAAGTATTATTAATTTTATATTTTTGTTGATAAACGTTGTGAATTTCAGTGACATTTTAAATGTGATGAAAGTCGGGCAATTACTCATCAGGAATATCAGAATCTGCAAGTGATCGTTCGATTTTAATAAATCCTAGTGAAATCATAGTGCTATATAAGAAAAATTTTAGTCCAAAAGAATTTTTTTGAATTTTCGAAATTTTGGGATATACCCCGTATTGAATTTTTGGGTGGGATTTTTTTTATTTAACGACATTTCTGGAGCCAATAATTGAATTTTGATGAAATTTAGCGTAATATGAATATATTATCAATATGAAATTATACATTTTTCAAATTTAAAACTTCGAATAAAACATTTCGAAATTATGCCCAAATAAAATTCAAGAAAAATTTGGATTTGATTTTCCGTGAAATATTCACCTTTTAATTTTATTTGAATATGGTTAACAAGATTCCTTATGAAATCACTTTTTATTTAACGAAAAAAAAATCAATGGAGAAATTTCTGGTTATACCGAGCTATCGTAATTTTAGTTTTAAATGTTATTAATAAACACTAAACGTTATGCATTGCTACTTTGCATAGGATATTTCCGCATTAAAATTACTAACTTCAATTGGCAGAGTGATACTTGATAAAAAAATATGTCTCCCGATATTATTTGTTAATTTCAGAAATAAATTTTGTAAACAAATTCCTAGTGTGGACATTTAAAGTAAACAAAATTTTATTTCCCAATTATCCTTACATTATATTGCAAGTAAAGTTCAGTATTTAAAATATATTGTTCAAAATTATTCATTAAATTTAGAAACAAATTATATAAACAAATTGCCACTGTAGACATTTACCGGCATAACATCAAGTCACTGCTAGCACTGGCTGATAATTTTATTTACGGATAATTAAAAGAAACATTATTTCTTTTTGATTTTGAGTATTGACACTTTCTAATTGTTTATACGAGTTGTTTATACAAGTAACAAATAATACTAAATGAAAAATTTGCGTTAATGAATTCAAAATCTTGCTTGCAACACTAATTAAGGATAATTAAGAGATAAAATCATATTTTGTTGACTTCAAATGTTCACAATTGGAATTTGTTTCAAAAATTAACATATAATATCGGGAGACATATTTTTATGATCCAGTATCACTTTACCGATAAGAGTATTTGTTTGTTAATAGAATTGGTTTATAAAAATTATCATTACACGTCAACTTTTTTTTTCTATTTTAAGCAACCTTAAGTATTAAATCCAAGCTACACTTAAAATAGGAAAAATTCGAAACTGAATTGTTTGAGATAGAAAGTCTTGAATCGTTAAACTTTCAGAATGCTAAACTTAAACTTGAAATGTTACAATTTTAATTATTCCATTAGAAAAAAAAGTTCGTCTGTAATTGAAAGTGTTAAATTTTCAAGTATAAATCAGAATTAAATAATTATTAATTTGAAACTACTTATCATTAAAATAATTCAACTTAAAAGGATTTCCACGTAAAAAACGTCTGAAATATACAGTTCTAATTTTAAAAGAAAGAAAAGAAATGTTGTTATTTAATTTTTTCCGTATTGAAAGAGGAACCTTTTTTTCACTTTTATTGAGTTGAAGGTGGGCCAATTTAGTATTCTTAGCATTTTTATTAAACTAGAAAGGGGGGGATTTTAGTTTTTAATATTTCTTGAATAAAGTAGAGGAAAATGTTTTATTTTTAAGATTTTTATCTAATTGGAAAGGTCAAAAATTTGGATTTCAATATTTTATGGACTGTAAGAAGGATATTTTTCAATTTTGAACATTTTTATTGAGTTGGAAGGCAGGAAATTTCGGTTTTCAATTTTCTCTGAAGTGGAGGAGGACATTTTTGTTCTTTTCTACATTTTTATTAAGTTCGAGGGAAGAATTTTTTTATTTTTTTCTGAATAGGAAGTGAGTAATTTTATATTTTTAACATTTCTACTGAGTTGGAATGGAGGAGATTTTGGTTTTCAATTTTTGCTGAATTGGAAGAGGAAAATTTTTGTATTATTAAGATTTTTATAGAGTTGGAAGAGACGAAATTGTTTTTTTCAGAATTGGAAGACGCCCTTCTTCTTTTGAGCATTTCTATTAAGTTGAAGGGGGGATCTTTTTGTTTTAAATCTTCTTTTCTGAATTGAAAGAGGGTAATTTTTTATTTTTAACATTTTCATTCAGTTGGAAGGAAGGAATTTTCGATTTTCAATTTTTTCTGAATTGGCCGAGGGACGTTTCTTCTTTTTAAAGAGTTTCAGTGACTTGGAAGGGAGGGAATTTTGGTTCTTGAACTTTTCCTAAATTGGAAGAGGTACATTTTTTCAATTTTAATATTTCTACCGAGTTGGATAAGAGAAAAATTTGGTTTTAAAGTTTTTCTAAATTGGAAGAGGCACTTCTTTTTTTTAAACATTTTTATTGTGTTGGAAGAGAGAAAATTTTGCTTAATTATTGTTTGTTTTTGTTTTTTTTTTTCATCGGAAGAGGCCAATTTGTTCTTTTTATCATTTTTATTGAATAGAGGGGGAATAAATTTGGTATTTTCAACATTCAGATTAAGGTGGTAACTTTTCATTTTCAATGTTGTACTAAATTGGAAGAGGGAAATGTTTAATTTTTAAAGTTCATTTTATTTTAAATTTTATTGTTAAGTTGTAATTTAGAGAATTGAAAATGATTGCCTGGATTTATATTTTTTGTGAAAATGTATATTACCCGGTCAGACATTCAACAATTGTGTAGAAAAATTTTCTTTCGACTTAAAAATCCAACAATTTGATAGAAACTTTAATTCTTTGGTTGAGAATTGACCTATTTGGTTTAAATAATATCAAATTTTGAAAAATTGAGAAATTAAATTTGTAATTCAAATTTTCTGTATGGAGAGTATATAAAGTAATTTGTTGTAGTTCTTAGAAAATATCAATCAACAGAGCAAAGTAGGTACTAAAACTTCAGCAAACTAAAGTTTTTTGTCATTTTTCAGCTTGACCAACAATTTAACATTTTTTTAATTAGCATTGACGCGCCTTTTTGGGAATCAATAAGCTTCAAGTTGAAAATAGAAACTTTAAAATCGGTTGAAAAATACTCAGGGTCTATCGCCACTTAATTAAAGGTTTTGTAATGTTTCTGGCAACAAGTAAGAGGACAACGTAAATTAGAATTAAAATTTCTGCAAAAAAATTAGAAGAAACACCGCTTGGAAGGGAATGATATTTTTTAATATGGTATAATTTTAATTGTGTTATGGTTTTAATTGTAAAACGTCATAAAATTGGAAATAGTGATAAACCGAAAAGTTTAATGGAATAAGGAGATTGTGTAAAATCTACAACCCTAATGAAGCAATTTTATGGCAATTATGTCATAATTGTAAATAGTTATTTTTCTTCAAAATTGTGTAACTGAAAACATTTACACAAATAATTGATTTCACCTTGCTTTATTCACGCCTTGTGTCTAGGTTGACCGAAAATATTCATTTTATTTAGAATGAATTTCAATAACAGCAGCTCATTTCCTTCTACATTTTGTTTTTGACATTTATATTTGCTACGTCTTTATCTAATTGTATTGGCAAATTTTTATTTTGAAAATGAAAATTCAAGAATAGATTAGCTACTTTCGAAATAAAAAAAATTTCATAACAACGTTGCAGATAGTAGAGAATTGCTGTGCATTGTCAGCATTCAAATCACAGTCCTTAGTTTTTTCTTGTGCAATCCCAGAATTTCCCTGGCTCTATTAATCCAGTAAGTATGGCCCAGGATATTTTCTTCACAGTATTTCCGGTGCTTTTTCTGGATCTAGATTTTGATAGCCAAACCGATGCCATGCCGATGACACTGGAGTAGAGACGTGTGAGCATTCTAGACCCTACACACCACGTCAAACCAGGGGCTCTTCGGTACATCTAAAATTTCATGGCCATATTCCTGCATTAAGTCTCAAGATTCTTCGCCGAGTTCAGTTTGTTGTCGAGGATTAGCCCCTAGCTATCAAGTTGGAGCGCGCCTGATTGTGAATTCTCTCTTGTTAAAGCTCCTTCGGCCTTAAATAGCACATTTTCATCACGCATCTCATGCTTCACAATCGATTTTGTCTAAAATTAAAACTTGTCTCTATATCAAATGTAATTCATATTCATGTCCACACCTCGGTCCGTAACTGCATATTTAGATATTGCAAAATAAAGTACAACTTTGAACTAAAAGCACACATCCTAGCGTATAGCGGTTTTGAGAAAATTTGTAGATATAATTTCTGCAAAAAATTGTGTTCGATAAATTTTTATTAAACTCTGAGTCGTTTTTCCGAAGATTTATTTTTTTCATTCCAAATGTATCATAACAAAAGTTTATAACAAATTTGTAGAATTTTTGGGGTTGAATAACTTCAGCCATTTCATTTTTTTCGTCCATTATGTGGTTTTTCAAAAAATTCAACGTTTTACTTCCAATGCTATTTTTTACGAATGAAACAAGAAGTACGCATCCTATTGGAAAATTATTCATGATAAATTCATAGCTCTTTTTTGCGCGAGCAACTTTTGTTTGTCAATTTTTTCCTTAGCTTGTGTCGTTTGTATAAAAATGTAATTCTTTTATATTTAATTTTATTTCCTCCAAATAAAACTAAAAATACGCGTCATATCGAAAGGTGATTGCCGACAAATTTGTAGAACTTTTCTGAATGTACAATTTTTGTCAATTCCCAACAAGTCCCATCAAAAAGTGATTACTTACACATTTGTAGATCTTTTTTGAATGCACAATTTTTTACTCATATCATTTCTTATTTTGTGCGGTTTGACCGCAAAATTAAATTTCTGATTTTTCATTATTTCTTGTGCGGTCAAAATGTTAATTTTTGATTTTTCAAGAAAATTCAAAAATTTCTTGCAATAATGATGTAGGGCTCTCAAAAAGCAACAGAGAATTTTCAAATTCGTACAAACTTGACCTTCAGTTTAGGACACTAAAAGAGCATACTAAATACCAATCCAATCTGTCAATTCGTTATTGATTTCGTGAGACTGGTACGAGATGTTTAATCTTCCTACCATTTGACCTGCCTTGTGGTGACAGAAAAGTGCAAAATTTTTACTTACCATAGTCCTAAAAATGATATTTTTTACCATTGACTCCTGAGCACAACTAAAATCTCTGGGCTTTTCAATAACTACAAATTTAGACTATTTTTTTCACTCATTGGAAAACACAAATTTGAAAATCTCACGAATCTCAATAAACAAATGAACACAACCTTTAACTTCAAACAACTGCCTGAAATTTTTACAGAGCTGTCCATTTTGGAAGCGAAATCATTTGATTATCTACTGTTGTTTATCTCCTTTTGAAAACTGTAATGTTAAGTGAAAAGTTGTAAAATATTTATAATTAATAAAGGAAGAACCCTTCGATTAGAAAGTATTGTTCATCAAACTTCAATCTTTAATTCTAATGTATAAACATGCCAAAGAAATGTTTCATCTAGGTAAAAAGTATGAATAATAAAGAAGAAAACTTTTTTTCATGTTCAATATTAATTTTTTGGTCTCACACATTAATCAATTATAACATTTCAATGAAACTTCATCCGAAATTATACTATCCTCGCTGAAATGTTCTACTAAACAAAAATATTGTATATTTCTTGCCAGTTTTTCAGTTATTCAAGATTATCTACTGTACATCATTATCTATCGTAGGGTGTTTTTGCCCATATAATGGTAACATTACAGAGAACAAAACTGTCATCTATAGTACCATGTAATAAAAGTTTAAGTAACGTATTAAAGTTAAGTTTTCTTACACTTCATCGTGACATTTACAAAACGCAAAGTAATTTTGATAATTTTTTTTTATTAGTTGAATGTTTATAGTCGCATCGACTGCCAGGGTCATTAGCGACTGTACTGTAGGGTTAATTAATAAAAAAATTTAATTAAAAAGGACAGATTTTCTTTCCAAAAAGACAAATTTTCTACAAAACAGTTGAATTTTCGACCAAAAAATATGAATTTTTAACAAAATAGTAGAATTTTCAATCTGAAGAGACGAATTTTTTATAAGAAAGTTGAATTTTTAGCAAAAATTTGTATTTTCCGCTAATAAAGATAAGTTTTAAACAAAAAAGATTACATTTCTACCCCAAAATAAAAAAATTTAATTAAAAAGGACAGATTTTCTTTCCAAAAAGACAAATTTTCTACAAAACAGTTGAATTTTCGACAAAATAATTCAATTTTCAACCAAAAGAGACGAATTTTCAACCCACAATATAATAATATACGTTCCAATGAAAAAGAATTAATTTACACCAAAAATATTTACATTTTCTTATTTGATTTAAGCGAAAAAAAGAGAACAAGAGGAATTTTCTTGAAAACAGGGGAATAAAGAAGAATTTAAAAAAAGGGGAAATAGGGGAAATAGTGTGAATTCTCTAAAAGTAGTTTTTTAAGAAGCAAATTCAAAAGGAAAGTATTCTTACATCCGCTTTTTCCAAAAGTTCGAAAATGTAGCCACCAGGAAAAGTTTTTCCATCGCTGCCCTTATCCAGTTTTATATCATCAATCGCCTTTTCGAGTTCAAGAAACATGGCTTTCAAAATACAAAGATCCTCCGCGGAAAAATCTTTTGGAACAGCACTTGGGGAATCCATCGAAAAGTCATTTTCACTCATTTCATTAGACATTTCTTTCATTACTGAAGTCACTTCGTCGATACAAAGTGCGACGTCTGTACTGCTAATCTAAAAAATAAAAAAAATTGATATAATTATTAAATATTAAATAACCAGGGTGTCCAGCGATTTTTAGAAACAAAATTCAAGGTCTTTTCCAGGTTTTTCCGGTTATGTAATCAAGTTTTTCCAGGTTTCCTTTTTTTTACATCAAATAATGAAAAAAACCGTTTGTTATAGATTTAAAAAATGAGCCATTACATTTATTATTTTTTTATTTATTAACAATTTTTAAAGAAAGCAGAACCATAAATAAACAAATTCTTAATTTTTTGCGAATATAAGTCGTCTTTGAAATCCTTGAAATCTTTGTGAAATCTTTTGGAATCTTTTTCAATTTTTGAAAATTATTTGAAATTCTTGAAATCTTTAAAACCTTTGTGCAATTTTTCGAAATTTTTATGAAATATTTGAAATATTTGTGAAAGCTTTATTTAATGTTTGTTTGTGAAACCTTTTGTGTTCGTTTGAAATCATTGAAATTTTTTGAAATCTTCTCAAATTTGTTGAAACTTTTGAAATAGTTTAACATCTTTGAAATATTTCTGAAATATTTCATATTCGTTTGAAATATTTGAAATCTTTTTAAATCTTCGAAAAGTTTGGAAATATTTGTGAAATATTTTGTATTCTTCTGAAATCACTGGAATATTTTTAATCTTTGTGAAATATTCTAAAAAATTTGAAAATTTTAAAATCTTTGAAATTTGTTGAAATCTTTAAAATCTGGTGCGTTGTACCATTTTTGAAATCCTTGAAATTCTTGAAATATTTTGAAATCTCTATGCATTCTTTGAAATGTTTGTGAAATCTTTCTGCAATCTTTTTTATTCGACTGAAATCACTGGAATATTTGAAATATTTGTGAAATCTTTTGAAATCTTCTAAAATTTTGTGAAATTATTTTAAGAATTTGAAATCTGGTATACTATATCCTTGTTGAAATGTTTGTAATTCTAAAAATCTTCTGAAATCCTTATGAAATTTTTCTGAAATCTTTTGTATTCATTCGAAATCATTAAAATATTTTTAATCTGTGTAAAATCTTATAAATCTGGCTTACTATACCATTTTTAAAATGTTTAAAATCTTTTGAAAGTTTTAAAATCTTTGGAATTGTTCGAAATCTTTGTGAAATCTTTTGAAGTCTTAAAAAAAAATTTGAAATCGTTTAAAGTCATTGAAACGTTTAGAAATCTTTTAAATCTGGTGTACTGCACCATTGTTGAAATTTTTGAAATTCTTGAAATATTTTGAAATCCTTATGAATTCTTTGAAATATTTGTGAAATATTTCTGAACTCTTTTTTTATTAATTTAAAATCATAAAATATTTTTATTCTGTGTAAAATCTCTCGAAATCTTAGAAATCAGGTTCACTGTACCCTTTCTACATTTTTTTAAGGCTTTGAAATCTTTTGAAAGTTTTAAAATCTTTGCAAATGTTCGAAATCTTTGTGAAATCCATATGCATTCTTCAAAATATTTCTGAAATCTTTTGAAATCCTTATGAATCCATTAAAATCTTTGTGAAATCTTCATAAAAATTTGAAATCGTTTAAAATCTTTGAAATGTTTTGAAATGTTTGAAATCTGGTGTGCTGCACCCTTGTTGAATCTTTAAGATTCTCGAAATCTTTTGAAATCCTTATGAATCCATTAAAATCTTTGTGAAATATTTGTGAAGTCTTTCTGAAATCTCTTGTATTTGTTTGAAATTACTGGAATATTTGAAATCTTTGTGAAATCTTTTGAAATTTTCAAATCTTTGAAATGTTTTGAAATCTTTTGAAATCCTTATGAATTCTTTGAAATATTTTTGTATTCTTTCAAAATCACTGGAATATTCTTAATCTTTGTGAAATCTTCTAAAAAATTTGAAATCGCTAAAAATATTTGAAATTTTTCGAAATCTCTAAAACCTGGTGTGAAATCTTTTGGAATCTCTATGAATTCTCTGAAATATTTGTAAAATCTTTCTGCAATCTTTTTTAATCGATTGAAATCACTGGAATATTTGAAATATTTGTGAAATCTTTTGAAATCTTCTAAAATTTTTTGAAATTATTAAAAAAATTTGAAATCTGGTATACTATATCCTTGTTGAAATGTTTGTAATTTTAAAAATCTTTTGAAATCCTCATGAAATTTTTCTTAAATCTTTTGTATTCATTCGAAATCATTAAAATATTTTTAATCTGTGTAAAATCTTTTGAAATCTTAGAAATCTGGCTTACAATACACTTTTTAAAATCTTTTGAAAGTTTTAAGATCTTTGAAACTGTTTGAAATCTTTGTTAAATCTTTTGAAATCTTAAAAAGATTTGAAATCGTTTAAAGTCATTGAAATGTTTAGAAATCTTTTAAATCTGGTGTACTGCACCATTGTTGAAATTTTTGAAATTCTTGAAATATTTTGAAATCCTTAAAATTTGACAAAGATTTCAAAATCATCCAAAAATTTCAAAGATTTTAGAGATTTCACAAAGATTTCAAAGATTCCAAAGTTTTAAAAACATTTCTAAAGATTTCAAAGATTTCAAAAGATTTGAAAAAATTCGAAAAGATTTCGAGAATTTCAAAATATTTCAATAGATTTCACAAAGTTTTCAAAGATTCCTAATGATTTAAAAAATTTAGAAATATTTCAGAAGATTTTTCAAAAATTTTTAACATTTCACAAAGATTTCACTGATTTCCCTAAGATTTCAAAAATTTCAAAAGATTTCAGAAGATGTCACAAAGCTTTCAGAAAAGTATGCAAACATTTCAATGTTTTCACATAGATTTCAAAAATTGAAAAATATTTCGGAACATTTCAAAAGATTTCACAAAGATTCCAAAGCTTTCATAAAGATTTAAATTATGTCACAAATATTTGAAAAATTTCAAAGGTGTAGCAAAGATTTTTAAATATTGCAGTAGATTTAACACAGGTTTCAAAGATTTCAAAAGATTTCTAAAAAATTTGAGAAAGATTTCAATAATTTCACAAAAGTATCACAAATATTTCTCACGATTTCATAAATTTGACTAAGATTTCAAAATTATCAAAAAATTTCAAAATATTTCAGTAGATTTTACAAATACTTCACAAATATTTCTCACGTTTTCAAAAATTTGACGAAGATTTCAAAATCATCAAAAAATTTCAAAGATTTTTGAGATTTCACAAAGATGTCAAAGATTCCATGAAGATCTCAAAGATTTAAAAATATTTCACTAGGTTTCACAAGTATTTCTAAGATCTCAAAAGATTTGAAAGATTTCTCAAAGATCTCAAGATTTCACAAAGATTTTAATGATTTCACAAATATTTCAAAAATTTCAAAATGTTTCAGTAGATTTCTCAAATAATTCAAAGATCTCAAAAGATTGCAGAGATTTGACGAAGATTGCAATGATTTCATAAAGATTTCAAAGATTTCACAAAGATATGGATGATTTCACAAATATTTAAAAAATTTCAAAATATTTTAGTACATTTAACAAATATTTCAAAGATCTCAAAAGATTTTACAGATTTGACAAAGATTGCAATGATTTTATTAAGATTTCGAAATATTTCAGAAGTTTTTGCAAGGATTTCAAGGATTTCAATGATTTCACAAAGATTTCATAAAGATTTCAAAAATAATGCTTCATCTATCAGAAGATCAAATGTTCATTTATACTTTTATAATTTTTTTATTATTTTATTTATAATTAATTTATAATAAGAAATAGCAATGTTATTTGCAAAGTTGTTTTTGCCCGGCGTTCGAACTTGCTCCAGTCTACCCTAATAGGGAATTTCACTGATGAACACACAGAAAAACCAGAGATTCAATTTTGTTTCATCAAATTTTGAGGCCGTCTCTTTGTTCAAAATTAAACTTTATTTTTTTCTGTGACTAAAATCTCACTGATTCAAGTTTAGAGAGCAGATAGCTCGTATTGTATATGTGATTCATAAGTACACAGAGGAGCTAAAAAACACCTTTTTCAAGGTTCCATTCACTTGAAGAAGGCTTTCCATATCATGAGGATTGAGGAATTCCAGACACAACTACTGTTTCACATATCTTGTAAAATGAGAAACACTAATAACAATGTGCAGATTTATCCAAATTTGATTAAAGTTTGATATGATACTATTATTTTCCATCGCATAGGATAGCATGCTTCAGTCAGCACCGGCTATTGGACAAGTCAGTCGCAAGTAGTCCACACATCCTCTCCCTTGCATATAAACAATCTCGACTGAAAATCTAGAACGTGGAGCGCAATAAACTCACATGGCATACCTATTCCAACCTACCTACCTACACCAGTAACTATCCAGCTCTGATGTTATAAGTAGGATCGATTCATCCAAATCGGTAAAGACAAATTTTAGTTTAGGTAAAACAATTTTATATAGGGCAAACACGTAGAGCATTTAAACTAAGGAAATATGAGCATCAAAATCATTTTCATAGAAGTCCTAGATTACGCAGTCCTTTCAAAACATAGAATCACACATGGTCATGATTTTAATTGGGATGATGTTGAGATCCTTTAACATGAGAGAAATAAAAAAAAAAGAGAGAGTTTATGGAGATGTTATTTATAAAGAGAGAGGGCCACAAAGCTAATAGTTTCAAAATTATCTCTTCAGATACAACAAGGATGTTATCAATTGGATAAATAGATCGATTTTTCTATTAATTTCTATGTTTTATTTTCAGGTATTATGTGAATTTAATTAATATAAGGTTCTTTTGTTTATTCCGGTAGTTTTCCTATCAATAATACCTGTTGAGGAAGTCTAAATTGGCATCGAAACATGTTGATCTTTAGTAGTAAAAAAAAGCCAGAGAAAGAATAAGGAAAGAGTCAGAGGTTGTTTTTGGTTGACGCTTTCCTTTTTCATTGCATGCATTCTTTGCATTTATTAGTTTCTGTTTATTAGACTGGTTATTTTTAAAAGAAAAATTTCCCTATTTGTCTTAAAATTTAACTGCGGAACACTGTGGTCCCTTAATAACAAATGGACGCATTTTAACGTTTTTTAACGCATTTAACGCATTTAACGCATTTCTAATTATACCATAAGCAAGTTCTTAAATCAGGGTGTCTAACCTTTCTGCAAAATAAAATCCAGGACCTTTCCAGGTTTTCCAGAATAAAAAAAATAATTTTTCAAGGTCCCTTTTTTTACAGTAAAAAGATAATTTTCACGAAACATGCCACAAAAATCTGATTTTATGGTCAAAAACCCATTTCTTGTGATCGTTCTTTTATGGCGGTGAAAAATCACGACGCTTTTGAATTTAAATTTTTAACCAAATTGTTTAATTTTCAACTTAGAAAAATGAATTTTCAACCAAATGATCGAATTTTACACAAAAAAGATTAATTTCAACCAAAAACAGTTGTATTTTCAACGAAATAATTGAATTTTTAGAAGAATTTTGTAAATTCTTAACGAGAAAAAAAAGAATTTTAAAAAAAGCAGTTCAACTTTCAACTCAAAATTCAAATTTGTTGATGAAAAAGATAAACTGTCAATAAATAAAGCTTTTTCAGACAAGACAGAAAACAAATTTCATCCTAATTGTTAAATTTTCAAGCTAAAGACAAATTCTTTGTAAGAAAGTTGCCTTTTCAACCCGAAAATATGAATTTCAATCAAAAATATTAGTTTGCTTGAGAGAGAGAGATGAATTTTCAATCAAAATGATGAAACTTAAAAAAAAAAGAATTTTTAACAAAGTAATTCAACTTTCAACCCAAAATTCCAATTTTTTAATAAAAAAGACGAATTGTCAATGAATAAAGCTTTTTCAGCCAAGATAGAAAACAAATTTCATCAAAATTGTTAAATTTTCAAGCCAAGGACCAATTTTTTGTCAAAAACATGCATTTTTAACCCGAAAATATGAATTTCAAGCAAAAAGATTAGTTTTCTACCAATAAAGACGAATTTTTCACGAAAAAGATAAATTTTCAACAAAAAATGGAAGTTACATTTTCATGTAAAAAATTAATTCTAAAAAAAAAAAATGAATTTTCAATAAAATAATTCAATTTTCATCCCAAGAGATGAATCTTTAAACAAAAAATTAATTTTGAACAAATTGGTTCAACTTTCACGCAAGTAATTGAATTTTCGATTTAAAAAATAAATTTTCAGCCAAAAATGGAGAAGTTACGTTTGTCGATAAAAAATTAATTTGTTAACAAACAAAAATCAGTTTTAACGAAGTAGTTCAACTGCAATAGTTAAATTTTTAATTAAAAAAAAAATAATTTTCAACCAAAAAAAAAAACAAATTTTCAATAAAATAATTCCATTTTGAACCCAAGAAATGAATTTTCAAACAAAAAAATTAATTTTGAACAAAGTGGTTCAACTTTTACCAGAGTACATAGTTAAATTTTCAATTAAAAACAAAATGAATTTTCAGAAAAAAATGGAACAGTTACATTTTCAAATTAAAAAATTAATTTTTTAACAAAAAAAAAAGTTTTGAATTAAGTAGTTAAACTTCCAACCAACCAAATGAATTTTTAACCAAAATAATTAATCTTCAACTGGAATAGTTCAATTTTCAATTTAAAAAATTAATTTTCAGCTAAAAAGATGAATTTTTAACAAAAATTATGAATTTTCAACAACAACAAAATAATTTTTTGATAAACTTTTGCAAGATTTTTTTTTTTCAAAATCCGTGACTTTCCCAGTCAAATAAAATTCCCTGACTTTTCCCTGATTTTTTCTCCGACCCACGGCCACACTGTACAAATAGTATGAAATAACTCAGTCAAACCTATTTATTCTTTAAGGAAATGAAAATTCCAGGCCCATGAGAAAAATTCAAGAAATTTTCCTTGCCCAAACAAAAATTCACAACTAAATAGTCGAATTTTCAAACAAAAAGACTTTAAAAACGATTTTTTTGTAAAAGATAGTTGAATTTTTACACAACAAAGATAAATTTTCTATCCAGAAAGACGTATCTTCATATAAATAATTAATTTTCAAAAAAATAGTTGAATTTTTAAAAAAGTAGTTGAATTTTTAAACAAATAATTTAATTTTCAACCTAGAAAGTTACGTTCTCAAAGAAAAAGACTTTAAATACGGATTTTTTAGAAGACAGTTAAATTGATAAGAAACAAAGATAAATTTTCAACCAAGAACTTTTTTATCAAAAAATTTTAGAAAAATAGTTGAATTTTTAACCAAATGGCTGAATTTGAAATAAAAAAGATACATTTTCAACCATAAATGTAATGATTAAAATTTAATGTAAAAAAATTAATGTTTAACAATAAAAAAGGAATTTTCAGCAAATTAGTTAAATTCTCAAGCAAAGCAAATTAATTTTTAACCAGGCAGTTGCATTTTTAACTCAAAGATATCCAATTTCTACCAAAAGAGATAAATTTACAAACCTTTTTACGAATTTTCAACAAAAGGGTTGATTTTACAACAAAGTAATATTTTTTAGTTCAATAAAGAAAAAAAATCAATTAAATTGGTCAATTTCCGCCAAAAAAGATATCCCAATAATGGAATAATTACATTTTTAGCTCAAAAAATTAATTTTCAACAAAAAAAAAAGAACTTTAAGCAAAAAAAGACGAATTTTCTACAACAAAGTTGAATTTTCAACCAAAAGGTTAATTTTCAACCAAATAATTCAAATTTCTACCAAAATAATAGAACTGTTAATGCAAGAAGATGAATTTTCAATCAAACAGAAAACAAACTTAAAACCAAAAAAATACGCACTTTCTACAAAAACAATTAAGTTTTCAACCAAATAGTTTCTTTTTCTACCAAAATAATAAAATTTTTAACGTAAAAAAAAAAGAATTTTCAACAAAACAATTGAATTTTTAGGCCAAAAGATTAATTTTCTCCAAAACAGTTGAAAAAAACTATTAATTTTTAACCAATAATGAAATAATTAAATATTTAGTTAAAAAAAATGATTTTTCAAACAAAAATATGAATTTCAACCAAATAGTTAAATTTTCAACCAAAAATGGAATAATTAAATATTTAGTTTGAAAAATTAATTTTCAACAAAGAAATAAACAAAACAATTTTAACAAAATTGTTAAGTTTTCTACCAAAATTGGAACAATTAAATTTTCAGTTAAGAAAATTAATTTAACAACAACAAAAAAAGAATTTTCCACAAAACAATTGAATTTTTAAGCCAAAAAGATTAATTTTCTGCAAAACAATTTTCAACTAAAAAACGAATTTCAAGAAAATAGTTAAATTTTCAACAAAAAATGGAGTAGTTAAATTTTCAGTTAAAAATATTAATTTGTGTAGAAATTGTTGATGTAATTTGCTGGCTTTATGGTCAGACCCATATATACGTCGATAAAGTAATGTTTTCTTAAAATCATTCTCCAATAACATTTTTTTTGTCATTTTATTAATGTTATAACGCTTTTCATTATTACTTGCCTGCGTTTTTTGATAATGTGGATCTTGATTTTTTACCAGAGTATGTCACAATACATTGTTTGAAAAATACTAGGAGTTTAAGGAATACTTGAAAAATTATTATCAACTACAAAAATTTTGAAAATCTCTAATGCAATTTGATTCGAAATGAAACATTTTATTTCCACAGACACAAATTTCAAATAAAACAAGAAATTGAGTACATTTCAATCTAAGATTAAAGACGTGAAAACAAAACTAAAATATTTTATTAAATTTTAACATTTTCTATTAAGTTGCCTTCGGTGAGGAAAGAATAGAAATAAAATATTTATACAACATCAAGCTATCCTTGATAATCTCGGTTTGTTGCATAATTTCACGAATGCTTTAACTACAATGCTTAAATTTGGAAGCATAATCAAATAATTATTCAACTACAATGTTTCTTTGGAAAATTTATTTGTCACAACATCCAGTATGGCCCCTGAACGAAAAGGTTACATGGCGCGACTGCATACTCTGTGGTGCGAGAAACACCCAGAGCTCTCGCATTTTTCGCGTAAACGTCTGCGAAACCGTGCCGAGGAACTCCAGAAAAGGGGTTGTATAAGCGGAGCGTCTACTCAACCGCAGCCAGAACAAGCCTGCAACAGAGGAAGAGGGGCGACACTGAAACCAACCGCGAGGCAGCATCCTATAGAGGAAGAGCGATGCTTCAGGGCCCGGAGAAACATCAAAATTCAGGTTTCTCTCAAGCCTAAAGATCTGGCTGAACTGGATGACGAGCTTCGTGGAAATTTTTCCGACGAATCATACTGCGATAACTACTTCGATGGTAAAAGTAACTACCAGTTTAGTGCGGCAACAAGTCGCCGTTAGTAATCCTACTTAGGTTATATTATTAACGATAGTACTTTCAGTCGCAACAAATAAAGTAGTCACATTTACCACCAATTTATTTTCCAAGAAATAAAGGTGGTAACACTTACAATGTTCACTCCTTGGCGACATTGGCATAACTGATACCTGAGCAGTGCTGCCAACATCCGCACCGAAATATCGCGTCGTTCTCGATCGTCGCCATTTTCATCTTAACCTTTTTGTGAATTGTGCAGTAGTGAAGACTGTGAAGACTATCGCATCGATCTATTTTTTCTAATAGGCTTACTACTACTTATAGTAGTTTTTCACTAACATCCCAATGGGCATGTGGGTGTATTTTGACATGACGTCTTCTCAGGACCTGATCCCTATAGGAAGTTCTCAGGACCTCATGTGTCTACTGATGAGATGTTATAGTAGGATCTACTATAATTTCAATATTGAGAAGTACTACCTTCGCAGTAGTCTACGAACCAGTAATTTTAATAGTAAAACTTTCTAGTTTTGATAGTAATGACTACTAATTTAAATAGTGAAACTTAATAATTTTAATAGTAAGGACTACTACTTTAAATAGTAAACCTTACTAATTGTAATAGTGAGAGTTACTACTTTCAGTAGTGAGATTAACTAGTTTATTTGTAAGGGTAACCAATTTAATAGTAAGACTTACTACTTGAAGTAGTAAGTACAACTACCTGAAAATAGTATATACCATAGAAAGTTGTCACGACGACACGTAAGGTAGTAGGGACAACTACTACCAATCTTGCGAATAAAAGAAGTAGCCCCAACCAGTTAAATAGCAGCGGCATATATTACAAACTAAAGTAGTTGGCCCAACTACTTTATTAGTTCAATAAATCAAAAATTAAATTAAATTTTGTATGTGGTTCGTTGTCAAAAGTTGGTCATTTTTTAATATAAGGTTTTCAAAAGTCTTAAACATATTCGAAGAATTTTTTTCATCAAGTATAATCTAAGAGAGTAATAAAATACAAAATTAAGAGACCAAGGAACTTATTTTTGGTCAAATCCATTGTAAAGAGTTGCATAACAGGAATGCCATACAATTATAAGTATGATACCAACAAAATAACAGAAAGATACATTACTGTCTTGATCGGCGCAGTTTAATTATGCTGAATCAAATATTACATTCTTGATATCAGTGCTGGGCGCGAAAGTGTAGTTCGTCGAATTTTCATCTCCATTTTTGGGACTTGAAAGAGTGTCGCTGGTGTTGTGAGTGGCAGTACTCACAGTCGATGGTTAATTTTTACTTTTCATATCACTTACATTTTCATTGTTATCAACTTCTTGTGATGAGATCGATTCTTTCGATTATTCTAAAATATGAAAAAAATAATTTGCAGGATAATTCTACTCTAAAGATGTACACCAATTATCTAAATTTATTATAATAACTTTAGATAATTGGTGTACATCTTTAAAGTTGAATTATCCAGCAACTTATTCTTTTCATATTTCATAATATTCGAAAGAAGCGATTTTAGCTAAGCTCGTGGAAATAATTCTCATCGTTAATTCTATTTAATTTCGGAAAAGAACTGAAAGCAAACTTCACAAAAAATATTTCAGATGAAAATTATTTATATAGCAATAGTTATTCAAAGTTTTATGTTTCTGCGTTTTCCTTTAGATAAAAGTTGCAATTCTTATCAATTCCTAATATTGTGGGTCTTTTTTGATTCCTTGAAGTATTCTCTACAAATCCGTTTGTCACGTTTTTATTAAGAAAATTTTATTTCAGAATTATACAATTGTTAATTTTATAAACATCATTTTTTCAATAACCTTGAAGTCATTTGACACCATGAGCGACAAATTTTAATTTCATGTTATTTTGAAGCTTATTAGATCAATTCCATTTAAAATCAGGGAAAATTTCAAGAAAAGTCTAGGTCATGGTATCAGAATGATTTGGTATTTGGATATACAATTTTATGGTGAAAATAAAGGAACTGAATTTTTTTTTCAATTTGTTTTTAAAGACGGTTCTCAACACACCTGCGGCTTTGACGATTACATTCTTATTGAGACCTTTTTTATATTTTCTTATATTTTGTCTTCAATGTCTTCTTATATAAAAAAAGGCATTCTATCAGTTTTATAAGGGCTTAACCATTTTTGAGGAAGAGAGATTTCTTTAAATATAAGTTGTGATTTTTTCTCGTAAACTATGCAAAATATCACAAAATGGCTAGCACACAAGAGTAGAACTTTTTCTATGTGTGTAAGATTCTATTTGAACATTTTTTTACCTTTCGTTGCTTTCGAGAAAAAAGCAAAATTTCGATTTTTTTTAAATAATTTTTTTCATTGTGAAGCAGTGCTTTGCCAACATCGAAACTCAGGAGATATGCAGTAAATATTAACACATCTTTCTGGTGAAAAATAAAAAAATTTTAAAGTGTGGTTCTTGAGAAAATGAATTTTCAAGAATTTCAGAAAAAAACCGTCATTTTGTAAACTTTTTTGAGGTCAATTGAAAGAGATCAAATTCACGCTTCGAATAAAAGAAGAAATTCCTGAATGTCAATGCTAGTTTGGAAAATACTGCATTCTGAAAAAAACTTTTGTCAATTTTTGAGAATTGAGAGGTAATCTTCGAATAATCGTAAAAGATTCAAAATAAATTTGTATTACATTGTGAAATATGTGCTACTTCATTTCACCATAGCTAAACTTCTCTGCCTGATAAATGAAAGATAACAGTAAAATAATTTGCTTCACGAAGCGACCCAAGAATGACAGCTTTCTGCATCCATCTCGCAAGTGCCGTGGCATATTTTCGGCACGCGGGAATGGACAATTGATGGTACGAGAGGATTTCATTCCTTCATACCGATCAATAACCATCAAATCCGTTGCAAAATATATTCTGATGCTCGTGACACAACATCAAAAATATTTCAGATACAAAAATCTGCTCTTAAGCGAAAATATAATAAAGAGAAAAATAATTTAGTGAACAGGAATGCTTGAGACTGCAGCGCTTCTCTCTCTCTTTAAATATTCATAACTCGCGAACCGGATGAGTGTCCATCAAGTTTTTTTTTGAAAATGAAAGATAAAAGTAAAAGGAATATCATTCTGAGAAAAAATAAAAAATAGCGAAATTCGTCAAAAGTCGAATCAAAAAATTGTTTGGAGTTTTTTTTTTGGAAAAATTTGAAATTTTTTTTCTATCCATATTTTATATAAAACAGCATCTTGTTTTACAAAATGCCTATAATCTTCATTGAAACCCTAAAGAAATTGTTGGAAATATTACAATTTAAAAAATAGTCGACCTCAAATTTCAAAATGGTGTCACGCCCAGGATTTTCAAAATTTTGGAAAATCCTCAAGCCGAAAAACATTGCCCATAAAGTACAACAACGACACAGGGTTTCATTAAAATCGATGAGATTGATTTTTTTGACGTTTTGAAAAAAGATCGATGCTTTTTTTTCATAATGTTTGCAGTCTTTTTATCCAATTTTGAAAAAAATGCGTATTTTTTGTAATTTCATGTAGATTCTACATTAAAATTCAAGGGCATTAATTTAAAAAGCGTGTTCGTTTCAGCTCACATCTTGGCTTACACCTTTATAATAAATTCCAGTTTAAAAAATTCACCTCGGTCATGTTATTTTACTTGTAGTTGAATTATTTATCATAAAATCATGTTGAAAGTGACTTAGTTTTCAAGAATTTCTACAGAGTTTATTCTTTTTATGCACTTTATCATATGATTTTTAAATTCGATCGATTTTACTTAACCCCATTTGATCTTTGTTTGAATAAAAATAATAATTCTTCATTCGAAGGTCTCGTTTCCTTCATCATTCACGTCCCGGAACGAAGTCAGGTAAGTAAATTCTTTTTAATCATTCTTCACTTTCAACTTCATTTTTATTAATTTTACCAACGCACATATGTGTTTTCTTTTTAAGAAACAATTATAAAATTATTTATTTATTTGCTTAAGAAACTGGGAGAAATTTCCCAACGAGATTTGGACCAATTATAACTTTTTTGCGGGGTCCTTTTATATTTTGAGATTCGCAAAAAAAGGTTCTGGTTGGCATCAGCGATATAAAAAAATTTTGATCGATTTTCTGTTTTGTATTCGAATTTATAAATTTCAAAGGATTTTTCCTCTTTTTTCATTTATTCTTAATTTAATATTTTCAGATAAAATTATTTAGGGTTTCCAAAATATGTGAAAATGTCGGAAATTCAACCATTCTACGATGCTCAAAATATATTCATTACAGGTATATACAACTTCTGACTATTATTATTATTTTTATTATTAATATACAATTGAATAGAATGCCATAAGAGCCTGGCCCACATTATCAAAATTTCAAATAAAAAAATCTTTTGTAAAAATTTATATTTTTAAGTTGAAAATCCATCTATTTTGATTTAAAAAAATCCACTTTTTTGGTAGAAAATTCACCTTTTTGATTGAAATTAAATTTCCTTGATTGAAAACTTAACTTTTTTGTTGCGAATTCGTTTTTATGTGGTTAACAATTAATGTCTTGAATTAGAAATTTAACTATTTCATTTTTTTTCATTTTACTTTTTTTTTAAATTCATGTATTTTGCCGCGAATTCGTCTTTTTTTCGGTAGAAAATTAATGAATTATGAAATTAAATTAATTCATTATCTTCTCGTTAAAAAAATTATCCTTTTGTTTAAACATTCATCAACTTGGTTAACAATTTTTTTTATGATTCATTATTTTAGTTGAAAGTTTATTTCTTAGGTTTGTTATTTTTCGGATTGAAAAGCATCTTTATCAGCGAAAAATATTGCTTTTTAATTTTTAGTTGAAAATTTTTTTTCAGATTTTAATACAATTATTTGATTAGAAACTAATTTATTTTGTTGAAGATTTGACTTGTTTATCCTTTTGGTTAAAGATTCATCATTTTGTTAAAAAAAAATCGCCTTTTGTGGTAGAAAATTCATTTTTTTTATTTAAAATTAACTTCCTTGGTTGAAAACTTAACTTTTTTGCTGCAAATTCGTTTTTTTGTGTTTAAAAATTAGTTTTTTGAATTAAAAATGTAACTATTTCATTGTTTTTTTTTTAATTTATATGTCTTTAGTTGAAAATTCATCTTTTTTTTTTAATTCGACTTTTTTGTTAAAACATTCATCTTTTTCAATGAAAATTAATTTCCATGGTTGAAAACTTAACTTCTTTTGCTGCAAATTCGTTTTTTCGTGGTTCAAAATTATTTTTTTAAACTAAAAATTTAACTATTCCATTGTTTTTTTTGAATTTTACATTTTTGTTTAAATTCATGTATTTTGTCAAAAATTCGTATTTTTTTCGTTAGAAAATTAACTAATTATCAAATTAAATTGAATTATTAAATTACTTCATTATCTCTTTGTTTAAAAATTATCCTTTTGGTTGATCATTCATCAACTTGGTTAAATCTTTTTTTGTTATAATTTAATTATTTGATAGAAATTAATTTATTTCGATGGAAATTTGACTTTTTTATTCTTTTGGTTGAAGATTCATCATTTTGTTTTAAAAAAATGACTTTTTTGGTAGAAAATTCATCTTTTTGATTAAAACTTAATTTCCTTGGTTGAAAACTTAACTTTTTTGTTACAAATTCATTCTTTGTATTTGAAAATTAATTTTTTAAACTAAAAATTTACCTGTTTCATTGTTGTTTTTTTTAATTTATATTTTTTGGTTGAAAATTCATATATTTTTTTTTAAATTCGACTTTTTTGTTAGACAATTCATCTTTTTGATTGAAAATTAATTTTCTTGTTTGAAAACATAACTATTTTGTTGCAAATTTGTTTTTGTAGTAAAAAATTAATTTTTTGAACTGAAAATTTAACTTTTTAACTTTTTTTAAATTTATATTTTTTAGGTAAAAATTCATCTTTTTTTTTGAAAATTCCACTTTTCATGTATTTTGTTGCAAGGTCGTATTTTTTTCGGTAGAAAATTAATTAATTATTAAATTGAATTGATTTATTAAATTTATTCATTATCTCTTTGTTACAAAAAATAGCCTTTGAGATTTTTTTTTTTTTCAAATGAAAATTTATCTATTCCATTTTTGGTTGAAAATTTGTCTTTTTTGGTAGAAAATTAATATTTTCAGTTCAAAATTTATCTTTTTGGTTGAAAATTCATTTCTGTGTTTGAAAATTTAATTATTTTGATGAAAGTTATTTATTTATTTTTTTTGAAAATCTTCCTGGTGACTAAATTAACCTTTTTGGTTGAAAATAAACTATTTTTAGGTTGAAAATTTCTTTTAAATTTTCAAATTTGTTTGAAAATTCATTTATTTTGCTAAACATTCATCTTTTTATTTAGAAAATTAATTTTTTTGGTTGAAAATTTACTTCTTTAATTGGAAATTATTTTTTTTTTATTGAAAAAATATTTTTTAATTGAAACTTTATCTTCTATATTGTTTGTCGAAAATATAGCTTTTATTGATATAAATTTAATATTTTTTGGTTGCAAATGCATCTGTTTAGTTGAAAATTTAACTATTTTTTTTGCAATTATGTTTTATTTGGTAGAAAATTCATCTTTTGGTTTGTAAATTTAACTATTTCGTTGAAAATTAATTTTTTTTACTTATTGAAAATTATATTTTTTTTACCAAAAATATAGCTGTTTCCTTTTTGTTATAAAATTGATCATTTTTAGTTAAAAATTCCCTTATCGTCTTTTTTGAGTTGGAAATTCAATTATTTTGGTATAAAATGCATAATTTTGAGTTATAATTTAAACTTTTTTTTCAAAAACTCCTCTTTTTGGTTTGAAAATTAAAATATTTTTTAGTGGAAATAACTATTACACATTTCTTTGAGAATTAATTTTTATCGAAAATTCATCACTTTGGTTGAAAATTTAACTATTTTGTTAAAAATTCCCTTTTTCTTGACTGAAAATAAATTATTTAAACTAAAAATGTCATTCTTCCCTTTTTTGTTCAAAACTGTTATTTTTGAGTAAGTTTTGCTTTTCAAAAATAATTATCCATTTAAATAATGCAATGAGAATGTTGAAAAATAGTAATTTTTGACTTGTTTTAAAAATACAACTTTTGGTTGATATTTGACACTGAAGTTACCTTTGCTCATTTCAAATACATTGAAAATTCCTTAACTTTAACGATTTGTAATTTTAAATTTTACAATTTTGAATATTCAAAATTGAATATCGTTTGAAATTTAATGTGTATAATAGAGACTGAAAAATCCCAAAAAATACAATTCCCGACACTGTGAAATTCCCGAATTGGAAAATTCTCAAATAATAAAATTCCCAAATATTAAAATTCCCGCATAATAAAATTCCCGAATTTGCAAATTCCTGAATTGGAGAATTCCCGAAGAATAGAATTCCCGAATAATAAAATTCCCGAATTGGCGAATTCTCGAATAATAAAATTCCCGCATTGGCAAATTCCTGGATAATAAAATTCCTTAATAATAAATTTGCGAAATTGGAAAATTCCCGAATAATATGAATAATAAAATTGCCGAAAAATAAAAATCATTAATCGGAAAATTCCCTAATAATAAAATTCCCGAAAAATAAAATTCCCGAATTTTAAAATTCACCAATTGGAAAATTCCCGAATAATAAATTTGCCGAGAAATCAAAATCCCGAATTAGAAAATTGCCGAATTTTAAAATTCCCGGATGATAAAATTCCTTAATAATAAAATTCCCGAATTATAAAATTCCCGAATTATAAAATTCCCGGATTAAAAATTCCCGAATAATAAGATTCCCGAACATTTTATAATATTGCCGAATTGGAAAATTCTTGAATAATAAATTTCCCGACAGTTTATAATATTACTGAATTGGTAAATTCCCGGATAATGAAATTCCCGGCAGAAAATTGCCGAATTATGAAATATCCGAATTGGAAAATTCCTGAATTTAAACAATTAAAATTAAAAGAGATATATTTTATTGAATAAAAAGACAATAATGAGATATTATTTTTAAGAATTATTGAAAATTCCCCAATTTTAAAATTCCTGAATTGGAAAATTCCCGGATAATGAAATTCCTTAATAATAACATTCGCGAATAATAAAATTCTTGAATAATAAAAATCCCGAATTTTAAAATTCCCGAATTGAAAAATTTCCTAATAATAAAATTCCCGAATTGGAAAATTCCCGGATAATAAAATTCCTTAATAATAAAATTCCCGAATTAAAAAAACCCCAAATAGTAAAATTCCCAAATTTTAAAATTCCCGAAATGGAAAATTCCCGGATAATAAAATTCCTTAATAATAAAATTCCCCAATTATAAAATTCCCGAATTGGAAAATTCCCGAATAATAAAGTTCTCGAATAATAAAGTTGCCAAAAAATAAAAATCCCGAATTGGAAAATTCCCTAATAATAAAATTCCCGAATAATAAGATTGCCGAAAAATAGAAATCCTGAAATGGAAAATTTCCGGATAATAAAATGCCCGAATATTAAAATTCCCGAATTGGGAAATTCCCGGATAATAAAATTCCTTGATAATAAAATTTCCGAATTGGAAAATTCCCGAATAATAAAATTCTTGAATAATAAAAATCCCGAATTTTGAAATTCTCGAATTGGAAAATTCCGTAATAATAAAATTCTCGAATTATAACATTCCCGAATTGGAAAATTCCCTAATAATAAAAATCCTGAATTTTAAAATTCCCGAATAATAAGATTGCCGAAAAATAGAAATCCTGAATTGGAAAATTCCCGAATAATAAAATGCCCGAATATTAAAATTCCTGAATTGGGAAATTCCTGGATAATAAAATTCCTTAATAATATAATTTCCGAATTTGAAAATTCCCGGATCATAAAATTCCTTGATAATAAAATTCCTTAATTATAAAATTTCCGAATTGGAAAATTCCTGAATAATAAAATTCCCGAATTATAAAATTCTCGAAGTGGAAAATTCCCGAATAATAAAATTCTCGAATAATAGAGTTGCCGAATTTCAAAAATTTCCGAATTGGAAAATTCCTTATGATAAAATTCCCGGATTATATAATTCCCGAATTGGAAAATTCCCAAATAAGAAAATGCCCGAATATTAAAATTCCCAAATTTGAAAATTCCCGGATAATAAAATTCCTTAATAATAAAATTCCTAAATTATAAAATTTCCGAATTGGAAAATTCCTGAATAATAAAATTCCCGAATAATAAAAATCCGGAATTTTAAAATTCCCTGATAATAAAATTCCCAAATAATGGAATTTCCAAAAAATATGGCACAATTGCGCAATATTACTCTGTGACGTCAGCTGTAGAATGTTCTCGATGTCGGTAAAGTAGGTCCAGTACCCTTTTTGTATCAATGACTGTGAGGTAGGAATGCGTGATGACGTCATCAAGAATGTCGGTAAGGTAGGAATGCATGATGAAGTCATTAGGACCCATCGAGAATGTTCTAGAAGCTTAGCACGGACATGAACCAATTTTATAGACAAATTAAGCACGGACACGAACCACTACAGCGAGAATCTTCTCGATGTCGGTAAGGTAGGAATCTGTAATTAGAAACCCCCCTATTCATCTGCTTCTGGCCCTATGCGGAACTTTGTCGGAACTTACATTAGAAGACTATTTTCGTTCAAGTCTCAAAACGGTTTTCTATCTGGATCTATCCGGCTTTAAAGCGAACATCGGAAGCAGGAAACTGAATTATTTGCCCGAGGGAAGCTTATGCGGCCCTATCTGGAACTATGTCAGAACTTAAATTAGAAGACGGCTATCGTTTAAGTCTAAAAACGGTTTTCTATCTGGATCTATCCGGCTTTGAAGCGAACATCGGAAATGGAAAGTTGAATTATTTGCCCGACGGAATCTTATGCAGCCCTATCAGGAACAATGTTGGAACTTAGATTAGAAGACTGTTTTCGTTTTAGTCAAAAAACGATTTTCTGGCTGGATCTATCTGGCTTTGAAGCGAACATGGGAAATACAATGTTGAATCAGTTGCTCGACGGAATCTTATGCGGCCCTATCAGGAACTCTGTCGGAACTTACGTTAGGAGACTGTTTTCGTCTAAGCCTGAAAATGGTTTCGTATCAGGCTCTATCCGGCTTTCAAGCGGATATCGGAAACAGAAAATGGAATCATTTTCCTAACGCAATCTTATGTGGTCCCATCTGGAAATATGTCGGAACTTACATCACACGGAGAAAAATAGAGAAATAATTGTTATGAAGAGTGCTATAATTACATTATAGATTATTATGGTACTGGTGACTATTGCTCGAGTACAGGTACCCTTTCTAAACTGTTTAGTTGTGATTACTAGATCACATCATTCCTATATCTATAAATGAGTGTTTAATAGACTAATACAATTAAATGTGATATAGATCTTACTTTGATTCATTTCAATACAGTACCTTTTGTAAAAGACACCTATTTAGTAAATTCTATTCAAAATATATTACTATGTATAGTTAAGATTAGAATCAAAATAAGATGCATCGTGCAATGTCAAATATATGACGCGCTTAGAGATGCTGTTATTAGCCAATAACGTTGAATCTATGAGCCTTCTGCGACTCCGTACTAGAAAGCTACCACCGTTATCAGGGCAAGCGCAGTAGCGCTGCATTACCGCCACCAGTTCGCGAGTTCGTGCCATTCTCGACTACACATTTTAAATATTTTTTTGCGGATTGCAAAAGAAGATAATAAGCGCTATTAAAATCAAAATAAAACGATAAATATGTCAATTGAGTCAAAAGTTATAGATATTAGAAAAAAAAACATTGGGGCTTATGAAAAACAAAACACAACGTTCAAATATGAAAATATGTTTTTTTTTTTGTAAGATATAGTTTATACGTTTTTTAAATGAAGGGTCATAGTACAAAGCTAGATAACCGACATTTTTGACAAAAATGAGCTTTTTGCATTAAAAATTATAAAAAAATCAAGTAAATGTTGTTAAAGGATTTGTTCGAAATCTCATTTTTATTACAGTAATAAAAAGATTGGTAATTCGTAACCAGATACCTGACTCTCTGTACACATTTCTGCTGTCTTCTTTTTTTTTACATGCCTAACCTCTTTTCTTTTTTTAAACCTTTTTGTGTCCATATTCCTCTTCCTAAAAGTTTTTAATCACTGTAAAATAATAATATGCTTTTTTTCAAACAAAAAACTCTTAAATAAAGCTAGTTGCCATGCTGTTCGCATCAAAATACCGTAATAAAATTCCAACATAAAATGTTAATCTTCAGTTTCTACCAAAAGCCACTTTTACAGCAGTTACAGTGCAATACCTTCATATCAGATCTTTATTTTCCCGGAACAGAATACGTTTTTTCTATGAAAACTTTTTATTCTTATTCAGCCTCCCCATATTTCGGGTGCATGTTTTTATTATTTTTTAAAATTGAAAAATAGATTTTTAGTCGCTATGTAAAAACGATTTTCAAAACCCATGAAATTAGAACCGCCAAATTCTGGAAATTCACTCGCAATTGGATAACTTTTTCTAGACAAAACTTATTTTCTCCCAATTTATCAACTCAATATCTCGGGAGCAAATTTTTATTTTTTCCTAAACTGAAAATTGCACTTTTTATCATGATCATCAACCGAGCCTGTTTCATTTTGAGGTTCCTGTCACTTTAAAATTGTAAACTTACACATTTTATTTCTCGGAACTGGAAATTTCTTTTAATTATATATTTGTGGCCTCAATCCAGAAACTCTTCAGCTCGGGCGTAAACTTTTGTTTTTGACTTTAAATGGTGATTTCGATTTTACAGAATGTCATTTCGCTCTCCTTGAAAATTCCGATTTTTTTCCTTCTCTAATGCTGTATACTGCAACCCTTCAAATATTGTTCCAGAAATAAAATAAAAAAATTATTCAACAAAAAAAAACACCGTTTACTTTACTTGCCTATATAATGTGCACTCGTATATTTGATAAAACTGTATAAATGATTACTAGCTTTTAGCCAAATCTTATGAAAGCTTTATTATTAAAAAATTTTCAGTTTTAAGACTTCTAATTTCAGTAAGCCTTCGATTTGATGTTCAAGTTCAACTTTAAAGTTAGAATATTAATTACAGGTTCAACTATTTTTTAATCTGGAAAAATTTTTTTAACTGAAATGTTTTAATGAATTATTTGTAATCGCTGCTTTTGTTTTTACTTTTAAATTTTTACTAAATAAGGTTAGTATAATTTGATTCGTTATATTATTTTTTTATGCTGGAAAATTGTACTAAAATTTAAATATTTCTTATTTATAATACATTTGAATGTAATAAGTCCTTTAAATTTTGGAACTTTACAGTTTTAAAAGAAATCGCAAATTAAATGAATATTTGAATTAAACCTTTAACTATTAAGATTTAAATGAATTAAATTTAAATACTATTATTACGCATTTTCAAAACCACCTATTCATATAAATTGTGTAAAACGAAAAAATATTCCTCCGTTAGCCCTGGCTTTTCAGCGAAAAAGCTGTCATTTTTAAAACATGTAACATATGTTTTTCATGTATTTTTTCACGTAGAACACGATGGTAGTCTTGGTTTTGTCGCAGAACCAGAATGGAAAGCACTATAAACGAAAAAACAGTTTTGGAAATGTTTATCCGCTCCCAGATTTTTTCCGATGGGTTCTATAAAAAAAAACCAATAGCGTCATCGTATTCTGCGTAAAAAAATACACCAAAAACGTGTATCATATGATTGAAAAAAATTTGTATAACCTTCATAAAAATGAAGAACTGAAAATTTGTTTAAAAATCACAATCTTACGACCATCTTTCAAGGTCAAAAAAATTTTCTAACGTGTCCGGACTATTTTCCCCCTAATCCTCATACCCTCACCTACTTGACGTAAAAATTTCATCGATCTAACTTGCTCCGATCCCGAGATCTACAATTTTGACACAAAATTTTGCCGAATTTCCCACTGTGCGTCGTCGGGAAGATTGCTTCTTCAATTCATAAAATTTTCCTTTTTTTTTTAACTATGTAGAAGAGTTTTGAATGCCTGTACGAGTAATGAAGAATCGATAAATGGAGTAGTAGTAAATATATCCGACAAAGAAACTCATAATAGCTAAAAATGAATGCTTGTGTGACAAAGATGAAAGGTCTTGCATGTGTGTTTGATATTACTGTGAATGTTATGACTTCCGTACGTATGAAATTTCTGCGAATGCTATAATTTTTTTAGAAGATAATGAATTAATTTACTGCTTCCCTCATTGCTCTCATAATCCATCAATCAGTATCAAAAAGAGAAGTCGCTACTAACGGAGAGATAAAAAGATGCGAGTGAACACCCTAAAAAGATTTCGTAACATTACAAACTGATAAATCTTCAAGTGACCAACACTCTATTTACTGAAGAATTGATAAGAAAGCCACGACTGAGGACCCTTGTGTTCCTCAGACTTTGCATAAAATATTGCGCTTTTTCTAACGTAGTTAAAATTCTGTCCAATTAAATCTCAGTTCTTATTGAGTGGTAAAATGATCAGAAGGAAAGCAACGACTTTTGAATTTTTCTGTTTAAACACATCAAGTAAGTTGTTCCTTGTTTCTTTTGGAAAAAAGGTTAACTTTCATTTTCCTAATTGGTGTGTGGATAAATATTAACTTTCTATTCTAATTCTAATGATAGTATCTTTTTACATTCTGAACAAGCATGTAAGAATTCATTTGAGTGAATTCAGTCAGTGAAGTCAGTTTCGTTGGTTCATTATGTCTTCATGCGAGAATTTGTAAGTTTAGTTGGAGCAGGAAGGATTAAAAATTTGTAAATGGGATGCTGAAGAGGTAAATAAAAGTGAAGAAACCCAAAAACTGCTTTGTCCTACACAATTGAGACCTCGAGAAAAATGGAAACGTGGCGTCTTGACCTGGTGATCATACTAGTAGCAAGAAGAAAAAAGATGTTCACTGATAATGTAAAGTTTTTCAAAATGGGAATTTCGGGTAAGATTCCAAGTCTGCCTGATCATTGGTTCTTAAATAGTGAATTGGGTGTAAATGATCTTTTAGTTGAACTAGAGAACCAGATCAATTTGAATGACTGGGATGTAGTGATGTGTATTGAAAAGAGATTCTGGAAAATCCAGTTGGATCAATTAATCGAGGTAAGTTCGAACATATATAGGGAATCGTAATTCGTTTATCCTTCTATTATAAAGATTTTTGAACTTGAAATTAGGTTAATCGTGAAAAACTTTACTGGAAGGATGGAGTTTTATCGGTTCGTAATCCAAGTCTTATTGTGACAACTTTGGGTTGCCTGCACCTTTAGAAGGATTCGCTCGATCTTACTGTTGAGGAATTTTCCAGGAGGGCTGTACTGGCCTACATCCATCTAATTGTTTTTGGACTGGACGTTCCCTTTAATATTGACTCCATTCAATATATTGTGGAGAATGATAAGTTTGTATTTGTAAGTTTGAGCTTTTTGTGTTTTCCAAACTGTTTCTTCATTTATCAAAACTGATTTTTCAACTCGCGGTCCTTTTTCTTTCTGAATAATTTACGCGAGGGAAACCCAAGTTTATCTTCTGATAGTAAGAAAACTTCCTTAGTCACCGCAAAAATAATATCTAGTCTATTCTATCATTATTTTCAGAGCTTCAATTGCTGCCTGAGAGTTTTGGTGAAAGATATGCCTGATATATATTTACTTTTTCTATATCGAAGCGTCTAGGCACACCAAAAATGTTTGATCTACGCTCACCGAATTTCGGTAAACCCAGCCACCCTTTCCAGTTTCCCAGGACTCACCGAAAATATTTGTTCCATGCTCGCCGAATTTCGGTGAATCTGGACACGGGCTTTCTCTATTTTACTATATATTTGTAACATACATAAAAAAATATATATATAATTTTAGTAGCTGAGTTTGATTTCTCTTTACATTTTTCCCTATGATCTTAATGTAAGCTTCTTCGTTATTTTCTTAGGTAATTGCTTACTTTGATAGCTCTTCCGAATTTTGGAGGAAATGGTTTAAAAACCTTTTAGAAAATCGTATTTCTAGTCCAAAAGTAATATGTCAGTTGGGGGAGGGGGAGATTAATTTTATTCACATTATGTTTCTGGTTGCCAAAAGTAGCAATTATTGGTAATTTATCTACCTAGAAAAGAGGTAGGATGGGACCGCACTCACCCTTCCCCTTTTCTAGGCCTCCCTTTCCAATTGAAATAAAAAAGTTTTTAGAAACATTTATAATTTATTAACAAAACTAAATTTGTTTAAGATATTATAATTTTAATTTTAATTATGAAAATTATTATTTTTTAATATTATAATATTTCCAAGTAATCAACAGTTAAATATTAAAATTACTTAACATTTATTGAAATTTAGTGGACAGTGAACGTATATGGGTTAGCATTTGCAGAAGATAAGGTTGTTAAGGCAGAATCAATCGAAGGCTTGCAGAGAATGTTGAGCAGACTGAATACTAGAATAAAGAACATGGGTCCCACACGAAAAAATTAGTTGTTTAAATTTTAAATGACTGAGTCAACCACTCTGGGATAGGGCCAAACGTATGTCATAAATTGGAAGTATCGTCGTCAGAAACTTTGATTGATACATATTTAAAAAGTAGGAAGAATCGTAGAAAGTGCAAAAGACTTTCAATGCAAATGTGAAGACCAGAGGAATAGAGTTCTTGAAACACACATACACTAATGCTCCGAAGCCAGTCAATGAAACTTTCGATGCAAGGATAAGGCTGCATACTCTGAGAGGTCGCCCGGTATCCCAGAGTCACCGTTTGAGACACCTCACCCAGGTGAAAGATTTAAGATAACTTTCCGGGGTTTCGCGGAAGCCGTACCTAACCTCCGAAAATGAGGAAAGAATTACATGAATAAATTCAGCATAAGTAAACTTACCATCTAGTTAAGATCTGAGCTCAGGACAGCGACTAGGTTGAGGCCAGGTTATTATCCATTGTTATTTAATATTAGGCATTAGCCATAAGGCCTGGGGGAAACAGCTGACTAAATATGTTCGGGGTCGGTGTCGAGGTGGAACAGTAGTTTGACGGCTCGAAAGCATTGAGCAGACAGCGCAGAGTATCGACAGCCGGTTAGAAACCAGAGAAGAAGGACGACAAGAGAAGACGCAACCGACACGGCGCAGCAGGTTCACGCACGCTACGAGAGTTCGGGCTGCACCTGTTGCCAGGGTAACCACCGAGCAGTAGCTTGGCGCTGGCCATCACGCACCACCAGCCAGAGAAGCAAAATGAGGAGATGAGACGCAATCAACATGGTGCAGCAGTACCAGGCATCTCATGAGAGTCCGCGCTGCAACCGTTGCCATGGCGACCAACAAGTGGTAACTGGGTGGCAGCCATTGCGTACCAGTAGCCAGGAGGGTTCACACTTCTCACAGGCTAGAGACAACCAACGCCGAAACGAGATTCCACTACTAACCACGAGAGGCAGCACAGGCCGGTCAGTACCAGAAGATGGCCATGTTAGAAGCAGACAGAGGGTAGCCATGTTGGGGACCACCAGAAAGCTGTCATGTACTAAGCAGCACCCGGGCGGTCAATGAGGACGGCGCTAAACCGTGAAACCAATCAATCAACGGCCGTGGAAAGTAAGCGCAGTGCGCCTGCAACTGAGAAACCGAAGGAAGATCGAAGAGACGGGAAATCTGTCACTTGGTATCTTGGCTTGACGAACTCCGGTGTGACCGGTAAAGAAAGGATTCGTAAAGGAGAAAATATTATACGGAGGATGGTTGAAATCGAACAAAAATCCTATACAAAGGTTCGATGGACCACGAGTCGAAGCGGGAGTTGGCGGAATGGCTAAAAGGTATGTGGTTTTACCTATCGACGTTTTAGTGTTCCCAGCCTCGGCACCGGTTGCCAACGTGGTGTGTATAATTGATGGCCGCAGGTAGTTTTGTGCAAAGCGTTTTTTTTTTGTGAGACCGTCCGGGAACCCCTCGACGCTCCAAAGGGAGAGACACGCTCGGCTCAAAACCCGATTCTAGAGAAGTTGAGGCAAGCGTCTCTCGTGGTCCAGGAGCGTGGGCACGTGGCAATGGACGCCGACCGGCGTCGTGCATAGCGCTGGAGTCACCGACGGCCAGCTTAAATGGCAGTGAGTTTCGCTAGGGTTTGCTTGTGGTTCTCGTCACGAAGATTTTAAATTTGTAAGTTGAATAAAAGGGAAACTAGCTTAAAAGATTGTATACGGGTTCCGAGCAGTTTCCGTGGATACGCATAGAAGTGCGCAGTAAATTCGAGATCATTTTTAGGATAGGTTACATCTCACTTTCTCTCTTATTGAGATTTAATGAAATTCAATTGTCATTTCAATAGTCGAAATTTGAACGCATGTTAAGTATAATTCTCTCTCTCGCTCCAAAGTTTATATTTGTCAACATTTTTCTTTTTTTTTCGAAAAACCGCCTCTTGTCAACATAACAAAGTAATATTATATGATTTTTGCGAAAAATCAGACCAGAATATTCGACCGTGCAGCCGGAAACTTGGATCCCGTTTTCTGACTAACAAATACCCTCAAAATCATTCGCGTGTGCCCAAAAATATGCCAAAGCACTCGCGAGATGAATGCAGTAATCATTCACGGCCGTGACACGTGGCCATATGTGTGATTCGCCGCTATTCAGGTACAGGGGGCTTTATTTTTTTATGGCACGATGGTGTCATTTCCACCTTAGCATACCGTGACCGCATTGTTCTTATGACATTGTTATGTAGTCAATCACACACTGAATGAGGGAAGCGTACTGCCTTGCCCAGCCTATCTTTGTGCTGATTTGATGCATTTGTCCTTTGGTCTTATGATCAACCGTTGGTTTCGTTTCACGGTATGCATCTGCCAAAGCTCTCGCTGCATTATACACACTACAATTGATAGTCCAGAGGTCGGGTCCTTCGGAAAAATCTCCACGAAGCTCGTCATCCAGTTCAGCCAGATCTTTGGGCTTAGGAGAAACCTCAATGTTGATGTTTCTCTGGGTCCTATAGCATCGCTCTTCCTCTGTTGGATGGCTGATCGCGTATGGTCTCAATGTGGCCTCTCTATCTCTGTTCCCGGCTTGTTCCGGCTGCGGTTGAGTAGGCGCTCCGCCTACATAACCCCTTTTCCGGCGTTCCTCGGCAAGGCTTCGCAAACGTTTATGCGAAAAATGCGAGAGCTCTGGGTGTTTGTCGCACCACAGAGTATGCAGTCACGCCATATAACCTTTTCTTTCAGGGGCCATACTGGTATCATAGCACTCCAGCAGGTCGTCCCTGAGTCGATCCATCCATCTGAACGTAATGAGATTCTGTCGGTCAATCACACTGACCCCATCTTGATTGGCTCCCCCAACTCCAAGATAGTCGACATTGTTTTCCGGCCCATTGTCGGGAGCCCTGCGCGTTTGATTGTTTTGAACCGCACTTACTACAACTATGTTTGATGCCCGCGACTGCTTATTAATTATTGTAACCATATTCAACAGAAACCCTTGGTACAGGGACCCTCCATCCGTAACCCGAGGATGCGTTCGGTGGTTTGATCATAGGCCCTTCGATTTGATTCCTAAGGAATCGAAACCGAAACATATACATATATAATTATACAACAAGATTAAATAACCACCGCAAAGTCCCACTGGCAGCAAATGCCATCTAAAAGAGACGCCGGCGCCCAGTAAGACCGCGGTTAATCACACTCATGGCCACGTCTCGAAAATGTGATATGAGTGGTCACACGACACGAAGAAATCACAAAGACAGGCAGGCGAATCCCTCGTGTGGTTTGAGAACACGAAGCGACGCAAGGATGACAGCTTTCTGCATCCATCTCGCAAGTGCCGTGGCATATTTCTGGCACGCGGGTATGGCTCCAAGGTTACGAACCAGTGATAGTTTCGCACCTCCGAGAGCACCTATCACAAGGACAATTACTCGTACCGAATATTTTTTCACAATTGTTTCTTTGATTTATTAATCACTAGAAACAAAAATACATAACAATTATGAAAAACTACTTTTTTTTACTACATGTGTACAATGCACTAACACTTTAATGCACTAAAACTTCACGTAATTCACAATCCCCGCTTCTGGAACCAGTAGACATCATTTTTTTTGTGACTTGAGTGGTTATATTTCCAATTGTAATGTACGTCTCGAATATAATTCCATCGATATCTCCATTGCCATGTGTATTTTGCTCCAATTCAGCCATCCCTAGAAGACATGCTACTTTCAACATGTCCATCGAGTATGGCTGGACTCACTCCACTGGGACTTTCAGTCGGTTGTTAATAAACACATATTCCGACATTTTGATGTGAAAAGAAATAATTTTAGTAATTAAGAAAAGTAAAAATTAATAATTAGAAGTAAAGTTTAAAAAAATCCATAATTTTTTTTTTAATATTTCAAAATCTCTCAAAATCTTTTATAAAACATTAAAATATTTTGAACTTTTAATTAAAATTAAAATTTATTAAATTCGACTTGAAATGAAAATGAAAAAATTTCATTTAAATTAAAGAAGTTAGATTTTAAAAAATTTTAATTTAATTTCAATAATTAAAAAAAGTAGAAATTATTTATTAGTGGTAAAGTTAAAAAAATCCATGATTTTATTATTTCAAATATTTCACAATTTCTCAAAATCTTTCAAAAAACATTAATACATTAACAAATTTTTATTGAAATTAAAATTTAATAATTCAACTTAAATTAAAAAATGAAAAAAAATTATTTAAATTAAAGAAGTTGAATTTAAAAAAAAATTGTATTGCAATTAATTTATTTGTATACTTACTCTTCTCTTAGGTGTATACTTCTTCAATAAAAACTTTTTGAAAAACTTTTCTTTTAATATTTGAAGTTGCTGAAGAAATTTCTTATTTGAAATCTAGATTCGTAATGAAGTTCCTATGGTTATGGCACGTTTTTATATAGGGACACTTTTGTTTACATTTCTCAGAAGAGAGAGAAGAAAGACACATGTTCAACAGAGAAAGAATAATTAGGATAATGCATTTCATGTGCGTACGAGTAGCGTAATATAATACCTTCAGGATGAAAGAAGAAGGCATGACGAAAGATTCTACCATACTGTAAACATTTTTTAAAGAAAACTTTGATTTCTTGATTTTTCTAACATATTTCTACTTTCTCCTGTTTTCCATGGTTTAACTTGAAATTGAATTTTACATTCATTTATAGAACATATATTTAGGAATCATTTGCTTATTTTTCTAAAAACATTGAATATTCAAAAATTTTAGATATTTTGAAAACAATTTTTATTGTTTTAAGCACTCTGATTTTTAGTCAATTCAATCTTAATTTTACGTGATATCTTAAAAAAATTTTTTAATGAATTACATACTTTTCTTTAGCAGTAAATTTATTCATTTTGACCATTTGCTTTTCAAATCAGATGTATAAAAAATATTCTAGACTAACTTTAACTACTTATGAACCTATGGTATAAGGATAATCACACCTACTATAATATTTCAATTAAGAAATAAAAAGCCTTCTTATCACAAAATGGATAAGTATAATGCTATCAGATTTCCAGTTCAGAAGCGAAAAATTGTTGACTTAATTTAAGACCAAACAGTTGCATTTCAAACCAAATAATTGAGCTTTCAAGCAAAAGTGGCGAATGAATTCCTGTGTGCATGAAACAACTTGATTTTCAACAGATATTTTTAAAACGAAGTGTCTAGGCTCGCTGAAAATATTTGTTCTACGCTCACTGAATATCGGTATACCTAGATACCATCATTTTTGAAAACATTATGATTGATTACCAAAATGTTAACCACTTTCATTTTCCACATTTCCTTCGATCAATACATTTTTTTCTAAAAATTATCTCAATAAAAGTACTTATATCAAAACACGATTTAGTACAGTTTACAAATTTGTTATACGACTTCGCTTAGAAATAATAAATAAAATGTACGAAAAATTTAAATCAATTCTTTGAAATCCATTAAAGTATTATAAAATCCTATGAATTTCTATGAAATCTGATGATATTTCCGGAAATCATGGGAAAATTATTAAATACTGTGGCTCTTTAAAATATATTAAAATCATTCAAATCCTCGGAAATCTTATAAAATCCCTTGAAATATTTTAAAACATCATTAAAGTAAAATCATTCGATATCTTCTGAAATTCTAGGAAATACTTTACAGTCACATAAAAATTTGTTAAAATCCATTAAAATCATTAAAGCCGGTGGAAATCTTTTGAAATTATTGAAATATATTAAAAATTCCGTGGAATGTTTTAAAATAGCCTAAAATATTTCAAATCCTGTAACATATTTTAAAATCCCTAAAAATTGTTTAAAGCTCTTGAAAATTCATTGGAGCTTTAAAAATACCCTAAAATGTTCAAAGTTCTTTGAAGCCCCCTCAAATTATTGAAATTAATTGAAAATTCCTTGGAATCCTTTGAAATATCCTAAAAATCTTTAAAATTCTTTTAAAATCTGTAAAAATCCCTTTATATATTTGAAAATCTTTAAAATCGTACGAAATCCTTAAATTCTTGTAAATAAATTCTTTGAAATCCATTGAAGTATCATAAAATCCCATGAAATTCTATGAAATATGATATTTTTCATGAAATCATGGAAAAATTATTAAATGCGGTGTGACCCTTTAAAACCTATTAAAATAATTCAAATACTCGCAAATCTTATAAAATCCTTTGAAATCTCAAATTTGTATAGCCAAAACAGAATGTCATACTTAGCCCATATCAAATTACAAGTGTACGCCTGCATCTTTGGCGTTTTAAAAAACATATTATTATAAACATCTTCTGTACAGAATGTGAAGAATGTTTTTTAATCTCTAGGGGAATTGTGAAATAGTATATGAAGGAAGCAATAAATCATGGTAAAGTGATAAAACAATGTATCACCAAAGGTAGGATCATCATGACATTGCCTACAAATTAAACACCTGCAAACTTAGAAACAAAAGTATCGAAAATGATATCTCACACTTAAAACATAAGCATTCCTTGGTTCTAATAACATCCGCAGTCCATTCTTAAATTTCAAATTAAGATGAATATGGAAACGATAATCGCAGAATAATAATTCTTGAGCGATGCTGAAAAGAACAAGCATGAAACCTCAAATAAAACGCATTTCTTCTTATCTCTCAAGCCTGTATACCAAATTTTAAACAGTTTCAATAATATTTAGCTGAGTTTTGACGATTTATGTTTTAAAAAATAATTGAATTTCGAGAAATTTTTTTTCACTCTTTCATTTTTACTATTAAAAATATTTATCGGAAAAAAAACTGCAGATACAAAAAAGTTCCGTCTTGCCCTTTTCTATATGACTATATTATTAAAAATTTAATTTTTTCAACTTTAAAATTTGGATATCACGAGACGCGTGGACAATAATTTTCCACGTTTTCGAGCGCGCGATCCATTCTTTGATCCGAACCCTCAATTGGTCATCTCAAAAATATCTACAAATTTTTATATGTGAAACCATTTTTCTATCGAACATATAGTTTTTTTAGTCGCGAGAAATGTTATTATTAATGAAAAAATTCAATTTCACGGTGAAACTATGCAAGTTAAGAAAAAAGGTTTGAAAATAAAATGATTCACCTAAAAAAGATCTATAAAAATCAATACTTTCGATATAGCACTATATCTAACCATAAAAGTTTCTAAGAAAATGAGAACGACAACCGGATAAGGACCAAAAATAAAATTATTTCTATACTACATGATAAAAATTGACAAAAAAAAAAAAGAAATAGAAGTATGTGGTCATTATTTACAAAGTTTCAGGGTGGTGAATATATATCTTTTTTTAATCTCTATGTTTCAGGAAAGAGAAACCAAATGGCCCTTATCCAGTTGCTTAGCAAGCTTTTATTCTCATAATTTCTATTATATTATATCACTTTCTATCTATTATAACAAATAATTCTATTAAAAGGCATTAGATAACAAATTAAGAAAAAGTATTTCTTACAATTACAATATAGGAAACAATATGTGTCAGAACCAAACCAAATGAAGCTTGCAACTAACGGATTCGTATTGGAATTTGACAAGCTTTAGGATGGTGGTAACGATTTCTAAAAAAATATATGATTTTATATATTTTAGGAAATATTAATGTAGTAATAGAGAGGAGCTTGTTTTCGGAGAAGCCTGAGATATTAGTTGCAAAGGGTTCGAATAAGGTTAATTTTACAACCTATTTTGTGCTGTAAATTGTACAAAAAAGTCTTTTGTGCAGAAATTTGTTATTGAGTTTAACTTTCTGAAAATCGAAAGTCTATTTTAATAATACATTTGTGCTTATAGTATGTCGGTAAAAGTCTATTTTAAATGGCTGGATTTCATGATATATTAGCTTGCATCGTTTGGACAACAGGCTTATGTGATGATCAAGGTCGGTCAAAAGGGGATGAGGTGCCAAGGGCAAGGACGTTTGGGACGAAACGAAAGAGAGAGGTATGAGAACCTGTAGAGCAAGTTAAAGAAGACAGCATTTTGACCACTGACAGAAATCAGGCACTGATAATATAAAATTCTATTTTATTTTAAAGAATGCTCCTGAATTCGATTCGAATCGCTAACTTAAAATGAATTCAAGTGCATTGAACTAAAGTTACTTCAGCCTCGACTTCAACTGAAATGAACTGAATTTAATTAAATATGAGTGAATTACAGTTGTAATAAATCCGACTGCGAATATAAGAAAATTCAAGAAAATTTTAAACTTAGCACGGACACGAACCATCGAAAGTTCTCGGATGTCTGTAATAAATGTCGGTAACAGAAATCTTGGGTTATGTGCACAATACTATAATAGTTTGAACAAATTGAACTCTTGCTTTCTGCCTGGAATATCAATCGAAACTGATGTAGACAAGTGTCTGAACTCTCCCTTAAGGATCTCTTATATGACTGTAGACTGTAGAGTTGTAGACGGTTGACTTGTAGCCTTGCAGAGTATCGCGAAGAATCGGTGTCGAAGCAGGGTGATGCTGCCAGGGGAGCTGGGGAGTCGTCATGGTAACAGACTATAGGTTTTCCAACCTCTCCTCAGGGTCGTAACCGGAGAGGCTGCCTGAAGAGGATAAGCCCCAGGATACCCGCTATGCTTTATGTATTATCGAACAGTCGTAAGTCGATGTCCCAAAGCCAAATTTCCCGAGATTTCAAAAATATTTTTTAAATGTCTTCCCCTTTTGAACTTTTCATGGTGTTTCGGCAGGCAAAAAAATGAAGGAAAAAATACAGAGCATTAATGCATCAGGGGATAGGCTAGGTCGCTTCTCAGTGCCGGATTTCCCATATAGGCTACATAGGCTGCAGCCTAGGGCAGCAAAATTTGATAACTACATGTCTTACAGTGGATTCAAAATTGTGTAGTTAATTTCTATTAGCCTAAGGGCGGCAAATTTCTGTTAGCCTAGGGGCGACAAATACCTCAATCCGCCACTGTCACTTCTAGTTGTGAATTCCTGTTACCGATGCTTACCTAGAACTTACTTAGAAATTATATTATTTAATTAATTAATTATATAATTATAGAATTATAAAAATTTAGGAACATTCAGACGTTCCTCAGTGACTTTTATTTAATTTCCCACATTTTCAACTTGTGTGGACATAACTATGGGTCGTACAAAAAAACATGCAATTCACGCCGACAGATAGAAACTACGTAATTGAGCACTCTATACTAAGAATATAGATATTTCTATATACCGATCATATTTTTATGGTGCATTTAAAACAATTTACCAGAGTCTATCCGACTATCGGCCCAACTTTGGGCCAGTGTTGGGCCGACGATCGGGTACAGTAAGGTTACTTTACACTGGTGCTTGAGAAGAGGAAGGTCGGGTCTCCCAGAATATGGGAAAGAAAAAAAATATAAAATGTTAAAGTTTGATTATTTGTAACTGTGTAACCTGAAAATCGGAAAGAAAATAGAAAATGTTGGAGTCTACTTCGCCAGATGAGTAGATTATACCAATTTATATTTGTGAATTGATTTTAGTACTGTGAATGAAATTAATTAATTAATCAATTAAGAAAGGGATTAATTTAATGGTTCTCACTGAATTTTTTAATAATGTTCGAATATTTTTCTAATTGATTTATAGTGATTTGAATTTGAAATTGTTTTTCTTTTTGAATTATAGGCAATTCTCGATTGATTTTAATAGTTTGACGAAAGTTCAAAAGCTTTTTTTTTCGTCTTATAAAAATCTTGGCATTTTTAGGACGTTTTGACAGGTTCCAGGGATTAATTTAATGGTTTTCACTGAATTTTATAATAATGCTCCAATATTTTTCTAATTAATTTACTCAGAACAAATCAAGACCTCCACAGTATTTCAGGAATTCCTTCTCTTTTCACAATTTTTGGTGTGAGAAGTACTATATAATAGGACTACAATTAGGCCAATTTTTAGCCCGATCGGACAACTTTCATTTCGGAGGTGTGTATACTTAAGTAATTATGCCCCACATGTGCTCGATCTAGTAGACATTTTGATTCGCAGAAACTGGTCAAAATTTGACAAATTCACTGTAGCTACTTCATTTACATCACTTTTAGCTCGACAAACATCGCTTATGCATCTACTGCAAATAACCGTTGGTAACCTCTCATCCATGACATCATATTCCACCAGTGTATTGACAGTACATTTTACATTTCCCTTCAGATCTATCATACTTTTAGTTTTCCCGAAGCAGGGCAAGCAAATCTTTTTACGATTTTTATCGTGAGTTGCAGTGCTTAGCGACATTGAAAGAAATTGGTAATCACTGTTCAAAATAGTATCAAATTTAAACTACCAATTTATATTAAAATTAATATCTCATGCACATGAAATCGCTATTTAGGTACGTGTTTATTAAATTTCATATGCATTTATGATAATCGCTCAGATAATTCCGTTTGACACAAAATTAAAATAAGATTAACCGTACTTTTTGATTCTTAATAATAAAACATGATACCTTCTAACAATTAATCAAAAATAAAATTGGATCCTAAGTCGAAAAGTTCAATTACGTAAATAAATGATAGACCTAACCTACACTCAATTGTAATCACATTAAATTTCTACCATTCAGGGCAAATTTTGGAAAGAGTTCCACATGCACGTTGCACTTTGATCATAAAAAGCAATTCAATCGACGAATTCTAGATTATTACTTCAATTGCGCGTATATGTATAATAATATTTAAAGAAATAAAAGCCTTTTGAGTTTTCAAGCAAACTGTTATACCGACCTGTATATTATATTTAATATAAAGTGTACAGTTATACATATTTTAATGTATATTAAATTTCAACTACCGTGTTTGCAAATGACTTCATATACGTTTGTATCAAACTTAGTACAGATATTTCTCACATTGGTACTGATAACTTTTCGTTTGAAAAACTGTCGAATGATCCTGACATTATTTTTTAACAAAAAATCATGCATTTTATTTAATTCAGTCATTCGAATTTAGATAATTCTATTTTGCATAGAGCTTTTTTTTCTAAACGTGAGTTAAATTATTTTCTTTTAAAAGAAAAAACCGATTATTTTCAATAAAATGCTTAGAAAACTCTACAGTTCATAATTAGTAAAAAAAGCATATTAACACATACCTTTTAGCAAGATTTTATCCATTTTTGTCGAAGAGCACGCTTTTCGTAGTAAAATTTTACGAAATATTAAAGATAGGATATTCAATATTTGGTATTTTGATGGAAAATTTATGTGCTTTTATTCATATAGACATATTTTTTCACGTGAAATTCAACTGACATAAGTTATTTCCGAAAAAATTAATGTATAATAAAACTCAATAAAAACGGTGATTTTCAGGACGCAATAACTTGATACCTATCAGAGCTACAGCATTTTTTTCATTTAGATCTCTGGCAAATTTAGTCTGCTTTAACTAATTTAATTGCAACTTTTATCTAAACTGTAAAAGACATGATATATTTCACGGAAACGAAAGTTAAATTTTTTAGGCCAATTTTGCATTAAAAAATCACTTCTGGAAGTCATATCTCCCAAACTATTCAAGATTAAACATTAAATTGTTTGTAAATTTTATAGGAAATTTTTTGTGCCCTTAAATCGTTGTTGAAACTATTTGCGCGTACAATGCAGTGAAAAAGATAAATTATTGTAGAAATGACTTTTTTCACCCGTTTTACAATATTTTAAAGCATTCTGAATGATACTTGATGTTTAACTATTGGAGACTTACTTCGGATGCCAAACTAAATGGTTTTTACCAATTCACATTCAATTTGCAATGATTTTAACAAAAATGTACTTAATAAGCCCACAAAATAATTAAAAAATTATGATTTCTTAAAAAGGAGCGCAACCATTTTTTTAATTTAGGCCTTAAAATACTCGGGAGGCATCTCCAAAAAATATTCATAAAGAAACTGGGATAGGCGAACACTTTTCAGTCAAGAGTGGTTCAAGCTAGCCGTGATGAGGGATGTTTAGAAAACCTCTTTCCTTTTGCCAAGTTTCAGGGGCTTCTGTTCGAAGATGGGTAAATTAATACCTGCGTTTTTTCCCAATTTGAATGACAGCTATTGTGTATTCTTTCAAAATTTGGATTTTTGAGTAGTAGCAGTTACTTTCTGGTCATCAAAGAGATTGATGTACAAGGTTTGGCCCATATTATGTTGATGACCATAGAAAATACAACTCACGGGCAACACTTATGGGTCAGCCAATTTTAAAATTTTGACAATTTTCGTTTGCACTTTACACTACTTTTCTGGCTTTGAAAGACACTCAGAAAACATTTGTCTTCAAACAAAAGAATTGATATCTGCCTGTTTTCTTTCGACGCACTTCAATCTATTTTTTACGCAAATTTAATTATTTGCCCCTATTAAAAAAATCGTCGTATTCTTTTTGGATAGGATTTACTCGTGGAGGTCCTTGAGGCTTTTCATACTCCACGAGGAAATCCGCGAGTATCAATTGACTTGATCGCGGTTTTCCTTGTATTATCCTGTCCGAAAATAGCACGAGGATTTCCTGGAGGATTTTCACATTTTCCTCCTAATGAGAAGGTATCAGTTTTGTGTAAAATTTTCCTTCGTCGATCTTCATCAAATCTCCAAGTTTTGCTTTAATTGAGGTTGGAATGCATTAGATGCAATTTGTCGCAAAAACATAACATTTTTCCTGCAAAAAGATTCTATTTGGTTGCAAGACATATGAAAATACTCTTAAAAGTCTCTAAAGGAATCAAATATGAAATTCTATCGTTTTGATTATTTTCATAAATTGTGGCTTTGAATACGAACGATTTCATAAATCATTTCAAACCGTGTAAATCAAGTGTAACCTGAAAATTTGACAAGAAAATAGAAAACACTAAGGCTTATTTTGCAAGCTGAGTAGCTTATACCAACTTATATTAATCTTGCGATCAAATATAATTTCTAAAATTAAAAACTTCATATAACGCTTGGGGGGGGGGGGACTTGAAAGATATATATATATATATATATATATATATATTGCAACTGCCGGATTTCTTGGCAAGTTAACTTTATAAACAATATTCTAATTGTTTAAATAATTTTCTTAGATAATAAGGGTTTCGCAGATTTTGGAAAAAATCGAGTGCGAAGCACGAGATACGTGATGAGAATGTGTTCGTTAAAGCCTGAGGAGCTTTAACAAAAGAGAAGTCACAATCACCAAATTACAGATGTCGATGATTTGACCTTTAATTTTAAAAGTTCTGGGTGAAAATGTGGGGGAAATACAAAGACCAAGCGCGTAGCGCGAGGTAAAGACATCATCCAGCGCGAAGCGCGAGAACCAACAGTCGCGCGCCTCAGGCGCGCTCAAACTTGCGAGCGAAGCGAGCCGCACGCCAAGCTCGCGATGAGAATGTGCCCGCGCAGCGTGCAGATTTTTTTCTCTTATAAAGTATAAATTCCCAACCAAAAGTGGTATAGTTAAATTTTTAAATTAAAGAAATTAATTTTTGATGATAAAGAAATTAAATTTTCAATAAAGAAAGAATAATTTCTAACCAAATAGTTACATTTTCTACAAAAGATGATTTTTCAAACAGTTGAATTGAACGAAGGAAAGAAACGAGTTTCTAAACAAACAGTTACATTCTACAAAGTAATGTTGTCAAAACTGTTCATAAAAAGGTACTTGTCAACCTTGTGTAACTTGTGTAACCCATAGGGAATTTTGTTCAAATTTTTTGAATAGTTATTACTTTCACATAAATAATTTTAATTACAATTAATCAACTAATTTAAGTTTGTTGAAATTCAATTTCATTAATTTAATTTCAAGTTAGTAATGTAAATAAAATTTATTCATATTTCTGTTTAAAGTGCTAGAATTGAAATTGAATTATTGAAACATATTTTGAATTTTATATAATTCAATAAATTGTGTTAATAGAATGACATGAAAATTGCTAAAAGTCAGGTTTAATTGCTAGAGTTTCTTTTAATTTCTTATAATGAAAATTGTGTTGCTGAAATAAATTTTAAGTGTTCCAGATTTCAGTTTGCTAAAATGTAGTTTGGATTGCTAGAAGTCGGTTTTTACTGTCGAAATAGACGTTCAATTCGTAAAATAAAAGTTGAATTGCTGAAATAAATTTTGAATTTTCAGAAGTAGAATTAGATTTGCCAAAATCCAAATTAAATGTCATACTTTTAAATTTTTTATATTCCCTTTTCATATTCTTTTTATATTTTCGTTATTTTTTAATTCTGAATTGTGTTTTCCTACTATTAGTCCTTCTTCAAGCTGTGAATAACAAAAATTCTCATTTTAATCTTCAAGAAAATACCTGAATCCTCAACTGAAAGAGATTAAGAACGAATAAAATATCCTCTCAATTTCTACAAAATAGTTGAATTTTCGAATGGCAAATAGAAATTTTCAAGAAAAAAGTATTTTTTCAACAAAAGAAGGGATTACAATTTCCACCAAATTCCTCCATTTAGGAACGAAAAGAGATGAAGCTTGAACGAAAAATGTAATAGTTGTTATTAAAAAAAAAAATGCATTTGTCATCATTGACAGTTGCATACAACCGAAAAAGATTAATTTTCACGAAAATAGCTGAATCCTCAACTGAAAGAGTATAATTTTATATCCATAACTGACCCATAAACCTTTTATGATAGGAGACAATAGAAGGAAACAGAAAGTAACTTCAAAGTAAGTAAAAGTAAGTTACAAGTTACTTTTTAAAATCGCTCAAGTAGAAAAGTAAAGTTTTTGGTTTCAAAGTCATGTGCTTTGTTGAAAATTTGTTCTTTGTGGTATGAAGTTAGTCTGCTAGGTTAAAAATAGATTTTCTTTCCTAGCATATTCAGTTTCGCGGCATAAACGAAATATTGTGCATACGAATGTCGAGTAGACGAATTTGTGAAGTGGAACCATGGAGACTGAACTTAGAGGTTATAAATTACAGTAAAAGTATAAAAAATTTAATACGGCGACGGATTAACAGTGAATATGGAAACAACACATTCAGAGACTGCAGTCAAGGTGAAAACCGTACCTGAGTCCTCACTCAATGCAACCATTTGTGTAGGAGTGGAACATTGCCGACAGATCTTGCCATAGACATGGATTACGGGCCAAGCAAAGTGATAAAGGAAAGTTGTGCTTGAGGCCTCAGGTAAGCGTAAAGGTTCGGAAAAGAAGCAAGTGTACAGTGTAGCAGTAATATAACTGCAGCGACATGAAGCTGTGCCGTGCCATCACGGACAGCAGTATAAGATTTTCGTGTTTGTCAATAATAAATTTTACGGATCTTCGCCCAAAGTGTACAAGATGGATCTTATATAACACCGTCTTCGATTATTAGAAGTGAGATACTTATAAAAGAAGAAATTGTGAAATTCTGAATTGGCATAACGCAGAAGAGAATAGGGTAGGTAGGCTACATCAGTGTAATTAACGTTGAATCGACTGACAAAACACTTAAATTTGTTACAAAAAAGTAAATTTTCGGCGAAATGCTTACATTGTCTATCATTTGGAAATGAAAAAGACGAATTATGAACAAAAGAGGTAAATTTCAAAAACAACAAAAAATGAAATTTCAAGCAAATTTGGACTTCCTACCAAAATAGTGGAATTTTCAACCAAAATAAATGACATGTTTGTCCTAACAGTGATAACCTTAGAAAGGATAAAGCCAAAGTATAAACCAAAGTAGATGAATTCTCAAAGAAAAATGTAATAGCTGATATCATTTCAACTACAATATGGAAACGAATCACAGTTGCATTCATGCAAAAGAAAAATTTTAAAGAAAATAGGTGAATCCTCAAGAAGAAGAGAACTGACCCATAAATCAAACGCTATTTTTTGGTCATCTTTTTTTGTAATTAAAAAGGCTACTATTATGTTTTTGCTTCTGAATGCATCTCATTTGGTTAAAAAATTTATTTTTTTGGCTGAATATTAAGTTATTTTGATGAAAATGAAGCTATATATATTTGTAAAAAGTCATCCTTCCTTCTGTGAAACACTGTACCACTTTGATCAAAATCCATTCGTTTAGTTCAAGGTTCATCTGTTTGGTTCAAAATTTAATTATTGCGATGAAAATTCGTTTCATGTTTGGTTGAAAATAACATTTTTAAAGTTCAAATGAAACTATTTACTGCTAAATTCAAATTTATTCAGAAAAAAAGGATCTCTCTCCTCTCGCTCAACTGGGATACGAACACCAGATCAAATGATTTCCGGTCAGGTGCTGTAACCAATTAAGCTACAGAGAGATCAAAGAAAGATACTGTTTTTCTGATATACGCTAATTTTAGCAAGGTGTTACACAATCAATATTGCCGCCACATGGCGACCGTCAACTCTCATGACAATATTTTCCACAGGCCTCCACGGAGAAGTGGCATGGGGCTGGTTCACTTCGTCGTCAACAGTGGGAATTTAAGAGATATATTTCTGTTAAAAAAGGTTTTTGTGAAAATTATTAGCGGCATTCTCACAACAATATCTTTATAGTAATACAGAGTTTTTAAAGTAATCCAGACTTCGTCGGTACGCGATGTACATGATAACATGGTGACATAACCTCACTTTTTCACAAACTCTCAATTCATGCACTAAATATAAAAAATTTAGATTCTTGTGTAAACACGCATTAATTGAAGAAATACTCTCCCCAGAAGAACTTTACCATAATTGGACACAACCTCATTATCAAAATTTTGTGTAGAAGCCAATTACGCGTTGACTTGAACATTTGAGAATCCCTGTCAACTTTCATATCACGTGATTCCAATTTGAATGCGTGTTTTCGCGGTTTCAATTAAACAAAGCAGCGGAAAAAATTCTAAAAAGTACTCTGAATCTAACTTAAAATTAACTATTCAAAAATTATTTGATCTATAATCGCGAAACAACACCATTGTATCCATAAATTTTACATTTGTCCCTCTGTGTACTGGTAACATGACTTTTCCGTGACTTTTCCTGAATCTGCTGACATGGGAGACATTTCAGACAATCAAGGAGACAATATCCTGAGGTGGCGATAAATCCGATGTGTCTCGCTTTTACGAAGTCGCTTATTGAATGTGTCGGTTAGAAAAGTCCAGAGAAAAGCACTCGGAGCGAGTACAGCCACAACCGTCGGCAAAAGCGGGAAAAAAGAAATGCCTTGAAGTGGTTAAACGCGAGGTTACACGGAGATGTGCGCCGGAAACATCGATTGCGCGCCACAGTAGTATGAAAAGAGGTTTGCAGGGGTTGAAAATATATAGACGAGTCAAATACCTACGTTGATAATTTTTAAGTATCTCGCACCTTCTCAGCTCAAGAAGCGAGAGACGGTTGCGACTCGCGCCTCGCAATGGCCGCAGTGCGCGAGTACTCAGACGAGTATATTGCGCAATATTATGCATTCCAATTGAAAATGGTTCAGGCAGCCCTGGCTGTTTGCCTTTCGATTGCCCCGATTTAGTAACAAGTCTATTTGCAGGCAACCCCCTACTCTGTCACTAAAGCGGGGTCCGAGTGTACGTTCTTGCATCTTTTTCAGTTAGAGACCGTTCTAAAACTACGTCATACTATTTCGGACACTTTTTCCACCCCTTCCCTTCTTCGTCACAGATCATTACACAAAGCTTGAACCTCCCAAGGGTGATGTCACAAATACGAACAGCCACCCCTCTCTAGAGTAAAATTTTTTTCTTCAATTTCATTTCATAAACGCCTAAAATAAAACACAAAAGATACAAAGTTTGGGTGGGCCGAAAAAAATAAATTTCTAGCAATCGATTTCTCATAGCAAAAAATTGTTATTTCTTTATGAGCTGAATATACTGTGATTTTCTTTTTTTCAATCGATTAATATCTTATACCTCATCAAGCGTGTTGAAAATGGGAAAAATCGAACTTAAGGGTAAAATACACCAAACTCTCGGTTTCAGTCCCCCTAGTTTCCGCCTTCCTAGAACTGCTGTCTCACACGAGAGAACGGTTGCGATGTTTGTCGCCAACGGTTGTTTATGTTTGGATCCCCCCGATTTGGGACCGAAGACAACCCCCAACACTTGACTGAAACCGAGAGTTTGGTGTACATGAAAAAATATGCCCGTTGCACGGGCACATCCTCATTACGCGCTTCGCGCTCATTTTCGTACGTTTAATGCGTGCCTTTCAACTACATTTTTCAAATATGAATATTTCCACTTGAATCGAAAACTGTGATTTTAATCCCTGACGAACTACAGTTATAAATTACAACCGAAATGGATGTTCAGTTTGTTTTTAAAGAAAGTTCTCAAAGCATCTGCGCCTGTGACGTTTACAATCTCATTGTGACACTCGCGCTTCGCGCTCGATAATTAGGTTATAAAGACGGTTTCCTTTAAAAATAAAATGATATAGACAAAATTGAACAGCATATAAGAAGTATAAGTATGTTTTTCAACATAATGTTAATAAAAAAATACACATTTTTTTTAAATTTACTAAATAGAGACATTAAGGCGTAGACTTTGATTCCGTTCGTTCAAAGTTCAGTTCTAAGACAACTCTACTATGATTAATTAATCTAGAACATTTTCAATTTGTGTCCGATTGAAAAATGTCATTCAGATAATCTGTAAATCTCGTTAAAATCTAATAAGGATAACGATTAAAATTTACGGATCTCCTAGAAAGAAAAATTTAATATTTGTGGAAAAAAATTAACTTTTTGAAAATAAGTCAACTTTTTGAATTTTGGTCTAATTGAAAAATTTCATGGGAATATTTTCGAAATATATTTTTCATCTCGTAAAAATTTGGATTTATATTTCTTAGTCTATCAAAAAAATATTCTGTCTGATTCTCAGCCAGAAACTGACAAAGCAGTCCGTTTTTCAGCCAGAAAATTTGACAAAAATTTCTAAAACTCTTAAAAAATTTTGTTTAAAATTTTGAAAATACTCTAATTTTTTTAATGTTGGTCTAATCAAAAAATTTAATTTTAATAGTTTCAAAATATATTTGATATGTCCGGCTGGACATATAGAATTGTTTGAGGCTTCTCGTTCGATCACCGAAGTTAAGCAGCATTTGAATCGGTTATACTCGGATGGGAGCCGTCGTACTAGAGTGTATTTTTATAAGCTTTTCAACTGTCTTCACTTTGAAACTTATATCGGCGTAGATATGTGGCGACCCCATCGCCCCGAGAGCTCTCTCCGGCTCTTGCAGTCAGCCACGTTGCATTGGGATAACTGTCCAATGCAACGAATTATGCGGTCACGTCAGGAATTATCGCGCAATGCCACCCACAATAGGCCTCTCTTGGATGGAGGCCATGGTTCATTCGGGAGTGGCAATAGGACCGAACTAAGGCGACGACCAGGCCATGGCCCCGGACAAAAACGCGAGAACATCGATTTAAGTGGTCGGACCAACTTACCTGTTGGCAAAGAAGCTCACCGGTGCGAAGAGGATTCATGTAGAGGATACATGACCACTGGGTCATGCATCCAGAATATGCTCATAAAACGCCTCAGTATTTAAGAGATCAGGTATCCTTTTTGCGCAAAAACGGATATGAAGCTCTTTAATGCAAGCTCTCGTGTTTCTATGGCTTCTTATGTCTCTATGAATTAATGTCTCATTCACAGATTCTAACCATTCTTTAAGAATATATTATGCATTCTTGAAGCTTTTTAACAAAATATTTTTAATATTTAGATAATTTAATTTTGATATTCTGAAACTAAATATCGGACAGTTTTAGGATATTATATTGAAAATTAAAAATTAAGAAAAAAAATACCAAACAAAGTTGTGATATATGATTCCAATGTTTGAAATTGCACAATTTTCCATTTTTTTTTTAATTGAGTTTCATATTTTGGAAAATTTTCATATAAAAAATTATTCAATTTTGTAATGCATAATTCTAAAATATTCTCATTTTTAAGGCTTAAATTTGATAAATTATTGTCAACACTATCAAGACTTTCAATTTGATATTCTATGATTTCGAAGAATTAAAAAAAACAGACAATTTTGTACGTTTAACATTAAAGCCAAACAATTTTGTACGTTTAACATTAAAACCAAACAATTTTGAATATTTAAATCTAAAATTATGAAATATAAAATTGACTATCCATGCTTTCAATGTGAAATTTTCCAGTTTCGAAAGATTTAATAGTGAGATTGTCCTGACATTTTTAATATTTGAATTTGAATCTATTATCGATTCGAGAGGATTTAGATTAAAAATGTTGAATTCTAAGGCTGTAAATTAAAAATTATTATACAATATTATCAGTCAAATTCTCAAGATAAAGATAAAATATTTCAGGGTGACCGCTGAAAAGAAAAACAAATTTGCGGTAATTTCCCGGTCATCAATAGGTTATCAATGATGCTTATGTTCAATTGAAAGAGCATGAAGAACCGTATCGTAACTGTAGTGAAAAGAGCATTTTTTAAATTGATATTAAAAAAGTTATAAATTGTTGAAGAAGATAGTATCCGCTTGATACTCACTGAATGCTTATTTTTAGGAATAAATAAATATTAATTTTCTAACCTGATGATATTTAAAGAAAAAAAACAATGCTTTTTTTCAATGAAAAACTAGAAAAAAGTAACCCTTAATTCCAAAACAATCCAATATATTTTTCATCTCCATTTTTGACCTCCTTGCTTTTGAAGCAAAAAAACCTTAGTTTTAAGGCCTGAAAAATTAAACTGTTTTAGGATTACGCACTCAAAACTATAATCATAAATGAAAATTATAGAAATTTCAGAGATGATAAATATGATTAATCAGTATCTTATAACGTAGTATCAAGTGACATTCAAAGTGATTGGACAGATTTTTTATTATTAAAAAATGTGAATTCTGCCTAGAAAAGATCACTGTCATTTTTACCGTTAAAAATTGAAGAATTTTAAATATTGTGAACCTTCACATTTCAATTATTCTAAAAACGTTGATAATCAGGTACGTTCTAATTGGAATCTTCAAAACTATTCAATTCAAACTTAAAGCGTTAACAATTCAACAATTCCAAACTTCGTTTAAAAATTGAAGCATTTCTAAATCAGTATCTTGAAACTAAGTAATTAAAAGAGATTAATTTAAAAATTGTGCTTCATGATTTTTAAAATTAAATCATTTTAATCTAAAGTGCAAAATTAATAACTTAAAAATCGAGGAGGACAGCTTCCTATTGAAGACAATTTAATAAGATGTCAAACATTGGAAATATAGGAGCTTCAATGTTGACAGAATGAATACATCGTAAGCATGGACGGGGGTGGTTAGCGCTCGGGTGGGTGAAAGTTCTGGATTCTCTCTTATCGTGTTATCACTGCTTTTAACTACTTTCGAGCGGGAGGTTTGACACCGAGGATGGGTGTGTGGGCACTTCGACGCTATCGAATGTCTACGTTCAAACTCATCTGTAGGTAACCGACTGTGCTCAGGAGTTTTGGTTTTATACAGTTTTCCACTTCTCTGACCAAATGTTCAGACGAATGCGAGCGCTTCTAATAAAAATCCGGCATTATCTGGAGCCTTATTGAGAGTTAAGGTATTTGGAGGTCATTGGGGTACTTGGGGTTAACTTAAAGGGTTAATGTCTGTCGATCTCCTGTGGAAGGGGGGATTTAAGTACTCTTAGTAAGGTTGGGTTCCTCTATATGTAAATGTCCAAAAAAGATAATTATGTGAGTAATAAAATAAAAATGAAATAAAAATATAATAATCGTACTGAAACAGAACTTATCTCTACATTTAGGGTATCACTTTTTTAAGTTCCTAAGACATCTTAACCCTGAAAAACTTTGGAATTTACGTTGACCCAAGTTGTAAAATTGTAACGCGTCCTAGCTGATTTTCCTTTTACCGATTATGTTAAAGTCCCTGAGTTGTTGTTTAAGTACTTCCTTTTGATCTTATCCTTTGCGTAAAATTCCGGGTCATAAGTTTAACGCCCCGTTTTGTGCAATTCCGTAGAGGTAAATAAATATCAACGATTGGGGAGTTGGCAGAGTAAAGTGCGGAAATATCGAACGCGTCAATCTTTCTCTTTTCCCCGTGTCTTTACTCGCACGCACTTACTAAGTGTCAAGTGCTTGAGTTACTAGATTCCTAAGTACACTCGGTGCCGAGGTGGCGCGAATCAGAGGTCGATAAATCCTCGAGTCACTTATAGGTTTCTTTGCAATAAACCGACTGGTCATCCGGAGCAAAACACGCTTGGTTGAACGACGTACTCAGTTTAGAACTTTATGTCTTAATACACTCGAAAATAAGACAATCTTTTGGGTCTTATTTATTTATATTCAGGGCTGATTCAATTTTTAGAATATTTATTTAAATAGGCAGAAATAGATAGTCTGCTTTTTTTTAAAGGTCTCGAATCTTTAATCCAAATTTTTTGTATCCCTTCTATTCAAACGTATAAAGATCTAGTTCTATTTTATACTATCTTCATTATTATTCTTTTTTTTTTTTGGGTGTTTCTGAAGCCAATCCATACAGATTATTAAATTTTCCAAATAGGAAACGAAAACAATACAAAATATTAAATGCATTTCTAAATAAATTTCTAAAATTCAAAACATTTTTTCTGCAAAAATTTACATAAAAAGAAGGCTTCTTAAAAAAAAATTGAGTAAAATATGTAAACTCAATTTAAAGAAATCTTACTAATTTAATTCATAAGCAAACCCTACAGATTGGAAAGAATCATGAGTTCAGTGTCTCTATTTAAATTTTTTATAAATTAAGATTGAAAAGAAATCCATTTTATCATGAATAATTTTTGCAGAATAAGTCGCGCGACAAAAACTTTACGCCGAAAACTCATTTTTCCCCGGAACGTGTCTTAGAGTCTAGGTGTGGAATCACCTTAAGGCTGTCGTAAAGACGTCGTCAAATTTAGCGCAGGCTCCAAAGCCTCTCACTAAAACGCTCTCACGAGTAGTGGGAGTCTAAACTGGAGCGCGCTCCATAAAAACGGTTACGCAAGCAAGATATACTATCTGAATAAAATTTAAAAGTCTAACTGAAGAGCGGAGCACGCTTTGTCGTATACCCAGGTCAAGTACGGTTACTTGAAAACTTGACAACCTGTTTATCAGCATCTTAGCTTCTTATGAGCAAGCCCGACCCAAAACTCCCGTACCTGGTTAAGAAAGCGGCTAAGTCTGAAGGAGAGACCTCAGAAAATGTATCACTTAATAAAAATATCTTTTCGAAGCCCATAATAAAATTTCTAGAGAGCAAGTCTCTCCAAAATACCTGGATAAATCCAGATAGACAACTCTGTGTTTTGTTTGCTATACGTACCCTGTCCTTTCCTCAAGTAGGTAGACGCGCACCTGTAGTTCGAGAGTGATTCGACTCAGGCTAGACTTTAGCGAGTGAACGTAAGAGACGAGTCCAAGGGACCACTCTGTGCTAACTAACTAAAAATCAACAGACAGACATACAGACACATTTGTAAAAATCTGTTTATAGGATTCAAGGGGTCTCAAAACGTGGACATTTGAGAAAAACGGGGGGGGGGGCAAATTGTACACAAATCTAATACCTTCTCATTATAGGATGAGAATGTAAAAACAATTTTTGTGTTAAACATTTTATTGCAATTTGTGGCGTTTTTCCATAAATTTATTTTCTTCATGTTAAATGTTCTTTTTTACGATTTGAACCAAAAATATGCATCCTAGCGTAAAGTGGTTCTAAAAAAATTTGTAAATGTAATTTGGGCGAAAAATTTTGTCAGATAAAATATTATTGTAGCGTGTATCGTTTTTCCAACAAGTAAATTTTGTTATATTGAATGTGTTTTTATGACATAAGTTTATGACAAATTTGTTGATCTTTTTTGGTTGAACAACTTTTGTCTATTCATCTTTTTTCATACCTTGCGTCGTTTTTTCATTTTTTTTTATTGTTCATGTTATTTTTCACGAATGAAACAAAAATGATGCCTCCTGTCAAAAAATGATTAATAAAAAATTTGTAGCTCTTTTCTGAGTGATCAACTTTGTCTATTAATCTCTTTCGTGGTTTGTGTCGTTTGTCCAAAAATTTTATTTATTTTATTCTCACATCAGTTTTTTACAAATGAAAGAAAAGCTACGCGTCCCTTCGAAAAGTGATTAATAACAAATTTGTAGATCCTTTTTGAGCACAAAATTTTTATAGTTTCATCTTTTTTCGTATCTTGTACAGCTTGACAGCAAAATGGAATTTCTGATTTCTCATTTTTTTGTGCGACAAAAATTTGAATTCTCGAATTTTCAAGAAAATTAAAAAAAGTCTAATAAAAATATTGTAGGGTTCAAAAAGGAGCATTTTTCTTTTCTTGCCTTTTTGCATATCATGCGTTTTTCGGCCTAAAATTTTCATTTTCGTTTGTTTTTTGGAATTTTGTAAATGCCATAACTCTAGTTATTTTTCTTGTATCAACAAAAGTCATTGAATTATTTTGTGTGCCTTTATGAGTACTATTAATATCCGCCCATAGAATTTTTTGATATTAAAAAAAAAGTGTTCTCAATAATTTTCAAAATGTACTCATTTTTTTAATTTTTATCCCAAATGGCTGGCTAACGAACTTGACCCTCATTATGGGACACATAAAGAGTATACATAAACCCAATCCAATGCGTTAATTCTTTTGAAAGTCATCGTGCTAACAAACTAAAAATCTACAGACTAACAGACAGGAATTGGGTAAAAACCTGTTTTTTGGGTTCAAGGGGTCTCAAACCGTGGAAATTTGACAAAACGGGGGGGGGTCCAATTTCATACAAATCTAATACCTTCTCATTATAGCATGAGAGTGTAAAAAGGGCGGATCCTACAAAAAGAACAATTTTATTATTAAACATATTTTCACAACTTGTTTCGTTTTTTCATAAATTTGAATTTTTTATTTTCAATGCTATTTTCAACAATTTAAACTAAAAATATGCATCCTAGCGTAAAGTGGTTCTGAAAAAGTTGTAACTATAATTCAGGCCAAAACTTCTTTTAAATAAAATTTTATTGTAGCTTGTGTCCTTTTTCAAAAGAGGCTATTTTTTGTTTGTTTTTAATATATTTGTATACCAAGAGTTTATAACAAATGTGTAGATCTATTTTGGTTGAACGACTTCTGTCTTTTCATTTTTTTTCGCCTCTTATGTCGTTTTTCCAAAAGTCAAGTTTTTTAATTTTTAATTTTGTTTTTCACGATTGAAAGAAAATCTGCTTGTTCTACCTGAAAATTATCATTAACAAATTTTTCGATCCTTTTTGGATGAACAACTGTTGTTTATTAATTTTTTGCGTACCTTGTGCTGTTTTCCAAAACATTAAATTTTTTATTTTCAATGTTATTTTTTACAATTGAAGCAAAAACTGCGCGTTATCTAAAAATTATTACTGACAAAATTGTACCTCTTTTTCAGATAAGCAACTTTTGTCACTTCATATTTTTCATGTTTTGTGTCGTTTGTCCAACAATTAAATTTATTGATTTTTAATTCTGCTTTTAATTTTCTAATTTGCAATCATAGAGATAAATTTTTCACCAGAAGGATAAATTTTCAACCAAGAATGTTAATTTTTTACCACAAAGATTAATTTCTAATAAAATTTTCAAACTTATCAAATATTTGAAATTTTGAAGGAATTTTCAACCTAATAGTTCTATTTTCAACCAAGGAAATGAAGTTTCAACCAACAAATTGAAAAAAAAATAGTTTAAAAAAAAGAAGATTTTCAACTAAAATGATGAATCATCAACCAAAGAGATTAATTTCCAACGCGGGCCTGTCGTTGTGATTTAGTCGTTTCCTGTGACCACCCATCTTACGGTTGTGAGACGTGGCCATGAATTGGATTTACCGCCGTCCCACTGGGAGCCGATGTCGTTTTTTAGATGGCAGTTGCTCCCAGTATGACCCGCAGTAAATCCCATTCATGGCCACGTCTCACAACTGTGAGATGGGTGGTCACAGGACACGACGAAATCACAACGACAGGCCGGCGAAACTCTCGTGTGTTTTCAGGACACGAACTTAGTTCCTCGTAACAAAGTTACTACTCAACTCTGGTAGACATTTCAGTTCTAAAAAATTCACCTTCAACCAAGAATAGTGTAATTTCCATGCCTAAAATATAAATTTTCAACAAAGTAACAAATTAACTTCAAAGTAACCAAAATTAAAGTTCCAAGTTAATGCAAAATCGTAACTAAGTTACGTTACAAGTTACTTTTCAAAAAAGTTACCAAGTTATAAATGTTACAAGTAACGTAACTTTTCAGTAACTTAGTTCCACGTAACAAAGTTACTACCCAACTCTGGTAGACTTTTTAATAGAAAAAAATTAACCTTCAACCAAGAACAGTTCATTTTCCATAACGAAAATATCAATTTTCAACAAAGTAACAAAGAGACTTCAAAGTAACCAAAATTAATGTTTCGAGTTAATGCAAAAATCGTAACTAAGTTACGAGTCAAGTTACTTTTTAAAAAACTAGCAAAGTTATAAAAGTTACCAGTAACGTAACTTATTAGTAACTTATTTTCTCGTAACAAAGTTACCACCCAACTGTAGTAGACGTTTCAGTAAAATAAAGTTAACCTTCAACCAAGAATAGTTGAATTTTTATACCGAAAATATGAATTTTTAATAAAGTAACAAAGTAACACAGTAACCAAAATTAAAGTTCCAAGTTAATTCAAAAATCGTAAATAAGTTACTTTACAAGTTACTTTTGTGAAAAGTAACGAAATAATCCTAAAAGTTACGAGTAACGTAACTTTTCAGTAACTTAGTTCCTCGTAACAAAGTTACTACTCAACACTAGTAGACGTTTCAATAAAAAAATTAACCTGCAGCCAAGAATAGTTGAATTTCCATACTGAAAATATAAATTTTCAACAAAGTAACAGAGTAACTTTAAAGTAACCAAAATTAAAGTTCCAAGTTAATGCAAAAATCGTTACTAAGTTACGTTACAAGTTACTTTCCAAAAAAGTAACAAATTCATCAAAGTTACGGTTAACGTAACTTATGAGTAACTTAGTTTCTCGTAACAAAGTTACTACCCAACTCTGGTAGACTTTTCAATAAAAAAATTAACCTGCAGCCAAGAATAGTTGAATTTCCATACCGAAAATATGAATTTTCAACAAAGTAACAAAGTAACTTCAAAGTAACCAAATTTTTTTTCTGTAAGAGGGAAAAACTAAGAATTCTTTAAAAAAAGGGAAAAACATTTTTCAAATAAAACAAAATATATCAAGAATTGTATTAAAAGTCTTTTCATTGTTCTCTTTATTATTATAATTTATTATTATTATTTATTATATTACCATTCCACGAATCTAGAAACGAGGCAAACTTAAATTTCGCTCTAAAAATATTTAACATATTTAATATTGTTATAATTAAAAATAAAAAAATTAATAAAAAGAAAACAGATCGAATCGAGTTAGCTTTCAAGTTTTCTAAAGTCTGTACCATCCGAGCCGGGCTTGAGCTTGCAGAGTTCATTCGAGCTTTCGATGGAAGGTAAGCTTCTGTACTTCCGGATTTCTCCTGCCGGGTTTTCCCGGAACTAGAGTTCCGGTACTGAAAATGAAGCGAGATCTGCCTTATCGGTCCTGGAAACGTGAAAATACAGACAAAAAGACACACACACACAAATATACAAACACACACACACACAGAGAGAGAGAGAAATACACACATAGGGGGCAGATATGGACTCGACCTATATGGTAGGCGAGCAGGTAGGCACCAGCGTGTCCGCTCATTTTACGCTTTTTGTCACGTACTACCCCATACGTGAGAGTCGTCTACGTATGGTAGATTATACCCATGGCAGTGCGTGCTTCTGCTCGGACGACGCCGACGGCGGCAACGTGCCACTGTCATACCAATTAATCGCCGGGAGATCGCTATCACCATGAGATGTTTTCATGGGACCGACTCCTCTGTCCGTAGTCACTACTCACCCTCTTCCAACTTATTTCTCATGTCCATTTTCTATTTCCCATGTCCATTTCCCATGTCCCATGTCCATTTCCCATGTCCATTTTCAATTTCCTCTGTCCTCGGTTCCAATGTCCATTTCCTATGTCCTCTGTCCATTTCCCATGTCCATTTTCATGTCCTAAGCCCATTTCCCATGTCCTATGTCCATTTCCCATGTCCTATGTCCATTTCCCAGGTCCATTTTTCATGCCCATGTCCTATTGTCCCAGTCCCATTTACACCTGAAAGAAACAAGTCCCATTGTCCCAGTCACGTATCCATTTCCCATTATCCCATTCCCATAATTTCTTACATCACGTGTCCACTTTCTATTTTCCATGTCCATTTCACATTTACCATGACTCGAATCTCATGTCCATGACCTATTTCCCATGTCCTTTTTCCATCTCCAATGTTCATTTTCCATTGCCCCAGTCTCATGTCTATTTTCCATTTTCCATTGTCTTAGTTCCATGTCCATTTCCCATGCCCATTTCCTATTGTCTTTTTGTTCTAATATTTCAGTTTGTTACCAAATTAAAATTTCCAAGTCTCATTACCCGTTGTCCGACTCACGTATCCATTTCCCATTATCCCAGTCCCATTTCTATTTCCTATATCTTATGCCCATTTTCAATTCACCGTCATCACAATCCCATTATCCCAATCCCATGTTCATTTCCTATGTCCCATGTCCATTTTCAGTTTACCGTTATCACAATCCCATGTCCATTTCTCATTATCCTAATCCCATTTCCATTTCCTATTTCCCATATCCATTTCCATTGTTCCAGTAACGTATCAATTTCCCATTATACTAATCCCATGTCCATCTCCTATATCATGTCCATTTTCCATTCACCATTATCACAATCCCATGCTAATTTCCCATTATCCCAATCCCATGTTCATTTCCTATTTCACATTGTCCCAGTGCCATTTTACCAGTTACGTATCCATTTCCAATTATCCCAATCCCATGTCCATCTCCTATATCCCATGTCCATTTTCAATTCACCATTAACACAATCCCATTCTCATTTCCCATTATCCCAATCCCATGTTCATTTCCTATTTCACATTGTCCCAGTGCCATTTTACCAGTTACGTATCCATTTCCAATTATCCCAATCCCATGTCCATCTCCTATATCCCATGTCCATTTTCAATTCACCATTAACACAATCCCATTCTCATTTCCCATTATCCCAATCCCATGTTCATTTCCTATTTCACATTGTCCCAGTGCCATTTTACCAGTTACGTATCCATTTTCGTGAAGGGATCTGGATTAGGAAGAAATTTCTGGGGGGAGGAGGGGGGGATTTTGAGTATCACGTCGGAATAATATGTATATTATGTACATATTTCTAGAATGTTAATCTCTCACATGGCTATGGCCTCGCTTCTGAAGTTTCCGTGGGTTCAGTGGGTGATAAATCTTGCCGATATGAAAAATTGCAAGATGTGAAAAAACAGCCTGTTTCCGTTTAATTTCTGAAAGTCATTAATTGCAAAAAATCATAAAAGGTGTAAAGTGAAGAGTGGGGAGTGGAATGTTAGAAATGGGAAGTGTGATCTGGGAAAATCGGCCTCTTGGTTAGTATATAAGTGAGTATCTTCCAAAAATATCACAGTTGCCGTTCAGAAAATCTTTAAGAATTATTTTCAATTCTCTGTGACTGAATCTATTTCGCAGCAGTAAAGATCATCATTAAATTTCTTACCTGCATGGGTTTCATTGTTTTAATCAGTAAGTGTAATATAATATATATGATATTAAAATTTAGGTAGATTTTTTCGTATTAATATTATTATTACTACTAACCATAATTTTCTTGTATTTTGCACTTTAAATAAGATAACAAAAGGAAAACTTCACAATACACAGGTTTTAAAAGGTATTTCACATTGTTAAGAGATATTATTTTACATAGATTTTTGGTCGCTGCAACCGATCTGAAAGCAAAATTTTCCTATCACGTCATACTCGTATATATCGGGTATGACATTTTTAAACTTAATTATTTCCAAAAACTGATGTAAATGAAGGATGTTGCTTTCGAATTTTGATTCAGGAAACGAAAATCAATGGAAAATTGTACATCTCTACCTTGAGAAATTTTTATAGAATGAACCATGCTGGGTTTTTAGCAAAATCATCATTTTTGAATCTTGCATTTAGCTTGGTGAAAAATCTATACAAGTGTCCCTGAAAGTGTGAGAAACTCCTAAAATCAAAAGCGAATCTTACTAATATCTCATTGAAAATATATTAGTTATTTTGGGCTGTACAGGATATATTTTAATTTCATGAATATGGTGGACCGAAACCATTTCAAATCAGCCAAGTTTCTACACTTGAAATCGCGGAATCTCCCGAGGACGAAATATGTTGTTTCACAGAGCAAATTAGGCGATAAGTATTCTTTTTATTCGCAAACAAAAAATTTCTGAGATGTTATGAATATTTTGATTTTGTGCTTTGTTTTTTAAAAAACCCAAATTTTGTTCTTCAAATGTCTATAACTTTGGACGTAATCGAGATATTTATTATTTTCATTTTGATTCAAAGAGCGTTTATTGTCTTCTTTCGAAATTAGCCAAAAAATCGAAAACCCACCTTCAAATTTTTTGCTAATTTTTTTCAAATTTTTACTTTGGTACTAAAGATGTATTGTGAGTTTGATGCTTGCTGAATACATTTTGTAGCCAGGAAAATTCTTTTTTTTTTAACAATCGAATTTTCTACTTTTTCTTGGAAACAATGATGGACACGAAAAAGTGTTGAGATGAAAGTTTGCACGCCTGAGAAAGTTCTATGGAAAATGTCACTTGTTCTTTCACGATATCTTCCATAGTTTACGAGACAAATTCAAATATTTAATTTTTTGAAAACAAATTTCTCCCGGCCTCAACAATGGTTCATCCCGCATGAGTATCAATTCCATATTCTTTTGTGTCCTTTTCGGAACTATATCCGCACACCTGACAAAAATACACTGATTGATTAGTGAACGAAATCAGTAACACAACACTAAATCACTAAAGAATTTCTTTCCCTATAATTCCATCTGTGATGTCTGTGTTATATTTACTTATTGTATTTTATAATTGCAACTCCATATGTCAAATAATGTAACTATTTGGTAAAAAACATGTCCCTGTAGGTGACAAATTTGACTATTTGATAAAAATTCAATTATTCTGTTAAAAATTTCTCTTTGTCGCTTGGCAACTTAACTATTTCTCTGAAAAAAGTAGACGAGAATTATAAATAAGAAGAAATGAAGATAAAAAAATGAAATGGCGGTAAAAGTGAAGTACTAACAAGAATAAAAGAAATTCACAGGGTTGTGATTCTACGATCTACATTTGTTTCTTCTTTATAATGATATTATAAAGTTATAAAAAAAATTATACTATATAAAACTCATGTGTGCTGGCTATAGTTTATTTCTAAGAACACCCCAATTATAATAAAGCACTTTGATTTGTGAAAGGCGAGGGGCCTCACAATAATAAAGCAACCTGAAGAAAGGATACTTAATCGTAATGCAACCGGGTAATTTCATATCTTGAAAAGCTGATCATCTGGGGAATTTTCTTGTCCAGGGTCAAATCCTGCAATTATAATTATTATTATAGTTTCTCTTGCACAAATTATAAGACTATTAAAATTTGAATCCGAATTAAAATCTTTTCACTATTCAGTCATGAAATATTTTGAGTTTCTCAATGTGAAATGAGGAGAGAAATACACGTGTCGAAAAAATTAATTCCTTCTTTTTTCTTTCAGCTTATATTTTTTCAATTTATAATGTATGATGCACACCAATTAGATTATTGCTTGTCTCATTTCCTTTTTTCTGTTTGCCGATTGGAATTCGCGCTTCACATTAGTTAATATACATTTTTATGAATAAATACTTTTATTGGTTCATGTAAACTATGAAGAGATGTTGGATTCTAAGTTTTTTCACGCTCGGGAATTATACCATTAGGCCTAATTCTCGTGTTATTTATTTGAATGACACGCTTGCCACCCAACACTTCTCCGACCCAAGTTGCTGATCAATCTCTCTAGCGATCACCCCCAGTGAAGAGCCTCACAAAATTGTTATGTGTGGTTCCCCACTTGGGCCCATTAGTATCCAAGGTCTTTTGTTTCTGGCGCTATTCGCTCTACTCACACTCTTTTTACAAATTATTTGTCTCCACACTTTTCTGTCCTGGCATACTACTCTAGCTTCCTTCACATCCATGCATTTTTTGAGGGTCAGGAAAAATGATGAGGTTTTTCTAATTTCCAAGCGAAACGCGTACAGACTTTCATTCAATAAATTTGTTTGCTTTCGCAACGGTTCAATAACTTACCATTACCCTCATCAGGCACACTATATAGTTAAAAATTTAACAATTTAGTTGAAAATTCATGTATTTCATTGTAAGCTGGTCGAATATTAAATTTATGCAAGTGTGGAGTTCTCACTTGTTTCATCCTCCCTTGGTTATTTCACAAGGATTTCAAATATTTTAATTATTTCAAATAGATAAAAAAGATTTCAGGAAGATTTCACAAATATATCCAAGATTTCATACAAAATTTAATAAAGGTTTCAAAAGAATACAAGAATTTCAAAAAATGTTATAAACATTTCAAGAGAATACAGAATTTGCAAAGAATTCAAACAGGGTACAGTATACCAGATTTCAAATATTTTAAAACATTTCAAAGATTTTAAACAATTTCAACATTTTTCAGAAGATTTAAAAATATTTCACAAGGATTTCAAATATTTTAATTATTTCAAATAGATAAAAAAGATTTCAGGAAGATTTCACAAATATATCAAAGATTTAATAAAAAGTTTAATAAAGATTTCAAAAGAATACAAGAATTTCAAAGATTTCCAAAAAATTTTATAAACATTTCAAGAGAATACAGAATTTTCAAAGAATTCAAACAGGGTACAGTATACCAGATTTCAAATATTTTAAAACATTTCAAAGATTTGAAACGATTTCAACATTTTTCAGAAGATTTCACAAGAAATTTTTAATATTTTAATGATTTCAAATGGATACAAAAGATTTCACAAAGATTTCGAAGATGTCAATAATTTCAAAGACGACTTATTGCATCTTTCGTAGATAAAAATGGAACTGTTTTGTTGAAAATTCGTCTTTTTGGGTTAAAAAATAAACAATTTTGTAAAAAAAGCCATAAAAATTCATCTGTTTTAGTAGAAATTTCATCTTTCTTGGATAAAAATGCTACTATTTGGTTGAAGATTCAACAATTTTGTTATAAAGTCATCCTTTTTGGGTTGAAAATTCAAATGTTTTTTTGAAAATTCGTCTTTTTGAGTTGAAAATTCAAGTATCTTCGTCGAAAATTTACTTCTTGTTTAAAACTAAATTATTTTAATGTTAAAAAGTCAAACTGAACTCTTTTTTTAATGAAAATTCAACTATTATTTTAAAAATTCGTCTTTTTAATTAAAAAATTCATCTATATTTGTAGAAATTTCATCTTTCTTAGATAAAAATGCAACTTTTTGGTTGAAAATGAATCTTCTTTGCTTGAGGATTCAACTATTTTGTTTGAAAATTTTGTTTGAATCACTTTGTTAAGAAATCATTTTTTTGTTGATGATTCATATTTTTTGTGGAAAATTCATCTCTTTGATTATTTAAAAAAAAAAAGATCTTTTTTATTGAAAATTCAACTGCCTGGGTAAAAATTGAACTACTTTGTTAAGATTTTTTTTAATAAAGGTATTATCTCTTTGGTGCAAATTTAACTATTATGTTGAAAATTATTTTTTTATTTCTGAAATGAAATTTCTTCTTTTTTGGTTGAAAATATCAACTATTGCACTTTTTTGTTGAGAATTCAACTTATTAGGTTGAAAATTTAATTAGTTTTCGAAAATTTATTTATTTTGTTGAAAGTTCAAGTATTTTTTTAAAAAGTCATTTTTCACGGTAGAAAAGTAATTTTTAAAAATAAATAAATAAATTTGAAAATTTTTAATTTGTATCTGAAATATTGTTTTATTCCGTTTATAAAACATCCGATCTTAAAAATATTACAAAATTAAAATGCTGGTATTTGAATGTTAATGGTCAGGAAAAATAAAAAATTGCTCAAGGAAAAATCAGATAATTTTGAAAATGAAGTTGAAAATTTAACTATTTTGTTGAAAATTAGTTTTTTGCTGAAAATTCAATTTTCGTACAGAAAATTCGGTTTTTTGGCTTGGAGGTTCAACAATTGAGTTGAACTTTTTTTATTTAATTACTGGAAAATCTTTATTTGTTGAAAATTCGTCTTCTTGATTTCAAAATTCATTTAAAAAAAAATGAGATTCATCTTTTTTGGTTGAAATATCAACTACTACACTTTTGTTTGATGAAATTTCATCTTTTTAGGTCGAAAATTCAATTATTTTGTTGCAAATTTAATTATTTTGTGGAAAATTTAAGTATTTTGTTAAAAAGTAATTTTTCATGGTAGAAAAGTATTTATAAAAGATCTTAGAGAGGTCCTATAATCCATGAAGTAATTTAAGTACAGCCCCTTATTTGATGTAAAAAAAGAAGTGTAAAAACTTCTTTATTTTAAATAATTTTATTTAATTATTAATTATTAATTAATTAATCGCTTATTTTGAACTTGTTCATTTTTCATCATTTGAATAATGATAATGAATTGCTTAATTTTCTCAACCTGGAAAGCCTGGAGAAGACCTTGAATTTCATTCCTAAGAATCGCTGGACACTCTGTTTATGAATAGCCATAGCTTTTCAACGGATGTTGAAAAAAAGAAATTAAATTTAAATCAAAAGTAAAATAAAAATTTGTTTTTTTTTCAGGAACTCCACAATACTTGCAAGGTGATGCAACAACGAGTCGTGGATTTAATCGGGAAATTGGCACATGACGAAATGACTGCAGAGTTGCTGCGCATCAACGATGAACTGAACAATCTCTTCCTGCGTTACTCGCGATACACAAAGAACAAAGTACCTCCGAGTGCTATTCTGGCTCAGGCGATTGGACGTCCACCAAATGCAGAATCGAGTGCAGTTATGAGCAAACAAGAGGCTGATTCGCTGATTGATTTGTCGGATGGTGTCGAACCCTTGGAGAAACGAGTCGATGCCATTCAAATTTGCCCGAAGGGAAAGGAAGGCGATAGTGATGAGTTTGATATGTTTGCCCAGTCTCGAAACACTACTTATGAAACAGCCAAAAATAGGTTGATTAGCTGAATAGTTCATTGGTTGATTGATTAGCAAGTTCAGGGCTCGGATCCTGCAACTTTTTTCAACTTTTTTCTGTTCTAATCAGAAGTTCGCTGTATTTAGTTTCACTTGTCATCACAATGAAGCTTTTATTTATTTATTTTAGACCTTAACGGTTGGATATATTCAAGTCGAAAAGGTCTAAAATCGATTAATTTCAAATTTAATTATTAAAAAATGAATAATTTCATATTTAAATTATACAATCTTAAATTTAAAGTCTCAGTCGTAATTTTAAGTTTAAAGTATTCAAATGGAATGTTCTTGAAGTTCAAAGTTAATGTAAATGATAGATTTCTCTCGTTTGAATATAATCCAAGTTGGCAATAACGCTTTCACAGCTTAATTCACTTGAAAACCCTTTAAGGCTATGTGACGAGTGGGTCACGTGACCGGCTTCCTACCTTACCGACACTTTTTTATTTGTAAACTTATTTTCCAGTTCACAATTCATTTTTTTTTTTTTTCGAAAATTAGTTTTTTAAACTGAAAATGTAACTTTTCCATTTTTGGAAGAAAACTTTTTTTTTTGAAAATTCAACCATTTGGTTGAAAATTCAATTATTTGGTAGGAAATTTAACCATTTCCTGTTGGGTGGCAATTGCAACTGTTTTATAGAAATTTAATTTTTTTGTGTGGAAAATTCGTCTTTTGGGGTAGAAAATTAAGCTTCTTTTTTGAAAAATCATCATTTTGGTTGAGGATTCAACTTTTTTTCTAAATACATGTTTTTAGTTGAATTCAATCAGTTCAAAATTCGTTTTTTTTCTTATTACTTTTTTCAACTGAAAATGTAACTATTCCATTTTTGGAAGAAAACTTTTTACTTCAACTACTAGGTTGAAAATTCAACATTTTTTGCAGAAAATTAAACTATTCGTTCTTGGGTGGAAAATACAACAGGTTTTTTTTTAGAAATTTCATATATTTTGTTAAAATTTCGTCTTTTTGGGTAGAAAATTAACCTCCTTTTTTGAAAAATCATCATTTTGTTTGAGGATTCAACTTTTTTTTAACTCGTGTATTTTAGTTTAATTAAACCAGTTCAAAATTTGTTGTTTCTTCTGTTGAAAATTAATTTTTCCAACTGATGTATATCCCAAAATTGTTAACGTAGTTTATGGATGACCCCTCACCATTCCATTTATTAGAAAGTGATAAAATTACTAATTTTACAGTCAGGAACAATGCTACTGATTTCATTAGTAAAATTTCTACTAATTTGGATTTAGAGAGTGTGACGCAGAAGAGGGATGGAAATTTTTTTTCAGAATAGTGTGTCGTAGTTTTTGAATGGCCCCTAGGGGAATAAATGGACATTAGTTGGTCTCCTGCACTTTCCGGCTGACCATTGAACAATTCGTCATGCAATATTTATCGGAGGCAATAATTCTGCAGGAATAAGCTTTATGGGGAATGAAGATCATCCCCAAATCCGCCCTTCGAAGCATCAGTTAAGGGTGATAGTCGCCACGAACGTGCTCGGCATGTTGAGAGAATGTTGATTCGACATTCCAGGCAAACTAACAGGACTGCTGCAGCCTATAATACATGAATTGTTCTTCATCGTCCTCGATGATAGGCTGATCGATTCGTCGATAGACCTGCACAAATTTCACGAGATTGGATACTTCAGTGATAACCGTGAAAATAGACTTTATTGACGAAAACTGAACACAACCTACATTCAAAAAAATGTTTGTTTGAATTAATATCATTGAAAGAAATAAATTTTTCGCTTCGATTGAAAAAAGGTTTATTTAATTTCAAGAAATGGAAAATATTTGCCTTATTGATTGAAACAAACAATTTGTTTAGCACAATTTGTTTTATTTAAATAAATAATTGACTTTTACTAAACAATGCATTTGTTCAGAATCTGTTTATTTGAATTAATTAAAATATTTATTTGATTCAAACAAAAAAAATGCGAAGCAGTGCTACAAAGTGCCGCTAGCCGTGCTAAGGCGCTGCCGGCAGGTTTCCCTGCGGTACTAACCTAAAATCTAAACTGATTTATTCTTTGTTTGATTTGATGGCATTGTTCTTTTTTTCAATGTTGTGTGATTCTAACGCTTCTGATTTACTGTAAAATTCAAAATTAGTTGAAAAATGGACGCAATGTCTCTCCCAGTCAGAAATTGATGGTCGATTTGACGTCAAATCAACGTCGTTTTTTGATGTCAAAAAATCATCGATATTTTTGTCGATTGGACGATATTATGTCGCCCAATTTGATGTCATATTGACGTCGAATTAATTACAGCATGGTATCATGAGTTTAATAGTTAATGCAATCTTATTAATCAGTTTTTTCGCGTTTTCCAAAACTTCCGTCATCTTCTTGTCGCCATGGAGCGTTTTTTAACCAAGCTTTGGTCGCTTCCTCCACTGCTCTCAAGTTGCAATCTGAATTGCACACGAGAAAAGCACCTGCAACAATTTTATTATGTTTTACAATAATGACTCAGTGATAAGCTTTTTTTCATATATGATTAAACAAATTTTTATAAAATCAAAAAATCAATTTAATTATTCTAAAAGAGCTTTGAATATAAATTTAATTTTAAATGTGAAACATTTGGAATGAAAATTTTTTTACTTCGGAGCGTTATAACTTAAACGAATGCGAACTTTATTAAAAATGAATGGGTAGTCACTAAAAATTGTAATATGAATCCAGTGGGCACCAAATTTGACAACGTCTTTACGACATCGTTACGGTATCTTTACAACAGCTTTACGATATCCTAAGTCCATGTCATTAAGGTGCCTTTACGATATTGTAGACACCTTAACGACATGGACATAGGATGTCGTAAAGTTGTCATAAAGACGTTGCCAAATTTTGTGCCCACCAGGAAAACTTTTTATACTGAAACCCTTCAAAATTTCAATTCTTTGAAGTAAATTTATATTGCTTGAAAATTGATCATTTTAAAATTGTAAATTATATTTTCAGAAATTCAACCAACTCAATTTTAATTTGAAAAATTGAAATCTGTAATAGAAAACAATAAAAAATTTAGCGTTCAACATGAAAATTTAAAATGCTAAAATTCTAGCTATTTAAAATTACCAAATTTTTCAATTACTGATTATCTATTTAGGAAAGTTTTATTTTATTTTATTTTTAACTGAATTTTCAACTTTTTAATTCAAAATAGTTTACTCTTTAACACTTCTTTTAAAATTATTATTGATTCTTGAAATTTTCTAATAACATATTTTTCATTTCGAAATGCTTTATTGGTTTAAATGTTCAACTAAAAATGAAGCAACTTTGAGATATTATGTTATAAAAATTAAAAATTGAAAAAATACAAAACAATTAAGATTGCTGTAATGAGGTTCAAATTTTTCAAATTGTACAAATTTAAGCCTTTCAATTCGAAATTGCTTTATACTTACATCTAAAATTATTAAATTAAAAACCATCAAGGCTTTATTCATACGGAATTTTGAAATATTTCATATTATTCGTATGATTAGTGAGTATCATACATTTAAATTCATATTATTAGTGAGTATCATACTGTCGCAAGTGACATTTAAAACAACTAGATAGATTTTTTCACTCAAAAATATGATTTCTGTCACAAAAAGTCACTGATGTCATTTTTACCATTCAAAATTGCACAATTTTAAATATTGCATGAAATATTAAGCACCTTTATGAACAGTGTTGAACGATCTTTTCTCGCGTAAATTTCCCGCTCTTGCTTACCTTCTAGGACAAAAGGAGCAGAAGTGGCTGACGTACACGTTCCAGTTGCAATACAAAAATAATACATGATACGTGAAAAAATCATATTGCTTGCATAGGGTTTTAGATAAATTTGGCATTCCCGTGCTGTTTATATAAATAACACGTTCATTCCGCGACACTGAATTGACCCAGATCACTGATCAATCTCTCTATCAAGCACCCCAGGCGAAGAGCTTTACCATTTCATTATGCAAAGCTCTTCACTCGGGTCCATTAGTATATAAGGTCTTTCGTTTAAAGCGTCTTTCACTCCACTAATACTCTTCACCATGCATTCCCAGTGGACACACAAGTCCTAAGGCTATCTTATAAACTTCTTTTGACGGACAACTTAAGGCCCTCTTGAGGACCTTTTAAAGACATGAAAAGATCCAAAGGATGTCCTTGATACAATAAGTTAAGTGTCATAGAGGTACATTCTGAGGACGCCTTCGGGATGTCCCGGAACCTACTGGATTTCTTATCAACAATTCCTCGCTACAATTTTCTGTCCAGGCAAACCTCTTTAGCTTCCTTTACATCTATACATTTCTTCATGAAAGCTCTTGTATTTCTATGAATTTTTATATAATTTAGAAGTACGGTCTGATCAAGACATTTCCACCATTCTTTCCTCGGTCTATATGTTAGTACCATGACTCGATATACTTATTTCGTCAGACGTTCATTTTTCATTCTCTCAACATGCTCAAGCCATTTCAACTAATTTCAGCTAATTTTTTCTTCTATCAATGACTCCTACCCTTCCGATAACTTCCCTGTCCTCATCTACACTTCTGTATACCTCTTCATCGATATTTCCATCATTATTAAATAGACTACCAATACACACGCGCTTATCAACTTGTTCTATCCTTTCATCGTGTAGGACGATGTTGCATACCGTTTTCTCACCCTCTCCTTCAGACACCGTAATTTTTGTTTTATTTGCATGAGTTTAGGCCCAATTTCTTCCTGCTCTTATTGAGTTTGCTCAACATTCTCTTCTGGATTGATTCTGCTATCATAACTGTAATGCAAACACTAACACACGCAGCTTCATTGTGGCGAGATCCACACCTCCATTGCCGAGGATGCCAATCCTGGACACTTGACCAAACCTAGAAAAGTATGAAATCCATCTTTCAAATGCTCTGAACACATTTGGTAGAACTTATATTCGTTTCGTGAAGCTTTGAATAAATGTATTAACAAGTCTTCGGAAAAGAAGGTCAGTAAAATAAAAAACGAAACTTGATCTTTAAAAGAAAGGCAACGTTTCTAGCCATGTGTGGTCCCCTTTCAAGCATTAGAGAAATAGTCAAAAAGTCAAATGAAAGTGACAGTGATATTGAAGTAAGAAAATTGAAGTACTTTTCGAAGTTCTGTATATGACTCCTTAAATCTTTGACAAAATGTAAATTCCTTTCATTCTTATCTAAACGCAGGATTGTCCCTATTCATAGCAATTTCTCCGCCCAGAATTTTTGATATTAGAATGTTAACGTACGACAACATTAGAACAAAACATTTGGAGTTTTTATCTTCCAGCGTAAATTAATTTCGAGGAAACAACCGCACCTAAATCTCAGAGCAAACACGAAATTTTATTATATAAAAAAAAAGAATAATTCCTTCGGTTCTCAACTTTTCCGAGGTAACTTGGACTTTGTAACCCCGGACTCGGCACTAATCAGCGGACATGATAGCCGACGACGAGAACGTGAGGAAAGATGAGGAAGAGAGAGAGAGAGACTGAGATTGGAGCGCCCTACGAGCCAAATCTGCCCAGGATTTCTACCTTGAGAACTCCAGCCTTGTCACGTGAAAAGCTAACTAAACATCGACTTCTCCGAGCTGATCCTCTTCACGGGTATGCTCTAAGCCTAGCCAGCTGACGGGATCCGGGAGACATAACGTACCGACTTCTCCACCTGGATTGCTCGTGAGTGAAGATATAGGGCTTATATCATCTTAAAAAAACCTATCACAATGGTTACTTATGTCATTTGCCTCTTGTAATGTGGCTTCACGAACCACACCGTCGTACACTTTGTATTTTGAACTGGGTCCGGGTATCTTATTGACTGTATTGCACACCTATGTTAGTTACTGCGCTTCAATTCACTGATCGTTGTATTATAGCGGAAGGACTCTCCCACATGCTCCCGAGTGAACTATCATTTGGTACTCTCTCTTCGAAATCCGAGCCAGACGAACATGCCTTTTGGAGGCTCATTGTCGTTTAATGTAATTTGATTTGCACCTTGAAGTTCTACGGTTGTTAGAAATGGACAAGGCCTGTTTCTTTATGTTCTGGCAAATACGTTTGTGGTACAACTCATAATTACCGACATAGAGGCCTTTTGAGATGCGAGTTCATCTCAACCGTGTTCTGCCATGTTTCTTTGCCATATAAGATTTGTATTTGGTCTACTTTATTTTTGTGATGCTCTCTTTCTACTTTTCTTTGTTAAAAATGAGTGTTCTGGAAGTTTGCCTATCAAATCGTTAGAGTCAGTGGTTTAATTTTCTTATTTTACTTAATCTTGAAGCCACAGGTTTGGCATGGCTCGAATATGGCCTTCAAACTACGTGCTAATTGTTTTATTAATTTTAAACATGACAATGGTGCGTGACGCGCTGTTTTTAATTCAAATCGTGATTCTACTGCCCGATCAAAAATCCGGATTGTTAAAAATTTATCTTTTCACGCCCTTTATTGAATAAATAGTTGTGCGATCCTGTTAAACATGAAATGGGTTCAACCGACTCATTGCTGCAAGGGAACCCTTCCCCTGATTTACTCTTTCAGATCTTTGAGCCAAGCCGAAAATCTTTGTCGAATTGTGTTTCCTTTCAAAACTTCATCCCCGTTCTATAAACCATAAAAAAGGTGATCAACGATACTTCCGAAGGTTACTGCTTAGTAGATTTTGTCAATTGATAGTGACTGGCGCATTAGAAATATAAACTTCGAAATTCTCGATTTTCGTTAACTGCATGGCTGTTTGTGAGACCCATGGTGACATCGTATTTCCAACTATTTCTTTCAGGCTTTAAAAGGGACAGTTTAAAAAGTTCCACAGAGAGCTTATTCACTCATTTATGATGTCTTGCATGATTTCCGAGAAAAATCACAAAATTCAATTTTCATAAACCAAAAATTAAAATTATTGATTAGGAGCTGAATTATAGTCGAATTTGTCCGAGCGCCACGGAGGTACAGCGCTTTTTTGCACTTAACTAACAATATCTCCGGTTCTAATAACTTTATCGAAATAAAAAAATATGGGATTTGTTTGTTATGAAATAAGGAACAAAACTTACTCATTCAAATGTTCATATCTCTTTTAGTTCAAAAGATGCAGCGCTTTAAACCATTAAATTGTTAATAACAAATTACCCGACTGTCGGATCGAAAGCCGCCCCCGAAATTCGTGTTCAGCGACCCAAAATACATAAAAAAAAAACCCAGGTGGCCCCATCTAAATTAAGGAGGCCACTGTGACCCCTCTGGCGCCCGGACTATTATGCGCTGTGCAAAAGTGTGTGCTTCCCGCTTTAGGGCGGCATGGCAGCAACAGCTTGTATGCGCCTGCGCTATACGAGAGACCATTCACTTTCAGCGGTATATTCAAAATTAATTTGAACTTTTACTTGAAGGGTTTTTCCACGAAACATTTTTGTAAGAAATTTTTTAATTGATTAAAAATGCGAAATACGTTGAATCTAATAACGCCATTTGTTTCAAAAAATTAAAAATTATTATTATAATTTTTTTTTATAATTATCTTTTACTTTTTGCCCTATTAGTTTCACATGGATTTTATCAGAAAACATTTTAATTTTGCTTTTTACAAATTATTAAAATTGTAATGAAAAATCTAATTTTATTTCATATAGTCAGACAATGCTACTAATTACATCAGTAAAATTTTTACCTAATCGGATTTAGAGAGAAGCGCATGATTTAATAATTCCGTACATTCAGAAACTTTTTTCAAATTTTTGAACTGTCCGAATTTGCAAAGTTAGTGTTTTTAAAGCACCCGACATTTTTTTAACAACGAAAGTTTTTAAATTATTAAGATGTATGCCTTGAATCCTCACTGACGATTTTCTGATTATAATTCTGCCGATTTTGCTTTAAAATTGGAAATTATTTCAAAGTGAATTTTGTTAAGGGGCCGTGTTAAATTACGTAATGTCTTTTTTTGGCGGGGGGGGGCGATTTTTCTATGCTGTCTTACCTGCCTTAACCTATTTCGGTTAAAAATTAACTTATTTGTTGAAAATTAAACTATTTGGTCGAAATTTGAACTACTTTGTTAAAAAATAATTTTTTTAGTTGAACATTTGTCATTTTAGTTAAAAAATCATTACTTTAGTTGAAAATTAATTTTTTAAACTGAAAATTTAACTATTCCATTTTTTTTTAATAATTTTATCTTTTTTAGCAGAAAATTCATGTCTTTTGTTCAAAAATGATTTTTGTTAGTAGAAAATTTCTTTGGTTGAAAATAAGTTGTGTTTTCTAAATTCGAAATTAACTTGTTCTAACTGAAAATTTAAATATTTCATTTTTTGAAGAAAATTTATCTTTTTTAACAGAAAATTAAACTTTTTCGGATTAAAATGTAACTGTGTCATTAAAAATTAACCTGTTTTGGTTAAAAATTAACTTTTTAGTTGAAAATCCAACTGTTTTGCAAAAAATTCGTACTTTTGGCTCGAAATTTCGAAAATTTGGTAAAAAATTTAACTATTTGGTTGAAAATTTATGTATTTTGTTCAAAAGTCATTTTTTTGTAGAAAAACAATTTTTTGTTAAAAGTTTTGTCAAAAAAAAACTGTTCGGTTAAGAATTAATCTGTTTTAGTTGAGAATTCATATTCTCGGGTTGAAAATTCATCTGTTTAACAGAAAATTAGTACTTTCTTCTCAAAAATTATTCATTTCGGTAGAAAATTAAAATGTTTGGTCAATGATTGAATTACTTTGTTAAAAATAATTTTATTAGTTGAAGATTTATCATTTTACTTGAAAGTTCATTTCATGGGTTGAAAATTGGTCTATTTTGTCGAAAAATCATTTTTCTTTTTGGCCTGAAAATTCTTTTTTTTTCAATGAAAATTTAATTATTCCATTTTTTGTTGAAAATTGATCTTTTTCAAATCAAATTTCATGCATTCTGTTGAAAATCCTTTTTTTTTTTGTAGAAAACTGAAACTTTTGGTTGAAAATTTAATTATTTAGTTGAAAATTTACTTATTTGTTTGAAAATTCGTCTTCTTTGATAGCGAATCATTTTTTGTTGTTGTTAAAAATGCAACTGTTTGGTTGAAAATATATCTGTTTCAATTGAGAATTCAAATTTTTTGTTGAAAATTTGGCTTTGTTGGTTGAATTTAACTGTTTTCGATTTAACTCTAAAAAATTTTTCATGAAAATATCAACTATTACTTTTTTTGTTGAAAATGCATTATTAAGGTTGAAAATTAAACCATTTTGTTGAAAGTTGAACTACTTTCATAGAAGTTCATTTTATGGTAGCAGATTTATATTTGCTGTGAAAATTCATTTCTTTGGCTGAAAATTGAACTGTTTTGATGGAAATTCGTATTTTTTGGATAAAAATTAATTTTTTGAACTAAAAATGTAACTACTTGATTAAAAATTCAACTTTTTGCATGAAGATTAACTTTTTTTGTTGCAAATTTATATTTTCGGGTCAAAAATTTCAATTTTTTGTATAAAATTCAGCTGTTTGGCTTGAAAATTCCACAATTTGGTAAAAAGTTAATCTATTTGATAAAAAATTCAACGTTTTTGTGGAAAATTCGTTTTTTTATTTCAAATTATTTTTTGTTATAAAAATTAATATTTTTGGTTAAGAATTCACTTATTTTGTTAAAAATTCTACTGTTTTGTAAAAATCTTGTCTTTTTGGCTTGAAAATTCAAAATTTTGGATTTTATTTTTTTTCTTCATTGAATAGAAAATATTTCGTGTTTGAACATTCAACTCTTGTTTAAAATTCGTATTTTTTTGTTCAATTCAACTTTTTTTGATTTGAAATGAAAATCCTCTCTTAGTTCAAATATCAACTATTACATTATCTTACCATTAGTATAACTATTATAAAATTTACGAAAAAAATTTACTCGGCAAAAATTACTAACAAGTAAATTACTAAAGATGTCAAGAAAGATTTTTTGTAATTGAAATTAAACTGCTCTGAAATACCGATTTTCAAAATATTCACACCTTTTTTCTTTTAAGTTTTTTAATAAAATCGAACAAATTCAAATGTTTTATTATTTTAAATTGGTTCCGTGGTGTAGCGGTTATCACGTCTGCTTTACACGCAGAAGGTCGCCAGTTCGATCCCGGCCGGAACCACTTTTGTTCAATGTTATTTTTTACGATTTGAACCAAAAATATGCATCCTAGCGTAAAGTGGTTCTAAGAAAATTTGTAAATGTCATTTAGGCGAAAAATTTCGTTAGATAAAACGTTATTGTAGCGTGCGTGTATCGTTTTTCCAAGAAGATAATTTTTTTATTTCAAATATATATTTAGAACAAGAGTTTAAAACAAATTTGCAGATCTTTTTTGGTTGCACAACTTTTGCCTATTCATCTTTCTTCGTACCTCGTTTTTCCAACATTTTTATTTTATTGTTAATGTTATTTTTCACGATTAAAACAAAAATTACGCACCTTATCAAGAAATGATTGATAAAAATGTGTAGCTCTTTTCTAAATAAACAAATTTTGTCTATTAATTTTTTTAGTGGTTTGTGTCGTTTGTCCAAAAATTTAATTTATTTTATTATAAATTAAGATTGAAAAGAAAAAATCAGTTTTCTACAAATGAAACAAAAACTACGCGTCCCATAAAAAAGTAATTGAGAACAAAATTCTGGATCTTTTTTGAGTGCACAATTTTTGTCTATTCATCTTTTTTCGTGTCTTGTATCTTATTATTTTTTTGTGCGATAAAAATGTGAATTTTTGATTTTTCAAGAAAATGAAAGAAAGTCTTGTAACAATATTGTAGGGTGTTCAAAAAGAAACATTTTTTTCATCATTACTTTTTTTCATATAGTGCGTTGTTTGGCTTAAAATGCTCATTTTCGTTTGTTTTCTGGAATTTTGTAAATGCTATAACTCCAGTAATTTTCCTTTCATAAAAAAAGTCATGCGGATAAATTGTTTGTCTTATTGATTATTACAAACACCCGCTCATAGAATTGCCCAATTTGAAAAAAGCGGTCTCAAAAATTTTGAAAAAGCGCCTAATTTTATAATTTTCATCGAAAATGGCTGGATAACGAACTTGACCTTTATTTTAGGACACTCAAAGAGTATACCAAAGCCCAATCCAATCTGTCAATTCTTTCGAAAGTTATCGTGATAACAAAATAAAAATCCACATACACATATACACACATTATTACACAGACAAACAGGCACATTCGCGAAAACCTTTTTTTTGGATTCAGAATGTCTCAAAACGTGGACATTTGACAAAAACGGAGGGGGTCAAATTTTGCACAAATCTAATACCTTCTCTGATGAGAATCTAAAAAAAGGGTTAAAAGAAGATTTAACTAAAATTACATTATCAGATTGCATAGTAGGGTGGTCCAAATTTTTTCCTCAAATTTTCATGCATATCCTTTTTAGATTGAAAATTTATCTTTTGGAAATTTATTTTTTTCGAAATATTTGTTCGTTTTGGCTTAATAATTCAACTATCTGGTTGAATATTATTCTGTATTGTTTGAAAATTTGACAATTTGGTTGAAAACTCATTTCTGTAGATTGAAAATTCAACCATTTTGTGAAAAATTCAACTATTTTGATAAGGTCGTCCTTTTTGTCTGAAAATGAACATTTTTTCGAAAATTCAGCTTCTTGGGTGATAACTTCAACTACTTTGTTAATCACTTTTTTATAGATAATTTTTTGTGTCTTCAAAATAATTGGTCGTTTTGGCTTGAAAGTTCAACTATTTGGTTGAATTTTATTCTTTACTGTTTGAACATTCGACCGTTTGGTTGAAAATTCATCTTTGTAGGTTGAAAATGCAACTAATTTGTTAAAAATTAACCACTTTGTTAAAGTCATATTTGTTGGTCAAAAATTCAACTATTCTTTGAAAAGTTGTTCTTTTCAATGGAAAAGTCATCTTTTATGGCAGAAGAGCCATATTTTTTTATTAATAATCTACCTTTCCTTACTGAAAATTAACTTTTTTGTCAAATTTACTAAATGAATCAACCAAAAGACGTATACAATTATCATCTTTTTTGGCAAAAAATGGAACTTTTTCTTTGAAAATTCTTCCATTTTAGTAGAAATTTGATATTTTTTGTTCAAAATCCCACTATTTATTTAAAAAATTATCTATTTGCTAGAAAATTAAATTTTTTGTTTTGAATTCATATTTTTTGCTTGAAAATTCTACTGTTTAGTAGAAAATTCGTCTTCATGGCTTAAGAATTCAACAATTTTGTTGAAAATTAATGTATTTGGTGGAAAATTTGTCTTTCTTTTTGTAAAAATGTTACCTTTTTTGTGAAAAAATGCAACTGGTTGATTGAAAATTCTTGTATTTTGTTAAAATTTCGTCTGCTGCGGTTAGATTAAATCACTTAATTGAAAGTTGAACTACATTGTTAAAAATTCATTCTTTTTTTTTTTAATTCACCTGTTTGGTTTAATTCTACTATTTTGTTGAAAATCCGTTTTCGGTGGTTGAAAATTAATTTTTCTATCTGAAAAATAGAACATTTCTTTTTTGGTTGAAAATGTGTCATTTATTAATAGCAAATTTAACTATTTGTTTTAAAATTTACGTATTTTCTTGAAAGATCGTCTTTTTGGGTAAACAAATTTATTTTCTTTGTTAAACATTTATCTTTTCGTTTAAGAATTTTTCTGTTTGGTTAAAAAATCCTCTTTTTTATTAAATTCAACTGATAGAAAATTCGTTTTTTTTTATGAATAAAAATCTATTTTTTAACTGAAGACACAACTATTTCCTTCTTTTTTGAAAACTTTTCTTATCTAGTTAAAAATTCAACTGTTTTGCTCATTAATTGTATTTTTGAATAGAATGTTCGTTTTTTTTAGAAAAAAAGTTACTTCGGCAGAAAAAGACCTTTTTGTTGAAAATCAAACTTTTTGGGTAAAAAGTTCAATTGTTTGGTTGAACATTCTTTTTTATAGAAAATTTATCCTTTTGGATTAAAAGTTTATCTTTTGATAAAAAAGTCACATTTTTTAGCTGCAAACTCACTTCAAAATGGTTAAAAATGTATGCTTTATAATTAAAAAATTCAACTATTTGGTTTAAAATTAATGTATTTTCTTGAAAATTCGTCTTTTTGGGTTGACAATTAATTTACTTTGTTAATAATGTATCTTCTCAGTTGAGGATTCCACTATTTTGTAAAAAAAATCGTCTTTTTTTATTCAATTCAACTGATTGAAAATCCGATTTTTGAATTAAAGGACAAATTATCGACAACGGTAATTTGGTGATTGTGACTTCTCTTCTGTTAAAGCTCCTTTGGCTTTAACGAACACATTCTCATCACGTATCTCGTGCTTCGCACTCGATTTTGTCCAAAATCGCAAGCGTTACGTATGGAAGGGGAAAGCCTCCTGATTGGCTAAACTTCATTGAAAGATATCTCTGCGAGGAAAAATGGTATTTTCAATTTTGAAAAAGCTTTTTAAAGCTTGAGAATTGTACTTTTAAATGGCATGACTCGATTTTGGGGAAAAAAGTTTTTCGCGATGTAACATAAGCTCAAATATATCAGAAAATTGCATTTTTCGCACTTCTAGGTTAGGATATCTCAAAAACCTGACGTGCTGGGAAAATTCTGACCTCGAATTCAGGTTCTGCGCAGAAAATTACATCGAAAATGAACCTTAGTTGGCCGACAACAATCGCAATCAATTTTTGGCAGATCTGTAATATTCAACCGGTGAATATGAATTTTCACCAAAAAAGTTAATTTAAAACCAATCAATTGAGTTTTCAACAACATAGTTAAATTTTCAGTTTAACAAATGATTTTCAGCCAAAAACATTTTAATTTAAGATAAAAAACAGTTGGATTTAACCAACAAAAATGAATTTTTAACAAAATACATCCTCAATTAAAATGAATTATTATTAAACCAAACAGTTGCATTTTTAACAAACAAAAAAAATGCGAAATTTGTACAGAAAAAGATGAATTTTCAATAAAATAGATGAATAAAAAAAATTCGTTAGTCAAGAAATAAAATTAAATTAAATCGAATTGTTGAACTATTAAGCAAAGAAGACAAATTGTCAACAAAACAGTTGAATTTTCAATAAAAAATAATGATTTTTTACAAAATTGTTGAATGTTCAACCAAATAATAAAATTTTTAACAAAAAATATAATCATCAGAAGAAAGAAACTGCGAAAGAAATAGAAAAAGGACTACAAGATAAATAAATGACAGAGATATTATATCAGTTTAATTTTCAGTTTAAAAAATCACTTTTTAATAACAACAAAAAAGGAATTTTGAAATAAAATTATGAATCTTTATAAATAATGAACTTTTAAAAAAGTAGTTTCTACCAACCAAGGACTTGAATTTTTAACCAAAAATGCAATAGTTGGTATTTCAACAAATATATTTTAACTAAAAATAAAAAAAATTGGATTTGACCAACAAATACGAATTTTAAATGAATTAATTGATTTTTAACCAAAAAAATTGATTTTCTACACAAAAGGACGAATTTTCAACAAAATGCATAAATTTTCTACCAAATATTTAAATTTTCTACAAAATTGTTGAACTTTTCGATCGAAAATTTGAATTTTCAACAAAAAATTTAATGTGTAATCGAAATCGAATAATTTGTAACTAGAGCTTTGCATTCTTAAGCAAAAAATGTGAAATTTGTACAGAAAGAGATGCATTTTTAAACCAAAAAGATGAATTTTTAATAAAATAGTTGATTAAAAAAAATTTGTTAGCCAAGAAAGAAAAAACAATTTAATCAAATTGTTGAATTATCAAGCTAAAAGGACACATTTTCGACACAACAGTTGAAATTTCATCATTTGCACAAAATTGTTAAATTTTCAACAAAATAATTCAACTTTGAACCAAATAATAAAATTCTAAAATAAAAAAGATGAATTCTCAACGAAAAATTTCGTAGACACTATTTTTGATCTCTCAAGTGAGTCCGAGGTCTGGTTATTAAAATAAAGCAATCTACCTTTATCAATAAATCATTTTGACCCTTGATTTTTCAAATCAATCACTTTGGCCCATTTAGACGAGACGAATAATAAAAACTAAAATAGTCACAATATCAGCAAGTGATAAAATCGATCACTTTTTACTGAACATTTTGATTACACAATCATCATTTTTCTTACAATTCTAATATACAAGATCATTTTACCTTGCCTTACAATTACATATTCATCCATTGTCTTGCATGCATATGCATAAGAACAATTATGAGGAAAATCAAATTCTTGATATCTAATGTATGATAATCTATCAACATCTACGGCTCGATTTACATTTAAAAAAATAAATTAAACAAGAGGAAAAAAGAAAAACGAAAAGGTTACTTGCATTTTAATTCTGAAAAATAATTACCGCGATCACTGACATTATGTTTGTAAATACATATATATGTATGCCGAAGAGATTTATTTAATAACATATACTAAAGTTAGGTATTTTAGTATTTAATTTTGAGAATAAAAAAAATTCTCAGCATTATTTAAAATATCATTTTCGATTGTAAAACTATTTTGTTAAAAATTCAACATTCTTCATAAAAAAATTCGTCTTTTTGGTTCGAAAATTTTACGATTTGGTTCAAAAGTTGAGGTTTAATCTTTTTTGTTTGAAAATTCGACCATTTGGTTGAAAATTTTACTATTTGGTTAAAAATTAAATTATTTTGTTTACAATTTGATTGTTTTGTCAAAAAATTAACTGTTTTATTGGAGATTCGTAATTTTTGTTGAAAATTCGTCTTTTTTGGTAGAAAATTAATCTTTTTGGTTGAAAATTCATGTTTTTGGCTGAAAATTCATTTTTTTTTTAATTAAACAATTTTGTTAGAAATTATTTGTTTCGCAACTGAAATTTTAACTATTCTATTTTTGGTTAAAGAGTCATCTATTTTTCGTCGAAAATTCAACTGTTTTGTTGAACGTTCGTATTGAAAATTCATTTTTTTTTATAAAAATTTTTTATATAAAAATAAAAATCTTTTCTGATTGTCAAGTAAATTTTTTATTGAAAAATTATCTTTTCGAGTTTAGAAGTCTACAATTACATTTTTTGTTTAAAATTTAACTATTTCAAAATTGAACTTTTTTTGGTTGAGGGTTCATATTTTTTGTTGGAAAATTAGACCATTTGGTTGAAAATTCTACTATTTTGTTAAGAATTAAATTATTTTGTTGAAAATTCAATTTTTTAATCAAAAATTTAACTGTTTTATTGAACATTCGTCTTTTTGGATAGAAAATTCGTAATTTTTGTTAAAAATTCGTCTTTTTTGTTAGAATATTAATCCTTTTGTTTAAAAATTCATGTTTTTGTCTGAAAATTCATTTTTTTTGTTTTAAAATTAAACAATTTTGTTGGAATTTTTTTTTTTTCAACTAAAAATTTAACTATTCTATTTTTGGTTAAAGTCATCTAGTTTTGGTCGAACATTCAACAGCTTTGTTGAACGTTCGTCTTTTTTTTTATGTAAAATTTGTCCCTTTAGATTGAAAATTTACTCTTTTGAGTAAAAATATCATCTTTCTTGATCGGCACTTAAACTTTTTGTTGAAAATCTATTCCAATTATGTAATTTTTGTAAGTTTTCGTGGTGTTGTGAAATGAGTATCTGAATTCAATTTTCATAATTAGGATTCAATTGTTTCTAAAATTAGTTTAAAAGGTTCATAACAATGAGAATTTTTGTAAAATATATAAAATAAACATTATTTAAATGTTTCGAAAGGAATAATTCTTTATCGCTTTTTATGTTGAAAACTAATTGATTAATTATCAGCTGATTATTGTTTTTGCAATATTAAATTACATAAAGATGGAATTATAATTTTTCTGTATTAAGGAACGTGAATGAATTATTTATTTCAAGGTTATGTAGTTGAATGTTGGCTATAATTCGTATAATGATAGTTTATTTATGTTTAACATATCTCTGTTGCAACTATATAATTTTTGTAAATTTTCTTGCTATTTTGGAATAAGTATCTGAATTTAATTCTCATGATTATATGTAAATGTGTTTTAATTTAATCTGAAATTAGTTTAAAACGGTAATTATAATTATAATTATCATGAAAATATAAAGTTAAATTTATTTGGATGTTTCAATGAAAATATTTGTTCATTAATTTTCACGTTCTAAACTGATTGATTTGTTGACAATATTTAACCACATAATTATTGAATTTTTCTTTTACTTTTGTGTGGTAACATGAATTGATTACTGACATTAATATTATATTATTCAGCATTGGCTATGATCTGTATAATCAAAGTGTATTTATGTTTCATACTTCTGTTACAATTGAGTATTCTAGCATGACGTCATGGTTATGATAGGATGGGTGGGAATGTTAGGAAAGTTAGCATAGTTGGTACATATTTAGAATAAAATTAGATATACAAAATTTCAGGTTGGAGTATCGGATCGATTTGTTCAGAATCAGGCACTATAACTGAAAATTTTGGATAGTTGATTTTATTTCGTGAAAATGAAAGGTCTTCAGCCAATAAAAGGATAAAGCCTAATCACAAAAATGCATTCTACACTTCACAAATATTAATACTGATACATTTATAACTTACTTTTACGTTTAGAATACTTTTTACAAAAAGTCATATGAAGCCCCATATAAGGATGGACTAACTATGCTAACCTTCATGACATTTGCACCTATCCTATTATGATTGTGACGTCTAGCTCAAATACTCAATCATATAATTATTTTAAATGTTTGTGACCAATTCTCGATTATCAAATTCCACTTTTTGCACGCTTCACAGAAGGAAATGGAAAAAAATGGAAGTTTGTCGTAATTAAATTTGAAAATATCATCCTTGAAATGAGATTAGGAACATGAGAAAATATCTACTGGTTCTAGAATTGCCATGAGAAATGTGGAAGCATAACCAAGACAAAAATCCGACGGTCCATTGGTGAGTACATTTTTCGGTCTCTTATTTTTCGCACGTTAACAAAGGATTTAAATTCGACATTCGTCTGCCGCTCGACGAACTGATTTTCGTCTTGGACATGCTTCCAAATTCCCCACTACAATTCGAGAACAAGTGAACATTTCATCATGTTCCTGATCTCATTCCAAAGAGGAGGTTCCAAGCTTTAATTTATCCAAGTTTGAAGTTCTCTATTTACATTGCCGAGGCATGGAGGAGTGGGACTTAATATATCGCTGATATAACCACGAAAAAAGAGAGGCATGTATCTCATTTCAATTTTCAAAATTATATGTGGATATATTTCAATTATTCAGCGATGTTTTATCGTCCGCTGTTGATTTTCTGAATTATTTAAACGTTCTAATATGATAATGTGTTAATGATTTAGCGATGTTTCTTGATTCACAGATTTACAAATATGGCCGTGAAAGGAATATTTGAATTCAATTTTTCAAAATATCATGTACATATGTTTTAATTATTTAGCAATGTATTTTGACACGCTCTTCTTTATACATAAAAATTTATCTGAACATTCCAGTGCAAATACATGTTTATTGATTTTTATATTGAGAACTGAGAATCGGATCAGAATATCATATTTTAAATTATAGGTATTAATTTGTTAATGATTTAACGATGTATAACTGATGCTTGGATTTTAAAAAATGGAGATGAAAGTACCCGCAAAGTCATTGTACAAAAATTATATTTTTTTAAATATATTAAATTTCATAACGTGCACTTGAAATCTTTAAATGACATCTCGCCATTTACTATTATTAATAGTAACAGTAAATTCTACGCTACATGGATTCACTGACTACATTCTTTAAGTACTATATATAATTTCAGCAAGAATTTAATGGTCAAAAAATGTTAACAAATAAATGGTTATTCGAAAATTGAGTATATAAGAAAAATGAATACGAAAGTTAGTGCGCGCTTGCGCTTGCACATAATAGTCTGCTGGTACTTGAAAGTTCGTATTTTTACATTCTTATCCAGAGAAGATATTAGATTTGTGTAAAATTTGACCCCCCCTCCCCCCCTTTTCTTGTCAAATGTCCACGTTTTAAGACCTCCTGAACCAAAAAAACAGGTTTTTACGAATGTGTCTGTCTGTATGCATGTATGTATGTATGTATATCTGTATGTCTGGCTGCGAGCACAATAACTTTCGAAAGAATTGATCTATCGGATTGGCCTTTAGTATACTCTTTTAGTCTCGTAAACGAAAGATCAAGTTCGTTAGCCAGCCATTTTCGATGAAAATTCAAAATCCAAAACAGGAAACGAAAATTATCATTTTCAGTCAAACAACGTACGACACGAAAAAAATTCAGGGCAAAAAAAGTGTTTCTTTTTGCACGGCCTACAGGATTATCATAACGACTTTGACAAATTATGATTAAAAATGATGTTTGAAAAAAAATGAGTTCTTGGTTCCATGCCTAGAGGTAGGCCGTGAATTGGCAGATAGGAACATATGAAATTCTATCTAATATAACGCTGCTAAAGGCTGGTGACCTTCTCAGCATAAACCATCAACCAATTGCATACACACGGTAAACGTAAATGTCGAGTTTCAGGCGTCGAATGGAGAGTGGGTGTTTGGAATGCTAGAGGAGTGAATGATCTTCAGATAAAAGAACTACGAGAAACTATGGACGTAAGGAAACTAGATGTTTCATGTGTACCTGACACGAAGAAGAAGGGTTGTAAAGTGAATGGCAGTATGCCCAGAGGCAGACCGCCGAAAAAATGGTTAGAATCTGTGAATGAGACATTAATCCGAAGAGACATAAGAAGCCATAGAAACGCGAGAGCTTGCATGAAATGTAATCCGAAGTGAGACGGAATAATTCAAATAATTCGAAGTAATCCCAGTATTCCGGAATAATATATTTGTAATCCAGAGCAATCACATTGTAATCTGAAATAATCCACTTGTAATCCATAGTAATCCACTTGCAATCCATCGTATTCCAGTTTTAATCAGGAGTAATACTCTTGTAATCCAGAGAAATATAACTGTAATCCATGGTAATCCAGATGTAATCTGAAGTATTCCAGTTCTGATCAGGAGTAATACACTTGTAATCCAAAGTAATCACTCATAAGCCATATCAATACAGATCTAGCCTGAAGTAATCCAGTTCCAATAAGGAGTGATATACTTGTAATCCAGAGTAATCCAGTGTAATCCACTTGAATCCGAAGTAAGACGGACTAATTCAAATAATTGGGAGCAATCCCAGTATTCCGGAATAATCTATTTGTAATCAGGAGAATTTACATTGTAATCTGAAATAATACACTCGTAATCCGTTGTAATTTACTCCTTATCCATATTCATCCAGATTTAATATGAAGTAATCCAGCTCTAACCAGGAGTAATACACTTTCAAAATCGGGTAATCCACTTGTAATCTAGAGTAATCAACTTGTTATCCAAAATAATCAACTTGTAATCAGAAGTAATCCAAAGTAATCCAGATCTAATCTAGAATAATCCAGGTCTAACCAGAAGTGATACAATTGCAATCCAGGCTAATCAACTTGTAATTAAAAATAATCCACTTGAAATCCATAGTAATCCAGTTCTAATCTGAAGTAATCCAGCTTTAACCAGATGTAATACTTTTTGATTCCCGGGTAATCCACTTATAATTCAGTGTAATCAAGTTGTAATCCAAAATTATCTACTTGTAATCGGAAGTAAATCACTTGTAATCAGAAGTAATCCACTTGTCATCCATAGTTGTCCAGTTCTAATCTGGAGTGATCCAGATCTAATCAGAAGTAATACAATTTCAATCCAGGATGATCAACATGTAATTCAAAATAATCCACTTGTAATCCATAGTAATTCACTTGCAATCCATTGTAATCCAGATTTAATCTGGAATAATCCAGTTTCAATCAGGAGTAACACACTTGTAATCCACGTTAATCCACTTGCATTTCGGGGTAACGCGAGGAAATTCGAGTAATTCAAAGTAATCCATGGTAATCCAGATTCAGTCAGGAATAATGCAGATCTAACCAAAAGTGATACAATTGCAATCCAGGTTGATCAACTTGTATTTAAAAATAATCCACTTGCAATCCATAGTAATCCAGTTCTAATCTGAAGCAATCCAGCTTTAACCAAAAGTAATACAGATTTATTCCAGGTTAATCCACTTGTAATTAAAAGTATTCAACTTGTAATCCAAAATAATCTACTTGTAATCAGAAGAAAATCTCTTGTAATTAGAAGGAATCCACTTGTCATCCATAGTGATTCAGATCTAATCTGAAATAATCCAGATCTAACCAAAAGTAATACACCATCAATCCACTGTAATCCACTTGTAATCCATATTAATACAGACCTAATCTGAGATAATTCAGATCTACCCGGAAGTATTACAGTTTCAATCCAGGGTAATTAACTTGTAATCCAAAATAGTCCACTTGTGACCCATACTAATCCAGATTTATTCTGGAATAATGCAGTTTCGATCAGGAATAATACTATTGTAATCCAGAGAAATATAATTGTAATCCATGGTAATCCAGATCTAATCTGAAGTATTCCAGTTCTGATCAGGAGTAATACACTTGTAATCCAAAGTAATCACTAGTAAGCCATGACAATCCAGATCTAGCCTGAAGTAATCCAGTTCCAATAAGGAGTGATATACTTGTAATCCAGAGTAATCCACTTGTAATCCGAAGTGAGACGGAATAATTCAAATAATTCGAAGTAATCCCAGTATTCCGGAATAATATATTTGTAATCCGGTGCAATCACACTGTAATCTGGAATAATCCACTTGTAATCCATGGTAATCCAGATCTAATCTGAAGTATTCCAGCTCTACCCACGATTAATACACTTTCAATCCTGGGTAATCCACTTGTAATCCAGGATAATCAACTTGGTATTAAAAATAATCCACTTGCAATCCATAGTAATTCAGTTCTAATCTGAGGTAATCCAGATTTAACCAGAAGTAATACATTTTTAATCCAGAGTATTCCACTTGCAATCCAGCGTAATCAACTTGTAATCCAAAATAATCTGCTTGTAATCAGAAGTAAATCACTTTTCATTAGAAGTAATCCACTTGTCATCCATGGTAATTTAGATCTAATCCGGCATAATCCAGATCTAACCAGAAGCAAGACAATTTCAATCCAGGATAAGCAACTTCTAATCCATAATAATCCACTTGCAATTCATCGCAATATAGATTTAATCTGGAATAATCCAGTTCCAATCAGGAGTAATACACTTGTAATCCAGAGTAATCCACTTGCATTTCGGGGTAACGCGGGGCAATATAAGTAATTCGAGGTACTCCTAATATTCCGAAGTAACCCACTTGTGAGCCGGAGGAATCAAAGTGTAATGTGAAGTAATCCACTTCTAACCCGCAGAAATCGACTTGTAATCCATAGTAATCAAAATCTAATCTGGAGTGATCGAGTTCTAATCAGGATTACTACACTTGTAATCCAGCGTAATCCAGGGTCATCCAAATGCAATACAGAGTAATCGACTTGCAATCAAAAGTAATCCACTTGTAATCCAGGGCAGTGTACTTATAATCCAGAGTAATCCTCTTGAATTTCGTGGTAAAGCAGGGTAATTCAAATAATTCGAAGTATTCTCAGTATTCCGCAGTAATAAACTTGTGAGACGGAGGAATCAAAGTGTAATTCGAGGTAATCCACTTCTAATCCGCGGAAATCGACTTGTAATCCATAGTAATCAAAATCTAATCTGGAGTACTCGAGTTCTAATCAGGACTACTACACTTGTAATCCATGGTAATCCAGGAGAATCCAAATGCAATCCAGAGTAATTGACTTGCAATAAAAGTATTTCACTTGGAATCCAGGGTAATATACTTATAATCCGACCTAATCCACTTTCATTTCGTGGTACTGCAGGGTAATTGAAATAATTCGAATACTTCGAATTATTCCCAGTATTTCGTAGTAATCCACTTGTGAGACGGAGGAATCAAAGTGTAATTCGAGGTAATCCACTTCTAATCCGCGGAAATCGACTTGTAATCCATACGTGATGACCGAGACTATGAAATACATTGGCGTACTCCACACACTTCTTATTTTTCCAGTGATATATAAGTCTGAGATCTTTAAATTTTAGCATGTTCTCAACAAGGCTATTTGCAATATCTGTACAAAAACCGTCATTATTGAGATTCTTTCTTGACCCAAAAAAAAACTTGTAGGATGCCGAGCTGACCGAGAATATAAAATACTTTGAAGTACTCCGCAGATTTCTCATTTTTCCAGTGATATTGATGTCTGAGAATTTTAGATTTTTTAAATGTTGCTGACAAGGCTATTTGCAATATCTGTACGAAAATCGACATTATTGAGATTTTTGTCTGAACCTAAAAAAAAAACTTTTGTGATACCGAGCTGACCTAGACTATGAAATACATTGACGTACTGCACACACTTCTTATTTTTCCACTGATATATAAGTCTGAGACCTATAGATTTTTAACATGTTGTTAACAAGTCTATTTGCAATATACGTGCAAAAATCGACATTATTGAGATTTTTTTCTAAACCAAAAAAAAAAAATTTTAAGATGCCGAGCGGACCGAGACTATGAAATACATGGACGTATTCCGCAGATTTCTCATTTTTCACTGATACTAAAGTCTGAGAAATTGAGATTTTTAACATGTTGTTGACAAGACTATTTGCAATATATGTACAAAAATCGACATTATTGAAATTTTTTTCTGAACTTTAGGATGCCGAAATTACCGAGGCTATGAAAAACATTAACTTACTCCACAGACTTCTTATTTTTCCACTTATTTATAAGTCTGAGAACTTCAGATTTTTAACACGATGTTAACAAGATTGTTAAAATGTTGCTGACAAGACTATTTGGAATATCTGTACGAAAATTGACATTATTGAGATTTTTGTCTGAACCTAAAAAGAAAAACTTTTAGGATGCCGAGCTGAACGAGAATATGAAATACATTGACGTACTCCACACACTTCTTATTTTTCCACTGATATATAAGTCTGAGACCTCTACATTTTTAGCATGTTGTTAACAAGACTATTTGCAATATCTGTACAAAAACCGACATTATTGAGATTCTTTCTTGACCCCAAAAAAAAAAACGTTTAGGATGCCGAGCAGACCGAGAATATGAAATACATTGACGTACTCCGCAGATTTCTCATTTTCCACTGATATTAAATTCTGGGAAGTTTAGATTTTTAAACTGTTGCTGACAAGACTATTTGCAATATCTGTACGAAAATCGACATTATTGAGATTCTTTCTTGACCCCAAAAAAAAAAAATTTCGGATGCCGAGCTGACCGAGAACATGAAATACATTGACGTACTCCAGACACTTCTTAGTTTTCCACTGATATGTAAGTCTAAGAACTTTAGATTTTTAGCATTTTGTTAACAAGACTATTTGCAATATCTGTTCAAATATCGATATTATTGAGATTTTTTCTGAACCAAAAAAACAATTTTTAGGATGCCGAGATGACCGAGGCTATGAAATACATGGAAGTACTCCGCATATTTCTCATTTTCCACTGATATTAAAGTCTGAGAACTTCAGATTTTTCAAATGTTGCTGACAAGACTATTTGCAATATATGTACGAAAATCGAGATTATAGAAATTTTTGTCTGAACCTAAAATATAAACTTTTAGGATGCCGAGCTGACCGAGACTATGGCATACATGGACGTACTCCGCAGATTTCTTATTTTCCACTGATAATAAAGTCTGAGAACTTTAGATTTTTGAAATGTTACTGACAAGACTATTTGCAATATCTGTACAAAAATCGACAATATTGAGATTTCTTCTGAACTTAAAAGAAAAACGTGTAGGATGCCGAGATGACCGAGACTATGAAATACATTGACGTACTCCACACACTTTTTATTTTTCCACTGATATATAAGTCTGAGACCTTTAGATTCTTATCATGTTGTTGACAAGACAATTTGTAATATCTGTTCGAAAATCGACATTATTGAGATTTTTTCTGAACCAAAAAAACAATTTTTAGGATGCCGAGCTGACCGAGAATATAAAATACATTGAAGTACTCCGCAGATTTCGCATTTTTTCACTGATATTAAAGTGTGAGAACATTAGATTTTTAAAATGTTGCTGACAAGACTATTGCAATATCTGTACAAAAATCGACAATATTGAGATTTTTTCTGAACTTAAAAGAAAAACTTTTAGGATGCCGAAATGACCGAGACTATGAAATACATTGATGTACTCCACACACTTCTTATTTTTCCACTGATATATAAGTCTGAGAACTTTAAATTTTAGCATGTTGTCAACAAGACTATTTGCAATATCTGTACAAAAACCGACATTATTGAGATTCTTTCTAGACCCAAAAAAAAAGACTTGTATGATGCCGAGCTGACCGAGGATATAAAATACATTGAAGTACTCCGCAGATTTCTCATTTTTCCACTGATATTAAAGTATGAGAACGTTTGATTTTTTAGATTTTGCTCACAAGGCTATTTGCAATATCTGCACGAAAATCGACATTTTTGAGATTTTTGTCTGAACCTAAAAAAAAAACTTTCAGGATGCGCAGCTGACCGAGAATATGAAATACATTGAAGTACTCCGCAGATTTCTCATTTTTCCACTGATATGAAAGTCTGGGAACTTTAGATTTTTTAAATGTTGCTTACAAGACTATTTGCAATATCTGTACGAAAATCGAAAATATTGAGATTTTTGTCTGAACAAAAAAAACAAAAAACTTTTGGGATGCCGAGCTGACCGAGACTATGAAATACATGGACGTACGCCACAGATTCGTAATTTTTCACTGTTATTAAAGTCTGAGAACTTTAGATTTTTTAAATGTTGCTGACAAGACTATTTGCAATATCTGTACGAAAATCGACATTATTGAGATTTTTTTCTGAACAAAAAAAAAACCTTTGGGATGCTGAGCTGACCAAGACTATTAAATACATTGACGTACTCCACACACTTCTTATTTTTGCACTGATATACAAGTCTGAGAACTTTAAATTTTAGCATGTTGTGAACAAGAGTCTTTGCAATATCTTTACAAAAACCGTCATTACTGAGATTCTTTCTTGACCCAAAAAAAAAAACTTGTAGGGTACCGAGCTGACCGAGAATACGAAATACATTCACGTACTCCGCACGTTTCTCATTTTTCCACTGATATTAAAGTCGGCGAACTGTAGATTTTTTAAATGTTGCTGACAAGACTATTTGCGCCCGAGCCAGTTTCTGCGTTTCATGCGGTGTTTGGCCCAAGCTCGATCCCCAGGCCGGGGCCTAATTTTGCCAGGCCTGGCTCCAGCTTGGGCCATAGAACAATTTCCACACGGGTAGTGGTTCAAATATACGTTATAGTGGGTGCTGTAGAGGTTCTGCAAAAAATTCAAGAACCAATTCTGTTTATTTTGAAAGGAAAAAAAATTATTAAAAATTTAAATAGTTTTTTTTATAGGAAGTACTTTTGGTACACCAACCATTTTTCCCCAATATCATGCTCACATTCAAGGTTGCAATATACATTTTTTCAGAGATCATCAGAGCATTAGTTCATAGTTAGAAAAAAAACAAAAAAACTACGGATTGGCCCCTCAGATGTATGCAATTCTATGATAATGAGGGGCCAACTTTATTTTCAGCTTATGACGCAATAAGTTATACGCAATAGTGTAATACAAACCAAATGAAACATAATTATTTAATTAAAAACAGATTTTCTCGCGAATTATCCAGTCGCAGTGTCAATTGCTTCTAGATAGATAGAAAAATACTTTTCTTCGCTTACTGCTGACATTCGTCAAACTAATTTCATGTTTGCCCAGTATAGTATCCCTTACTTTATGGACACTATATACAACTATATACATGCTACATTATTAACTTAACAAAACATGTATGGCAACTGATTTTCAAGTGTTCTGATTCATTCACAATAAATGTACGCATATGTGCATATGTGCATTTGTGATTTACTTTTATTTTTATTTTCGGAATGATCTCAGTTCCTCGTCATTCGATATTTTGTCCAAGGTACCATATTCTCAGTTGTTTCTATTCGTACTAAGCACTTAGCAAGAACAAAGTGAAATCGTTTCGTGATAACGTCACGACGATATACATATGAGACACGAATAGAAACAACTGAGAATATGGTACCTTGGACAAAATATCGAATGACGAGGAACTGAGATCATTCTGCAATTAAAAATAAAATTAAATCACGAATGCACATATGTACATATGCGTACATTTATTGAGAATGAATCAGAACACTTGAAAATCAGTTGCCACTTTTAGGCGGGGCAAGATTTTTGTGCGTATGAAGTGCATATATTTAAATTGTTGGGTATCATGTAGTTATATAGTGTATATATGTTTTGTTAAGTTATTAATATAGGATGTATATAGTTGTATATAGTGTACATAAAATTAGAGATACTATCCTGGGCAAACATGAAATTAGTTTGGCGAATGTCAGCAGTAAGCGAAGAGAAGTATTAATCTTTCTGCCTAGAAGCAATTGACACTGTGACTGGATAATTCACGAGAAAATGTGTTTTTATTGGAATAATTATGTTGCATCTGGTTTGTATTACACTGTTGCGCATAACTTATTGCGTCATTAGCTAAAAATAAAGTTGGCCCCTGATTATCATAGAATTGCATACATCTGAGGGGCAGGCAATTAATTTTAATGTTTTTAAACTATAAACTAATGCTCTGATCATCTCTGAAAAAATGTATATTGCAACCTTGAATGTGAACATGATATAGGATGAAAATGGTTGGTGTAACAATGTACTTCCTATAAAAAAAAATTATTTAAAAATTTGAAGAATTTTTTTTTCCTTTCAAAATAAACAGAATTGGTTTCTGAATTTTTTGCAGAACCTCTCCAGTACCCGATATAACATATATTTTAACCACCAAGATCCGTCAAGCCGTTTTCGAGAAAAATTGATTTTTTAATTTTTCAAAATTTGTTTATAACTTTTGTAAAAAAATTTTTTTAGTTGATAGTTGAGGTAAATTTATTTCATAGGGATAGCCACTTACCCCTGCAATATGGATCACATCAGAGCGGGGGCACCCAGACCATGCTTATCCTGCTACGGCCTTTTGTTAAACGAAACTTCAAAAGAATGCTAAATGAAACATTCGAAATTAATTAATCAGATATTTTCCATGCTTTCAATTTTGTATTTGTTCATTTATTTGGTTTGAATCTCGTTATATGTAGATCAGCAACAAGTTAGAAATGTGTAAAATATTTCATAATTAATTTTCGATCGCTTTATCAAGCCTCAGTTTAAAGTTTTCTTCAAAAGTAACTTGTATCGTCATTAAACAAAAAGTCTGAAAGTTTACACTTTGTGCAACAATAATTTACAATTTACAATGTAGCTATTATTGATACAATTGGAACAACTAACAACTATAATGTTTAATTTCGGTGGATTTATCGACGCATTACATTTAAGGGCTTCACTAAATACAATCAATACACAGTATATATATCTATATTTTTCGCAGAGTGTAATTGTAAAAACTACAATAACCACTGTGCTTGATTTACTATTTGAAACTGTAAATTGAGCCCTCTGAACATCTAAACTCACTAAAAGAAACTATACGTTCAACTTTCTTAATCAGATTATTCTTAAAACGCAAAAGTGTAACCATCACTGGCTCAAAGTGTATGCCTCGCAGGGCAAAACTGCAAGTTTTGCTTTTTGATGCGAGAGATTTCTAATGTGAAACTATAATTCTTGCTCCCAGAAGCAGCAAGGATTACTGAGCGAAAGTGTAACCTCTACTCTCGTGAGACACGCAGTGTACAATGCGATTTGTATCTGGCGCTCGCTACAAAGTAGGGAATACTGGGTGAAATTGCTAAATGATCACTCCTCCTCCTTCGATCTGGATACGGATTTACAATTTCACAGAGTAAATCTCGCACTTTGATGCAGTGAGGTTCACTAATTTCTCCCAAAGTGTAAGAATTACTCTGTGGCTGCAGGAAAGGCTCCGTTACTGCGCCACAGAGTAATATTTCATCACTTTTCCGAGAATATATTACAACGTACTTTTTTCCGTGTAGAAAATTCATTTTTTTAATTCAAAATTCAACTTTTAAAAAATTAAATGTTTTTCGAAAGCTCATATTTTTGGGTTTAAAAATATTAACTAATACATTTTTTTGTAGAAAAGTAATATTTTTTGGTGGAAAATTATTCTTCGAATGTTAGTTGAAGAATTATATTTTTGAATGAGGATTCACTCCTTTGGTTATGATGAAAATAGTTATAAGCGAGATTTTGTTAGGTTGTAACATTAAACAAATTTTCTTTTATCAATTAATGCTTATTGTGTTGTAAACAAATTTTCATAGATGTCATTTGAATTGAAATAAATTGAAATACATGAATGAAATTGCAATTATGTTGTATATTTATTCTTGCTGGAGCTGGTGCTTCTGTTGTGTAAATGGGTGATAAGCTGTTACTATTTTTTTTCCAACCCCACTCTTCTGGATCAAGTTCTATCCCTCGCCATATTTAAATTTGATGAAAAGCACGATAAGAGTGTTGACGAGCAGCAGCAGAAGTAGGCGGGAGTCCAGACAAAAGGGCAGCATGACTGGAATGACTCACAGATTTGTAAAAAGAAACAAATCTATAATTATTCAGACTAATTTCAGAGGATGCGGCCTTATACAATGCCAAAATGAAGCCTCCTCCCGCGGCTGCAACTTCATTATGTGTCGAAACAGGGTTGTTGAAATTCATGTCGAGATTTAATACTTCCTTGCTCTTCTTTTGAAAAGACTATATCTTTTTCTGCTGGAGAGAGATTAATAATTAAAACAAGACGATCAGCACCTTGTCCGACTACAACAGACTAATTATAATCAGACTGTGTTATAGCAGTATGAACAATTAAGACGTCAGCATCATCTCTAGCAATGTACGCCTCAAATCCTTCATCTTCAAGTCTTTGTTGTAATTGAGAAATAAAACGAGCTTTATTTTTCAAGTTGTTCAACAATTTTTCTTGTGGTGAAGGTTCAGTTGTACTTTCCTGCAATAAAATTTCAGGTGAACTATTTTTCAGGAGTCCTTGTTGACGTTGCATAATCTTCGTACTAGCTTCATTTGTTGAGTAACCATCAAATACGACTACAACGTCATTGCCGTAATTTTTTCGAATAAAAGTAATGTAAGATGTATAAACCTCAGCAAAAGTGCCTTTCTTTGGCCACACTACGCGGTGAATTAAATTACCACCATCAAGGACATATGTTACAAACAGCTTCCACATTAATATGACAATTAAACAATTGTAATAATTTGTCATTATATGGAACAACATATTGATTGTCAGTCGTGCCTCCATTTGGCCGATTGTAAGCACCATTATTTTTTCGAGGTAAGTTGGATAGCGATTTTCATCCATTGTTGTCTCTGCTTGGAATTTTTTCGGAAAGTTTTTTGAACATTTACCTTTTTGATTTTTGTACCAATCCCCACATGGACCATGGATCATGTTTTTCATGACGATAATATGAAGTAGAGCATTTTCATCTGGATGTTGAATTTCAGCAGGGATATATTCATCAACTATATAAGGAGTAGTTGTCTTATTATTTTGTTTTAACGTAACTAATAAATGAATATGAGGTAACCCGCGCTTTTGATATTCAACAACATATACGTATGCCATTACTTCGCCGGATAATTTCTTTTTCACAATAGTAATAATGAGTTCATCTCTCTTGATTTTGAAAACGCGTGAAACAATATTGGGCCTCTCTGATGCTGTTTGACCAAACAATAAATTTTCTTTGATTCCATGCCAATTTGGATTGCACGTCATAGTTATGAACAGATCTGGCTTACCAAATTTCCTTACAAGTGCTATTGCGTCTTGATAAAGCTATAACGTATTACGTGGTGATCCAGTAAACGTTGATGGAAGGATGAATATTTTTCCCACATGGCTGTTCGTATCATCTGCTGTTCGTTGTAAATGATCAATAAATCCTTGATAAGTATCAGCACAAATTTTTATTAGATTAATTCTACAGAAAGTCATCCTATCTTTTTCATATTTAAAATAATTATCGACACGAAGCGACCCAAGGATGACAGCTTTCTGCATCGATTTCGCAAGTGCCTTAGCATATTTTTGGTACGCGGGAATGTCTTTAAGGTTACGAGCCAGTGATAGCCGTGCACCTCCAAAAAACGTCGTTCCAGAAAATTTGGCACTTCTCGCGTTGGATAATTAACGTTCGGCAGGGCAGAGTCACGGCTAACACCGTCAGAGCCACAAAGATGTTATTAAAGCACTCTTAGGGCCGCATTATGTCTGTAGGTATACGTTGTTCCCGCATGGATGGAACACCCAGATTGTATGTATTCTAGATACTCAGCGTGTGTATGACACGGTCTGCACCTCTTGCTCGGAACTTCTTCACATAAAATGCGGTCGCGGTATACTAAGATGGAAATGACACCGTCCTGGCATGAGAAAATAAAACCTTCTTCACCTGAATTAAGTCCTGATGATCTGAGGAGAGCAAAAGTTTGCTTTTTCGACAAGGACTGTTTTTCTACATTCCTGTGAAAATGCCCGTGCATTTTCTTGTCGAGTAGCTGTTTGTGAAATTTTTCAACTTCTACCTTATTTACTTCGGCTGTCAGAAGTGAAGCATCTACATGAAGTAATGCACTTTCCTCACTTCTGATGTTAAGATTCTGGCCAAGGGTCTCAGCTGCCTGCTCCACGGCTTCGCAAAGAAACGTTCCTTTGCCAATAATCTCGTGATTTCTAAACATTTTTAGGAGAGGATCTTTTCCATTTGCAACGATGTAAGCTGTACTTAGAATAATTCGGTTATGAAGACATAAGAGATTTAGAAGTCCGCGTCCACCTTGACGGCGTGAGATGTACAATAGCGGGACAGACGAATTGATATGCAAGCTTTCATGTATATGCATGATCTTACGTGTGGCGATATCAAGGGCCGTAAGCTCGTTCTTCGTCCAGTGAACCACCCCAAACGAGTAAAGTATAACCGGGATGGCAAGCATGCTAGTCGCAGATAACTTGTTCAACGGCGACATATTTAAAGGCAAAATCGGCCGAAGGAGATGCTTCTATCTGCTTCGGAGATACTCTTTAACTGATGTTACGTCCTGAGTGCGGCTTTGAGGCACGCGTAGGTTTCTACTTCGTCAGATAACACCCGTATTTTATCAACAATGTGCTGCTTGATTGTCAGCAGCTTTGACTTGTGCAGTGTATTATTGGAGATCCTTAGTTCTTGAGCGAACTTTCGAACCCTTTCCGTGAACAGCATACCAGATGTTTTGTCGTCAATCAAACACTGAATACGGGACGCATTCTGCCTTGCCCATCCAATTTTCTTGTTCAGTTGATACAAGCGTCTTTTGGCCTTTTGATCCATCGTCGGTTTTAGCCTTCGATTTGAATCAGCCAATGCTCTCGCAGTAGCATAAACTGAACAATTGATGGTCCAGAGGTCAGACTCTTGCGAGATTTCTCCACGAAGGGAGGCATCCTTTTCAGCCATATCTTGGGGCTTAGGAGGAGCTTGCATGTTAATGTTTCTTCTTGTCCTGAAATCGTGATCATCTCTCAGAAGGTGCCTGCTTTCCGCGGTTGGTATTCAGCCAAATATTGGATGCCTCACTATCCACTTCATGTTGATCTAACGTTTTGGGGTGCTCGCCGTGGATGGCTTTCTCTCTCCATTGCGTTTATAATTCCTCTATGATTTCGACCCTGATATTCTAGATCTCCTCTGAGGACAAATTCAAGGATGTGTAGTCAAGATCAGCTTTACAGATGATGTTGTAAAGCGTAATATCTCGCTTGCTGTTAAAATAGTCTCCCAACTGTATAACTTTTGACTTACACAGTTTCCTGACAGTTTCTGGTCCGAACTGGAGTATAGCTTCAGGTCATCCATGTATAGAAGATGGGTCACTTGATGACCAGCCTCATTATCATGTATTCGGAACCCATGAGACATGCTATTTAGTGTTTTGCTCAGTGTGTTCAACGCTCAACAGAAACATAATGCACTGAAGGAGTCTCCTTGGTATATACTCGTCGTAATGCATATTGATCCAGTTATGCTTGATTGTCCATGATCAAAATACTTGATTCTTGTATTCCAAAACATTATTGCACGACTTACGAAGTCAATGATGCGTGGGTAATTTTTGTATATTTCTAAGACTTCAAGCCAATAGTCCTGTGGTACGGAAGGAAACGCTTGCTTGTAGTCAATGCATGTTATGCGCAAATTTCTTTAATGTTTATGAACTTGCGTCATAGCAACAGCGTCAATGGTGCCTAGATCTTTGCTGCCTCACGAGTTTTTACAACATCCTTTTTGTTGTTTTGTAAGGATGTCATTCTCTTCGCAGTGAAAATATACCTTTTTCCATGATAGCTGTAAGACGTTTTTGCCTCCATATTGCCTATCACGTGACGCTGTGACACCTTGATTTCAGATCCCAATAGTTAGTTATGTCTTCCAGTTGAGGCACTTTGGTGCCTTGCTGTTTTTTTTGCTTTACACTCAGTTCACGATAGAACCTTCTTTCATCTGCCTGAAAGGTTCGATTTTGTTATCTTCTTGCAATACGTTTCTTGTACCGACGCAGTCTAGCAGTCTAGCAGTCCTGGAGCAAAGACTGCATTTGTATGCCTAGTTTTGCGGCCCAACGTTCTGACGGTTGACACAGCTGCACAGTACACACGAGTTTTTACCTCCAACGCAGTTTATGTTGCGTTCAAATGCATAGGTAAAAACTTGCTGTTCGGGTGTTCTATTAGTGCACGCAGATCCTTTGTGATGTTCATCTTGGGCAGAGAAGGCCTTTGAGTTAGTTCTGTATGTCTGAACTCTAGTAAAGCATGACCAAAATTCCTTTCAAGGTGGTGTAGTTTTTCTGGGATTCCGCTGTTCAGATCATCGTTATTAATGTCCAGATGTGGTTCTAGTGGATCCGGTACTTGATGTTCATTACCCGTAGCACCTATGCCTTCCGCTTTAATCAGGTCTTCATTGTTCACGTCTCCCAAGGGAAGTTCACCAATAGCAAGCTGCTGTTCGACTTCCATTCCCATAGCAGCTATTTCAACAGCAGAAAGCAATCTGTTTACAGATATTGTGCGTTTTTGATCTGCTAGATTCTGCTCTTTTATTCTCGTGGCTAGTTCTGGGTACTTAAGTAAGAAGAGTCGATGATGTTCTCTTCTTACACTTTGTCTACTTTTCATTGCAAAGAAATAAAAGTGAATTACATCCCTGTTCAAATAATATGTCCATTCCAATCGCTTTCTTGGTTGTTGAACCTCTGCTTCTGGCTCTGGTTGTATTAGGCCATCTACCTTTGAAGGATGTGGTGGTGCTGGATCATCACCAGGTTGAGGAAGAACATCAATTGCCGCTGCTTGTGCGTGTGACGCGGCTTCCTCTCACTGATGTTTATTGCCTTCATTTTTCCACGCCAAATCAACCTATAGTTTAATCTTCATTGCTCGATCTTCTGAGATGTGTAGATGAGTCCTGATGTCCTGTACCTTAGCGATATGATCTCTTAGTGCGACTTCCTATATTTGAAGATACTTCGCAGCAAATTTCGTTTGAAAAATGTATCCTTTTTCGCGTGAGGTTTCAAACTTCGCACTTTCATAATAGAGACGCACCAATTCCTCATTCGTTGTGGTATCCCACTTGATGCTTTCCCACGGTATTTCTGTTAAGGTGGTTGGATGCAAATAGCTAACGCTAGCAAAAGCGTCCTCAGCAGGTACATTTGATGTTTTAGTGATTACTGTATATCGCAGATTTTCTTGCTGGCCGGCTGTTCTATTAGTGAGATCTGCCGGACCATCTCGCAGCTCACCATCACCGCCGTCCCGCATGCTGTGGCCTCCAGCGGTGGCACCAGGCGCGCCCCGACGATTCTCGGGAAGCGACAAGCGTTTTAAAATTTTCAACAGAATCTTCATTAAAATGTATGGGTTTTGGTGTTCCTCTTCGTCACTTTCCTCTTCGTCATCTGTCTGGCTGGCATGGGAAACCCTGTCAGTAGCAATTCTACAGCCAACATAGCCGTCAAATTCATGAGAGGAAAGTTCTAGCCCTGCCGCGACGACAACGCGAGAAAACCTTCGGTAGGTTATTATTATTATCATTATTATTGTGCATATTATATCCATCTTCTATAATAAATTTCCCATAATACATAGAATCTTTTGCAATCTCATGCAATATTTTGCAGTCTTTTGCAATCCCATGTAATATTGCAATCTAGTGTACACCAAAAATTCGTTTAACTAATCTCTCGCATTCTTTTTTTATATCAGTGTTTATTACAATTTTTTCAAAAAACTCCTAAATCGTCCAAAATTTGAGCCTTCATCCCCCGTTTCAAAATATTGAAAATTTTATCCTAATATGTGAACTTCAAATCCAAACAAATTTGTAATGGAACGTAAAGTGTATTTTATGTGAATGTTTTAAAATAAAAATTTTAAAACAAAACTCTGTTGCTAGACAAATATGCCTAAATGTTAAATTAAAAAATTATTTCAACGAAATGCAAATTAATTTGTTTCAAAAAAGTATTTCCTGTGTTCGAACAAATATTTGATCGAGTCGATTATTTGCAGATTTTTATTTAATCTACGATTTCTTACAATGAAAGAGATCAATATTCAATTTACAAAAATATTTGTCACATGTGGGGCATAATTTCTGAAGTGTACCCACTTCCAAAATGAAAATTGTCCGATCGGGCTAAAAATTGGTGTAATTGTAGTTCTATTAGATAGTACTTCTCACACCAAAAATTAATTCATTTTGATAATTATTTATCAAAGTAGAGGGTATATATATATATATATATATAAATTGATTATTTTTTGGTTTTCCCCACTGATTTTATCGTTTTCGGTGATAAAAGGAACAAACTAAACCTCGATCACTTAGAGAAAGAATTTGCTAAATTCAGAAAAAGCCATCATTCTATAGTTCTAAAAAATATTTTGTTAATCATCACCACCACACTTACCTCTGCGTATACAAAACAGGGTGTCTACTGAAACACTGGAAAAAATTCTATGGCGATTCCAGGTTTCTCAACAATTTTCCAGGTATAATTTTTCCTAGTATAGAGCCATTCATGAATGTCGCATTTTTGTAAACACGGTAAACACAGAACACAAAATGATGCAAAACGAGAGCCGGGACGAGAAGTCGCCATAGAAGTCACGAAGACACTCGTGGCGCGTCGGGCATTTCCGTTGGATCGACGAAGGCTGCTGTGCCATATATATATTATTCAACAACAGCGCGCGGTTTTTCAATACAGCTTTCTTCTTTACACTCGGAAATAGTAAAAATACATGCAAGTCCATTCAAAATTAAAGACGCATTTTTTAACTTTATTAACCAATTTTCTGATAATTGATTTGAAATTTGATTTTAAATTTGATTTTAAATTTCTGTCAATATTAAACATGAAATTCAAACTACAAATTGAAGTTATAAAAATAAAAAAATATTTAAAGTTGAAATGATTCCTACAGTTTCATCTTTAAAAAAATTCCAATTCAAATTGAACATTTTTGAAATATTATGTAAATAAAGAACAAAAATTTCTGGCTATTTGGAATTTTTTACGGTTTTTTTTGTTCTTTTTAACTTTCGGGATGACCATACAAAAATATTTCAAAAAATTCTTCACTCGGTGTAAGCATTTGTGGACATATTTTGTAACTATTCTCTTTTACACTTTATTCTTTTATAGTTTTTTATGGTTTTGAAATTATTTGTGTAATTACACAGCTGTAAGAATGTTACTTGATGTAAGAATTGTTTTTAATGTTCAAAAAAAAAGAACCAAAGATAATAGAAAAAAAAGTTTAAAAAGTTAGACATTATTTTTTTCGGTTTAAAAAGTTATAGAATGACAACAAAAAATCTTGCTAATCTTACACCCATCCAGTAAAGGAACATACTATTAAATTACCATTTTTAAATGAATAAAATGCATTGCACATTAAGCAATTTTACAAATGCATTCAATTAATGTTATTCATAAAAATATCCTAATTTATGCTTACGATAAAATTGGGAATGTTTCAAATTTTATGAATAACACATTTTACAATAATTATAGTTGAAATTATAGTAATAATAATAATTATTATTCAAAACTACCCTTCTCACTTATGTATTCGTGTTATAAATAATGCCTCTCACCAAGTACGACGCACATGCGCCGCATATCGTGCCCATCACGATATCAAACAATGGAGGCTATAGCAGTAGTAAAAGGTTTATATCTCAAACCGTACATGAAAGGCTTAGGAATTCACATTAAGTCTCAAGTAAAGAAAAAAAAGGTCCAAATAAAGTAAAAAAATCAAAAATAAAATTACCGCAACGAGCCCTGACTGACTTTGATTTACTTAAATATGTTAAATTCATGAAAATTCCTCACTTCCGTGGAGTTTTCATGCGACATGAATTACCCGAGAAAGGTCCTCATAAATATGAAAGTGCAATTGTTAATGTGGATGATGAAAATAATTTGGGTACACATTGGGTTGCATACAGAAAGATTGGAAATGAAGTTGTATATTTTGACAGTTTCGGTAATCTTCGACCACCCTTAGATCTTGTAAAATATTTGGGTGTTGATAGTATAAAATATAATCATGAGAGGTATCAGACTTACGATACGTTTGTATGTGGTCACTTGTGTCTTAAATTTTTATGTAATCAACTGAAATTCAAAAGTTTTTATTATCTATATAAATAAGTATTTCAGTTATTTTTAACTTCAGTGAAAAGACAAGCGTCATCATGGATGATTCATTTACTTTGACTTGGAAATTCATCTACATTAGAAACACAATATTTTCCACTAATTGAACTTTCGCCGAATAAAAATTATGCCCTCGGACTTGTGGAATTTCTAACTTTCAATTCGATTCCAAACGTGGATATTGATCACAATAACTTTTACGTGGGCAAAAAATAAATTGTTATACCCACAGGCAGCTATGAAATAGGCGATATTCAGCGATACTTATAAAATGTTTTAGTTAAAAAAGGAATTGATATTCATATTGAACCGAACAATAATACTTTGCGCAGTGAAATTTTTTGTAATCGTGAGATAAATTTTACGAAAGAAGATTCAATAGGTCGTTTATTGGGATTCGAACCTCAGGCACTTGAAGCTAATAAAGTTCATAAGTCTGATTTACCAGTGTCCATTATAAAAGTAAATTCTCTGAGAGTTGAGTGCAACATTACTACAGGTGCGTACATTAATTACCAGAAGTTGTACACGATTCATGAATTCTTTGTTGTCGTACCTCCAGGATATAAAATAGTTGAAGTGCCTTCGCATGTCATTTACTTGCCAGTTGCTCTCAAGACAATAGATCAAATTTAGTTGCGAGTAGTCAATCAGGATGGAAATTTGGTGAAATTTTCGTGGTGAAACTATAACAATCAGAATCCATATTAAATCTATGCAATTTTTGCAAACGGATGAGGAACAATTTAAAATATGTTGATAAAATTGAGTGGCTACTACCTAGTGTTAGATTGTCAGATGCACGTAAATTTAAATTGTTAAAGTATATTGAAAAGGATCCGCCTATTCCAATTAGTTTTCGTACTTGGGAATTGTATGAATATCCTCTGCTACCAACTATATCTAATCATGTATTGACTGTTAAAACGTCAGCGCAATTAGAGAAGCCCAGATTTGTTATTTTGAGATTTCAAACAAATAGGAAGAATGTTACCACCAAAAATTCTAGTCACTTTGACCACTGTAAAATTACTAAAGTAAAACTATTTTTGAACAATCAGGTTTATCCATATGGTAATCTGAATCTTGATATTGATAAAACACAATACGCTTTGCTTTATGAAATGTATGCCAACTTTCAAGCAAGGTATTATGGTAGGGAACCTCAACCATATTTATCGAAAAGCGAGTTTTTCGAATATGCGCCATTAATAGTAATTGACTGTTCGAAGCAAAATGAATCCTTGAAGTATGGACCAGTTGATATTCGTTTGGAGTTTGAAGCTAAGGAAAATGTGTTTTAAATACAATTATAAGCATTTTCAATTTCCAATTTGGCTTAAGGTGACGATTACTAGTGCATTTACCTTAATTACAAAAATATTACGAGTGATTGGGAAAAGATTCTCAGAGCACTCACGAGCTTGCCCAAAAAATCTGAGAACTGGAAAGTAGGTTCGCCTGTACGTAGCCCGCACACACGCTCGCAAACACGCGCGGTGCGTGTGTGCCCTCATATGTGTGCTTCGAGCTCGTCCGATCAGTGGCTAGAAGTTTTATAATACCTATTTTGTTTGGCCTCGATGGCTGTGCGTGTTTACGCACTCTTGGTTTATGTTTAGAGACTGGTGAGTTAGCAGTCTTTTTGAGGGTTCGAATCTTCTGAGTTCCGAATTTATAAATTAATATAAATTAAATCGCACAAATAAAATTTTTCCTCTTTATATTTCAGTCTGAAATTTTCAGGAACTGTTCGTGGGAAATGCGAACTGTTCATAAAAACTTCGAAATTTATCCATACATTTCTCATGAAAGTAGGGATGTAATGTTTCATTTTTTTATCTCATATCCGAGACCTAGCTACAAGTTCATGACGTTTTTACGGATAAATTTTTTCCGTGTCCAACGATAAAATATAAGTGTTTGTTCTATTTAAATTTTTTCCTATCATTCTATACCAAATATCGACAAAACATGACTTTTCCGTCAACTTTTTAAATTGGTAAAAATATCCTTGCCATATAATATGTCCAAAATTATTTTAAATTCTTTGAAGTTTCTCTGGTTCTTTTTAAAGGGAAGCCTACAACAATTTTAATACTTTCGGAGATATTTTTAGGGTAGACCGGTTATTCAACTTAGATTTTTATACGTTTTAAGACAAAATGTAGTTGAAAAGAATTTTTTTAATTTGAATAAATATATAACAAGAAAACTTTTGAAAAAAATTAATGTATAAACCAATTTTGCGTGGGAATTCTAATGGTGTAGGATAAAGATTTTCACTTATATTATAGATGTCAGATTTTGGTGCCATATGCTTCTGTTATTATTATTATTATTATTATTGCAAATGGGCAGGGTAATTTAAGTCCCATAGCACTGAGGTTATTTAATGTACCTATTGTACCTGTTGTGCCGGTTTCCGCCATATAGGCATATTTATTGCCGTATAAGGGATGCGTCTACAAAATTTTCTGGTTCACAGAAATGATTTTCAAAATGCTTCACTCTGAGTCTTACAAGCACATCACAGTCGCAGAGGATGTGATGTGTTGTTTCCTCACGGAAGCCGCACTTTTGACATCGAGGGTCATGAGATATTGCGAAAATTATATTAATTGAAAAGGCAAGATTGAAACATGCAAAACTTATGGTATATATTATGATATATGGTTTGAAATGACAAGAAAGTTCTAAAGTTAAGCTTCTAAGTGAGTTCAAAACTTCCTGCACAAGCCCGGCTTTGATTTTGAATTCTAAAAGAGATTTAGGCGAGTAATCGAATTAGTTGTCGACGAAACGATAAAGGAGTTGCAGTTTAGCGTGCAAGAGTCAGCAAGCTACCGCAAGTGGAGGAAACAATGGCGAGCTTTTGAATAACTACTCGTACGGAGAGAGAGGGGAGTAGAGAGAAGGATGAGTGTAGGTTTAACGCAATCCCTGGTAAATTTGTATGCGGCAAGTTTATATGGTACCCTCGTTACGCATTAGCTCTGCTTGGCCTATGTGCGTTGGCACACATAGAATATATAGTTGGCTGCAAACCTGTTTACACCTTGTCGCCCAGCCCCTCCTGCTACGATGTCCACCAAAACTTTATATACATCCTACAATGTTTTCTACATACATCAATGCTAATTTAACGATCGGGGTGTATATGCATACGTAACATGATATTGCCGTCATCGAGTAGTTATTATAAATACAGATACATATAGTATATGTGCATGTGTGATTCGTGACTACGGCGTCGTGACGCCAAACTTTCTGTCCTCGCGGTGATTTTAGTCAGGTTTCCGCGATGCGATTCAACTCCCAGGTGCCTCAAACAGTATTTCAGTTCCATAACACTAGAGTCTATGCACCTGAGCCCAAAGCAATCTATTGCATTCTCAGTTATATGATTATTATTATTGCGCTTTCAGAATTATTATGAAGCCAAGGGGTTAACACTAGCAATTTTGATGTACATCTGCATGGGAAAATTCGAAGAGTTCAAAAGAATTGAAAGGAATTGAAGGTGAATTCAAAAGACTTCAAGGGAATTCAAACCAATTAACAAAAATTATATGCTAGCAAATGCATGAAGCATTTATTACTTTAGTCGAGTTTAGTCCTCATAAGATACAAGAATTCACTCGAAAAATCTTTCGTTAATTCTTTTCTGTATGGACCAAATTCCCGAATTTTCCAGCTCAGATTAAAATTGTATGCTATATAAATTAATTTTCTCGGGGGTACGAGAGTTTGCCGCTATATATGCATTATTATTTTTTCACTGCCAATAGTTTAGAGAGGGCGATCGAGGGGTCGACTTCGACCATAAAATCACGTGTATATACTCTGAAAAACATAAAAGCACGTATATTGTTTTTTTTTTCTTTATCGTCATCGCGCAATATAATGCCATACGGTTTGCTTTTTTATGATATTCCGTCCCAGATGGAATTGCCGACAGCGGAAGACTGTGCTTGTACTGACCCGATCGACGACGCGATGGTGTTGGAAAACTCGATACCACCTTTATTGTCGAGAGTAATGCTGAAAACGTTGCGCATCATGGGGTTATAGACTGTGGAAAAAATTATGGCAGTTTTAGAAATTTAAGGAGAAAAAAAAACATTGCTCGAAATTGACATTATTTGAGATTCAATTGTCATGCTAGCTTCACGTGTGGAAATTGCCAAATGTTTGCCCAGTTACAAGATTGGCCCCAACTTGGAAAATTATTTTATGGCTACAACAGGGTTAATATCTGAAATCTAGTTTAAACCAACTTTGTTTCACAGCTCTTGATTGCTGCGCCATCAACTTGGCTGTGCATCTGTTTTCAGTCTGGCTCCATCTTGAACCTCTTGAACACAAGCAGATGCCAAGTAGGTTGGTTTGAGGTTATGTTGGCGAGTGTTTTTGTAATTTCGTCTGTATTAATGATTAAAGTGTGATTCAAATTATCAAAAATGCCGAAAGTGAAAAGCACTTGTCGCGTTCGAAATTTTAATTGAAATTGGTTTAATAACTCCTTGTTTAGCTTGAGCTTCTCCAGTTCCACTATTAATTTTGGGGATACCTAACAGCTCATTGACATCAGCACTGGATACGAGAACTTGCAGACGATCATATTTTTTATTTGGACTTTCTAAGTCTGGCAGAAGCTTCCCATCCCATTTCACTATTAGTTTCAATTTTGGGACTTCTTAGTTTTCCTGTATTTGAGCAGTAATCTTTTCTCGAAAAGCTATTCGGTTTCTTCGTATTGTCTGTCTGCTGATGCATATATTTTCCAAGTCATACCCTAAACTTCTTGAAGTAGCAGCCAAGACACGTGCGGCTTTTCTATCACTCATTCTGATTCGGTCCAAGTTTATGCATAAATCAGCAGACATCGATTTTATTTTCTTCGGCTTACTTACGAATGCATCACATTGTAATGTATCAGACGAATTTGGAGAGTCCTTATTGTTTAGATTACTATAACTACATTCCTCAGCCTGTGTTTAATCTTCTTCTTCTGACCAAATTTAGTTATTAGCATCTTCCAGTAAACTAATATTATCTGAAAGAGTGAAAAAAACAAAAACAGTTAAATACCAAGGAGAATTGAAATACATCAATTACGTTAAAAATACGACTAAAAATAATAATAAATAAATTTGTTTAATAATTTCTTGTAGGAGAAAAAAGGTTTTTAAAGCGAACAAGGGTTGAAAAAAAGTACACAACGGGGCATATTCATTTCAAAGCTGAGGGAAAATTTTTGTAAATTGAAGTCTGGAAAAAATTTTCAAATTGATTAATATCTAATATCTATAATTTTTTCTATTTGACAATTAACATAAATTTTCTCATTGTTAAAAATTATGGCGAATTTTTTATATGTATGTACAAAATGTACTAGTGAAAAATGATAAAAGATTATTAATTACAATTTTTTTTTGCCAAATTAATTTTTTTTTATAAATGTGGAAAAAAAATTTTTTTCTTGGATTGAGTTGAATGGACACTCTTTTTGGATGACGTTGCATATGTCGAATCTGAAATTTTATCAGCTCAAACGAAAGAAACATGTTATTATTTTATTTCCATCGAACGAAAATTGTTGGTGTTTCAAACTTTCAAAATCGCAACAACAAAAAAACAATAAAAATTCCCGAATTCCCTAAATTGTGTAATGAAAAGTAATTTTATTTTTCCAAAAAGATAAATAATGCCATGATTTTTGGGTTTCTTGTACATTTTCAAGCAATCGTAAATTGAGAAAAAAATGTTGTTATACCTAATTTTTATTTTTGTTAATTATTATAATGGTATATTAAAAACATAGGGGGAGAAGAGGGGCATTTTCACGCTCTCGCCTACGACTAAGTAAAAAGTAGAGCTTTAGCTCCGCTTCATAGGCGTCGAAAAGGGCTGAAATTATGCATGTCTCAAAAAAAATTATATAAACCCAATAATTTATCATTCATTCATTCATTCTGTCCACGTGTTTTTTGTCTCGCGACTCTTTTAAAATTCAGAATTTTGTACAATGTACCTTCAAATACAAATATTAACAATGTCATGACAGTTTTACTATTCAATCTATAAAAATTGCACAATTTCATTTTGAATTTCGAAAACATTAATAGTCAATTTCATTTTTAATAATTGTAGATTTAAATATTTTAAATTGTTTGGTTTCAATTTTAAACGTGCGAAATTATCTTTTTTTAAATTTTCGAAATCGTAGAATATCAAATTAAGAGACTTCATCGTTGCAGAATTTTAAATTTAAAGGATTTATAATTGAACATTTTTAAATTAAATGACTCCAGAATAAATTCAAAAGCATGAAAAAATAAGGAAATTATTTGTCAAATTCAAGCTTTAAAAATGTGAAGGTTTTAGAACTAAACATTTAAAATTAAATTCTTTTTTATTTGGAAATGTTCCAAAATATTGAACATTTTGAAATCAACTTGAAGAAAAACAATTTCAAATTGTGCAATATCAAAAATTGTAGTTCATACTGGATCATTATTCCATTTTGAACCGTAAAAATGACGGTGATTCCGTTCGTTCAAAGTTCGGTTCTAAGTCAACTCTACGAAATTTGTAGTCAGTTTCAAAAAGTATTAAAAATCATTTCACTGCAATTTTAGATTATCTCAATATAGCTGTTCTATTTTATTACTGATTATGTAGAATATTTTTAATTTGTGTCCAATTGAAAAATATCATTAAGATAATAATTTGTAAATTTGGTCAAAATAAACTAAAAATCACGATTAAAACTCACTTATTTCTGAATAAAAGTCTAACTTTTTGGAATTTTGATCTAATCGAAAAATTTCATTGGGACAGTTTCGAAATATCTTTGATATCTAGTAAAAATTTGGACTGAAATTTCTTAAGCTATTCGAAAATTTTTTTTTTTTCTTCTATTTTTTGAAAATTTTCAAAATGCTGTAAAGTAAGTATCGAAATAAAAATATCATTAGCATACTTTGCAAGTATTTTTTCATAGAGAAAAATCTTAAACAAAAATGTCTAAAATTCTTAAGTTTGTTTTTCTTCAAATTTTGAAAGTGCCGTAAATTTTTGAACTTTGGTCGGAAATATCTGGTTAACGAATTTGACTTTCATCCTGGGATCCTAAAAAAGTATATGAAAGCCTGACTTTATTGGACAAATCCTTCGAAATGTGCCGTACGTGGCTGCAACATTGAGATAACCACGCAGACATACAGACACTCAGACAGACACCGACAAAATGTTATGATTTTTGGACTCCATGAGTGACAAAACGTAAAGAGCCGTACAAAAATATAGATCGAAAATTTGGACGATTACATTACACTTTCGTGAACGAGAGCGTAAAAATGTATGAAAAATCGAATCAGAAAGTTTTGACAAATTTAATTCGGCACAATTCTATGCAAAATATGAAAAAGAACCACGGAGGCGTTATTGGCAATGATTTTGACTTCAAAATTCGGATTTTCCATTACCAATGAAATTCATATAAAACTGTACACTTATGTAGTTTTAAGTGATCTGATAAAATGCAGCCGATCGGTACAAACTACTATAAACATGTTCACTTTGTTTACGTAGAATTTTTAAAATATAATAGAAGACTTTTGTTAATCCTAAATTTTAAATATAATTATAATATATGAATTAAAAAATTTTATAACAGTTTATTAATGGAAAATTAATCACTTAAAATAACTTACCTTTTGATTCTTCATTATTTTCGAATAACGTCGAAGTATCAATGGGAAAAGATCCCGGCCAGAATCCCCGGCCAGCGCTCGGTTTAAACTGGGGCTATCCGGCCGGCTCCCGGTCGGATCCCTGTTACCATTTCTACACGGGACGCAGTCTGTTTCAAAGGATTTTTAATTTACAAGCTTCCGAATTTTCAAAAATTTTAGTTTGAATGTTTTCAATTTAAAAGTTTTTGAAATTCAATGGATTTAAATTTTGAGGATTTTAAATATCAAAAGCTTTTACACTTCGATGCTTCAGTATTTCAGAAAATTCAAGGGTTTTATATACAGTGGATTTTAAGGGGATGAGAACCCGTACATTTTGAAGAGGCCAAGGACCTAAATGGTCCAGTAAGGGTCCGGTCTGGACCCTTAAGAATTTAAAAGGTCCGTTTCAGGAGCTAAACTGTCAAGAATTTAAAGGTCCAGGTCCAAACTTGAAACCTTAAGGGCATGTGAAATAAACCTGTGACTAAACCAATTTTATCGCATTAGGACGAAAAGAGTTAAAATTTAGATAACAATCAGACCAAGTTGTCTTTTGATAACAATCAATTTTTACAAAACCTTCACATCTAATAACAAGTGTGTCTAAAAAACTAATTTTTACATTTTCTTCAACTTCTATGGCGAATTTAATATTAGGATGGCAAGAATTGAAATTTTCAAGGAGTGTATGTATTTTATCTTTAGGGACTGCTGTGATTATGTCGTCTACATAACGGAAGAAAAATGGAACTGAAAAAGGGAGATTTTTGAGGCAGTGAGATTCGAATTTCTCCATAACTAAATTGGCTAATGAAGGTGAGAGGGGAGAACCCATAGTTAAGCCACTTTTCTGTTTATAAGTGGAGCCACGAAATTTAAAAAAGATTGAATTTAAACGAAAGTCAATACAATCTAAAAAGTAATGAAGTGGAATGTCAGTAAATTCAGAAATCTCAGACCATTTTGAAGTCACACAGCCTAGAACATCAGGAGTAGGAATGTTATGAAACATCGAAATTACATCTAAAGAAAATAAGATGTAATCACAAGGGATGCGACATAACTTAATTTTTTGTACAAAGGATAAACTATCTGTGACGTGCAGGGTCGCATTCAAGATTATGGGGGCCCTAGGGCCGGTTTGTAATTTCTTGTTCTTTTATAATTCCTTGCTAGCTTCTAAAAAAAAGTCATCGAAGTAGGAGCCGATGCAGAAGTGTGTGCAAGTCGCAGCGATTTTGATTTACCGACTAGTTACATTTGTGGGGGCCCTGGGGCCATAGCCGCGCTGGCCCCGTACTAAATGCGGCCCTGGTGACGTGCGAATCGTTTTTTGCAATAACTTTATTCAAAATTTTGGACAAGAATGCAGATAATTTGCATAAAGGACCGTTAATAGTGGAAACAATTAATCTCAAAGGGGTATCAGGTTTATGAATTTTAGGAAGACCCTAGAGGCCCTTGGCCTGATGGCTGAGTAAGTTCTGAGTTCTTTTGCTTGGTAAGAAGAAATGAAATTATGAAATTCTAAATCAGAGATCAAATTACTATTCTTGTCTTGTAGAGTAGCAGTGTATTCAAATTTGGATAAAGAATAGAGGTTTTTATCATTTAGGATATCAGACATTTTATTGTACTAATTAGTTTTAGACATAGAAATCGTAACATTGCCTTTATCAGAATTAGCGAACATCACATCTGGTTTCTTAGTCTGAATTTACGTATCACATTAGAATCAGGTATAAATTCAAGTTTGAGTCGATTTTGATGTCGTAAAAAGGAAACATGATCCATGATAATTTGGGAACATTGATTTCTAATTAAAGTTTGAGATTCGCCATCTAAGTTTAAAATACCAGTTTCAATAGACGCAATGGTGTTGTAAACATGTAGGTCATCGATGTTATTAATATTAGATTAAAACTTAGGTCCAAAAGACAATAAATGAATGACTCTATTGCAATTAATTTTCATAGAACGAATTTTAGAAGCACGAAGATGACAGAATTTTTTGATAGAAGCAACTTTTTTACATTGAAAAATTCTTTCGCATTTGTCAGTTTCAAATGCAAAGAATTTTTATAGTATTCGAAAAGGGATGATATTCTAAACAATATTTTCAATTTGATTCAACCTAAGAGCATTGTGATCTATAGCGTAATGGATGTCATTAATTACTAAATTCAAGATGTTGATCGATTAATCAAAGAAAAGACGATTTAACTTACATGAGTTTTGAATGTTGAAGAAATAAAAGTTCGAATTTTTAAATTTACATTTGATGTGTGAAGCAATGAAGCCGGATCTCCTGCAGTGTAAGAGGAAGATTCGTTGATTAATGAGAGTAGCTTGTTTATATTTGATAGTTGACCATTCCTTGAGAAGAGAAGAGTAACCATGTCCAAAGAAAAAGGAAACTATTTGGAAGAATCAAACCTTCTCTTTCTTTTACTTAATATTGAAATTATCATTAATTATAAGTTATTCTGTTTTATAATATTATATACATTATTTGTATGTTTTTAACAGACTTAATACATTTTTTGTCTGATGAGAGTCCAAAACAATGACCTAAACGTTTAAAAAAAAAAAGATCGAATCTTTTATTTTGACCTTCATTTCCATGACTTACTTCACTATTTAGTTTAATAGTGAGTTGTAGACAAAATTTGCCTCTGCCACTGTTCGACGTTCTGATAATGTTAGAATTTGAAATCTGGTGCAACACTGAATGTAATCAGAGCCTCCTGGACGGTATGTCTCATTTAAAGGGCGCTGACTCGGATCCCTAAGAATTTAAAGGGTCCGGCTTCGGTCGTACCCTTATACTCGAGAATTTTTAAGCCGTTAAGTTCGGACCCGAACTCTTAAGGAAACATTTAAACTGGGGTTTAAACTAAAATTTTCCGATCCATAAAAAAAGTACTAAATTATAACTACATAAAAAAGTATAAAGAAAATTCTCTCATGGAAGTTCTTTTTTGGGCCAAAATCACTAGAAATCTCTTCTTTTTTTTTAAACTTATATATGCACTTTAAACATTTAGTTGTTAAATTGGAAAATTCATAAACTGTGGGCTAAAACAATATATGTGGGAGACTCGTGTCTCGAAAGCAACCGGAAGTGGGTATCTTTCGGATATGGAAGTCCAAAGTGGATTTATGCCAGGAAGATCATGTACAGATCAGATGTTCAGCTTAAGACAGATCACAGAAAAAAGCTTGAGAGTAGGAAAGAAAGTTTTCTGTGCATTTGTTGACCTAGAACAGAAGTTTTGGTGAGACTGACGTTACAACAAGATTATACCTTACACCTATATACCTATCTACCCTATACCTATATGCCCGTCCACACATTACTACTATCCAACCGAGCAATTCAGGCCTACCCCGAAAGGGAAACGGCTTAATGATATAATTAAAATAAAAAATCTTTACCAGCTTTAAATTAAAACAAAGCTTTAAATTAAAACAAAGTTTCAAATTCTTGACAAAACATTTACGCCTAAATTATTATTGTATATATTTCTTAACCTCTACCATCCTTAACAGCACATTTTTCAAAATAAAAGTAATAAAGCTTACATTTTGAGGGGAACTTCCCAGAGAAATTTATATAAAGCTTCTGAATTTGGCCCTGGAGGATAAACGTGATACCTTGATTATATTCCATTCACCTTAAAAGATCGAATATAGAGAGTGCGAGTATTTTTAGGATCACGTGCAAGGAAACCCCGATCGTCACGTGGCAAATAAACGTGGGGATAATTATAAATTTATTGTTCAGATTTTAATATATCTCACAAAGCCCATTTTAACAAGGAACATTAGGTATGTGTCCGCCTTAGATTTTTTTGGAATGTTTTATTGGATTGAAAATGTTTTTAGTTATGAAAAACATCAAATAGAATTCAAATTTTCCAAGAAGGTTGCATCGTAAGGCTAAACTACCTCTATATAGAATTTTCGTACACAAAAAATGTATTTGAAACGATTTTAGAGACGAATAATTTGCATTCGTTTTGTTTGCTACGTTTTAGGGTGTCTTTTACGCGAAGAAAAAGAGCTCCCTTTCTGAAGAAACAAAAAGTGGATATCATTCAATTTTTATTTCACTACGAAACGAATATTTTTCCCGTAAATCGTTTCAAATAAATATTGGTTTAAACCAAAATTACATAGGGTTAGGTCACCCATGGGAAGCCACCATCTCCTAAAATTAGGATTCTATTTTATGCTTTTCATGATTGAAAAAATTTTCCATGAAAACATTCCGAAATGCTCAATATTATTAGCCAAGCTTATATGCAAAATATTTGACTACTCATCCCGAATTTCAGGATGACGTGACACTACGTTATTTGAAAGCGTTCGAAGCTATAGCGATTCAAAAATGGATTTTTTAAAGATTCAAAAATTATAAAAAATTATGGCTAGAAGTTCAATGGTTTTTAAATAAAAATCAGTCAATGTAGGCGCTCGCGAGCGTCTACAAGGAAGGGTTTCGTAGCTTTTTAAGACGTTAATTTAAGTCTTAATAGAACCTTAACTATTTTTTTGTAATTTTGAAAACAAAATTTAAAAAAAAAAAATGAAAAAGAAATTTGTTGAAAAAAAATTCAAACAAAACATTTTTTTAATAATTTTTTCAAATTATTTTCCTCAAAAAAACTTAATTAAGTCGTTGAAACCTCCCCATAGCAAACTTTCCCTCTCCTACTCCATCTACATTCCCCTCCTTGGAAAATAGTACGACGGACGGACAGACACCCGACCGAAACCATAAGTGTTTCTTTCAGCCCGGGGCTAGGAAACCTTAACAATAGATAAAAACTTGTTTGACCAATTTTTTGACCACAAAAATTAATTTGTTTTTTAATTAAATTATAAACAACCATATTTCCGTCAATTATTGACTGATTTGCATGAAACTTTTCACAGGCAATGAAAATAACTAAAAATAAGTTGTATGCGTGAAACTTAGGCATAAATTGTACATTGTTCCCGAAAATTGCCTTAGTGAGGTCACGAAAAGCGCATACCACCGATATTTTTAAAACCTCGTAAATCGATGTATTTCCATGCATTGATTACGAAAATGGCAATAAAAATATCCGAAAAATTAGTTTTCATGGGCAAAATTTGACAAACTAATTTGTTTAAAAATAAAAATGCAGGGGGTAGCGTGTTTTTTGAAGGGGCTATACTGGAAAAAATATAGGGTTGAGTAAGATCACACTCTTATCCCCTTTCAAGTATATAGTCCCTTTAAACTCGAGGGGTAGAAGAAAATAGGCATTCTAGGGTGTAGTGTGTTTTGTTAAAGAGGCTATATCTGAAAAAAGGCTGAGTATAGGAATAACACATATGAAACCAGTAGTCTTTCTTTTTCATTGTGATGTGAAAAGCTAAAATACAACCATATCCCATTTCCTGTAAACTTTCTTTTCATTATGAGAAAAGTGAAGGTGCTATACCATATCCCATTTCCAGAAGTCCCATTTCATTTCATCAAAGTTACCATAGAGGCAGAGCAGCAGGATAAAAATAAAAAGGATCAAAAAAGTAAAGTGCAAGAGTGGCTCTTAAATGATACAGGCAGGGACAACAGAAAGTTAAGGAAGAAATTTAGAAAAGCATAAAAGAAAATTAGGGAAATCTTGAAATTCGTTATGGAGTTTTGAAATTCGTATACGTAATAGTAAATTATATTCATATTAAAATACATAAAAGTAATTATATATTGAAATCACTGAAATTTATATTACATTATGCATGGAAAGGTATGAAATTAAAAAAATATTTAAAAAATATCGAATAGGGTATTTTTCCAAACGTCACTCTAATGTCTAAAACGAGATTTTTTTTACATTATTAGTATAGTATATTCTATAGGGGTGTGCAAAATTTTCACAACCCGAACCGAAAATCCAACCAAAAACTCAATATCCAAACTGGTCGGGTTGCAAACCCAAAACCTGGTAAGACCCAACCTGAAGTCATTTTGCGCATCATTAAACAAACACTAATATTCTGCATTGTGTATTACACACTGTTATACACTGTTAGTGCAGCAGTGAAATTTAATAATAAAATAGATAATTCTATCATTCAACTATTCTGAATATCTTTTTGAGTTCGATGTTGGTGTCAAATTGAAGAAAACCCATTTCACTGCTCATTAACCAGGTTTTACACGGAAAAAAGTGGATAGTCAGATTCACTTACATGCATTGTTAACTTGAACTTTACTTGTTCGCATTGTACCAGAAACAATTTGAATAGTTTTTGATACTGAAGAAGATAGTGATCGCAAAATATACAAAACTCAAAGTCAGCAATACTACTTCAAATTGTAAAAAGAAAGATTACTAGAGCTTCAATAACCACTTGAAATAGTACAGTTGAACATGTAAGCTGCTATGATAACTAGTTTGCATAGTAAGCAAAGAATTGTGAGTTTGACTTTTGCAAGTGAGTTCGATCTCCTTTTTCGCATTGCAATGCATATCGAACAGTTTCTCGATGGCTCATACATAAATTTAAATTCCCCGATACGAATGCAGCCTCTAATTGAACCCAGGAGCCTCAACTGAGCAATTGTGCTTGTAAAATAAAAAGGGAGACGGAAGGTAAGATAAGGATGAATGTCTGGTACTAAAGACAAGTGTGGAAGAACCTGTGGACTGCCAGAGCCTGGTACTCTATCATAATCTGAACACTTCAAATAGACTGAAAAATTATGCAAAATTGTCTCTTATGATTTTGTAAGGCTATTGCATCCAGTCCCGGCCATAAATGAGCAGAGTTACACACGCAGAAAAACTCCTTCAATTGCAAAACCCAATTAAACTTAACATTACTAGAAGTCTTAGCTGCTAAGGAGTTCAATTTCTTTAAGCAGCGTACGGGATATATTTGTTCCTCCATTTCCAACAGCCTCTCCAGCAAACCTAGAGCTAGCTTAAAAACCTCATAAGCCAATTGCAGTCTATCAATTTCGAGTCGCAAAGCATAATTCGGCGTGGTTGAATATAATAAACAATTACAAAATATTACTATCAGAGGTATCAAGTAAGAAATAACACAGCCACACACAGAACATCTTTTTCCGGGTCTTTGTAGTAAATTCTAAACAAATTTACCTTCAGACGAAGTATGAGAAATCATAACACAGTAAAGGTTATATTTTTTATTAGATGTTATAATATTGGTAATAAAAAATTTTATGCCAAAAATAGGCCAAATTATCGAGAATTAACTGTGATGCCTTGAACTGTCAGCAAAATTAGAGAATAGGTTAAATTAACCCTTGTTTAGCACACCTCCCTGGAGTAACGTGCTTGGCACATGGGGTCGTCGACGACCCCAGCGTGAAAAAATTGTTATAAATAATAAATTATTAAATATTTTTACTTGGAAATTTTTTAAAATCTTTTTGAATACTTATTCTAAAAGATCATATAGGTTATATAGCTAAATATTATATTTAAATAAACAAAAAAAAAGTGGAAATTGCATAAAGTTGAAAAGAGTCTGGATTCGTTTCAAGAGTCTGGGGTCGTATACGACCCCCTGTGCCAAACAAGGGTTAAATTATCGATTGCGATTTTGCCCACCACATACCGTAACATATTGTCCCAAACGAACCGTTTTGACTTATTTCTCAGATATTAATACAGTCTTTAAAATCGATTTTGAAAATTAATTTTTTGAAACATGTGGCCATGAAATTTCCTACAAAGCCATATTTTTCAAAAATTTAATTTTCAAACTCGATTTTAAAGACAACAGGGGCCAAACCGGAACGGTTATGTGAATTTTATATGCCTTTACACTATCCAGCGTCTCAATAAAGAGGTACTCTAAACTTAACTAGTCACGGGCGTATATGAAACATTTCCGGTGGATTTTCCTGCGTAGTAGAAAATATTTTGAAATTTTTTTCTAATACGGTAACAAGGATAAACTAAATATTTAACGAAAATGAGGAAGAAATTTTGCTGTTACATGTTATCGAACACCCAACTTTGTACTTGCAATTATTTTTGTGATTTTTTAGAAATTAAAAATTCCTATCATGTTGAAACTTTGAGCAAAGTTCGCTGGAGTTAAAAGAAGCATTTGTATACAGAACAAAAAGCTTATACTTTATCTTATATTTTAATTTTTCATTCTTTTACATGAATGCAAATTTAATTTTTAGTTTTAAAAACACTTTCAATTAAAGAAAAAAAAAACATTTTCCAATTTTTACATCCTCATCATTTATGATTGAGAAAGTATTAATTTTTAAAATTAAAAAGTATTAAAATTATTAATTTCACACCACATTTTTGCAACGGATCTCCACGTTTTGAGTTCCCCTGAAGCCGAAAATCAAATGCAGCTTTGGCACACTTTTTTTAAGGTCCCAAAAAATATACGAGAGATACGTGAAAGAATTGTAACTTTAAAAGACCTAAAATTTTTTCCCCAACTATTTTTGGATAAGACTTGATATTTTTGTTTTATTTTTCGAAAATACTTTAAAAAATCTAAAATTCAATTTTGAGCCAAACGGCGCAAAATATGGGAAACAGTCTTAGGAAGTAATTCTAGCTTTTGAAAAGTCCTATAAAATTTTTTCAAACTATTCTTTGATAGGACTTGTCAATTCGGTTTTATTTATCGAAAATACTATGAAAAAATAGAAAATTCAAATTTTGAGCTAAACGACGTGTGATACGGAAAAAATTTTAACAATGATTATATCTTTTAGAAAGTCCTACGAAATTTGCTTTAACCTTTTTTTGATAGTACTTTTCACTTTGATTTTACTTATTGAAAATCCTATGGGAAAATCCAAAATTCAAAATTTGAACCAAACGACGCAAAACCACGAGAGAAAGTCTTAAAGTGCATTCAAAGCTTTGATAAGACTTGTGATTTTGGCTTTATATTATATTGAAAGTACTCGGCAGAAAATCAAAAATTCAAATTTCGAACCAAATGGCGTAAGATGCGGAAAAAATTCAAAAAAGAATTGCAGTTTTTAAAAAGTACTACAAAATTTATTTGAACCATTTTTTGATAGGACTTGTCATTTTGGCTTTATTTATCGAAAATACTATGAAAAAAATCGAAAATTCAAATTTCGAGCCAAACAACGCGAAATATGGGGAAAAGTTTTTGAAGAGCGCGGTATAAGGTATAGATATTTTAGATTGATCTAGAATTCTCGTGTTATCTATTTAAATGACATGTTCGTTCCGCAACACTGCTCCGACCCAGGTTGCTAATCAATCTCTCTAGCGATTACCCCACGTGAAGAGCCTCACAAAGTTGTTATGTGTGGTTCCCCACTTGGGCCCATTAGTATCCAAAGTCTTTGTTTCAGGCGTCATTCATTCTACCCACATTGTTTTTATAAACTATTTGTTGCCACACTTTTCTGTCCTGGCATACTATTCTAGCTTCCTTCACGTCCATGCATTTTTTATGCAAGCTCTCGTGTTTCTATGGCTTTTTATATCTCTTCGGATTAATGTCTCATTCACAGATTCTAAGCAATCTTCCGGCGGTCTACCTCTGGGCTCTCTGCCATTTAGTTTACCTTTGTACACCTGTTTGTTCAGTCGTTCTTCTTTTATTCTTTCAACATGTCCGAACCACCTTAACTGATTTATTTCCCATATATCAACTAGTGTCTCTCCTGTACCACATTCTTTGAGGATTATCTCGTTTCGGACTTTGTCCATCAGTCATATTTGGCAAATATTCCAAATCGACGAGATTTAGCAGCAGTTTCTGAGTTACGGTGAAAAACTGGCAAGTTACAACGCTTATCCTGTCTTCTAACTCACATACACCATACGCATTCTTGGCCTATGCCACTCACACACATTAAGCATACTTTCAATCGGCGAAGCACTGGTTCCGTGGCTGGTTCGCGACACTAGCGCCGCGCATTGCTGCTTCTCGAAGTAAGTCCTACTCCCCGCGTCAAAGACCTAAGCTTGAGGGGCATTGTCGCCTCTATACCTATCTTCCCTCTACGGTTCGATGGGAATGAGGCACCGGATTTCGGAAACCCACCACCAGTACCCAACCAGTACCAGTGACCAGTGCTCCCAACGCGGGCATATTGCACTACTTCGCATGCGATGCATAAGGCGCTTCATTGGCTGCCGTTCACGCGCTTATTTGAAATGTTAAAAAACACAATTTTTTTATTTATTATAAATAAAATTAATTATAAATTTTGCATATACATTTCAAATAATATGCATAATTTAAAAAGCATAAATTAGTTGAAAATAATTTAAAAAATAAAAAAAGATTACATTACATAACATGATATTTTTCATTTACTGAACACTCATTTTATTTTTTAACCTAATGCTTAGTGTATATTGAAAACCATTCAAGTACCACTTGAACATGTTAAAATATAATTAAATTTCAATTATTAATAAAGAATAAAATTTTTTAATATTTTTTAACGCTTCAAATAAGCGCGCGAACGGCAGCCAATGAAACGCCATGTGCATCGCACGCGCAGTAGTGCAAGGTGCCCGCGTTGGAAGCACTGCCAGTAACCAGTGAAGTTCCTGAAAGAGACTGAATGAGACGGGAGGTTTTCACAAACCTTAGAAGATATCAGTGGATATTACAAAGATTGAAGTGTTCAAAAGTGTGGTTGGCTCCTTTCAAGCAAGCGATTTGCTTTAGTTTGATTTGATGCCCACAGCACGTTAAACGTAGAGCAAATTGATAAATTTTTCGTTAAATTTTTTATCAACGATTCAAACGTATAAGGTCGTTCGGTCAGACTCACTCATTTTTTAGGGCATCTACCTTTAACGACAGAAAAATAAACTGAAAATACGTACAATCATCAATTCTACCAACAGCCATGGCCGCGATGTCCGTGATTGGAATTGATTTTGGAACTGAATGTTGCTATGTGGCTGTAGCACGAGCCGGTGGCATTGAGACCATCGCCAATGACTACAGTCTCCGCAACACGCCGTGAGTAACCAACTTTTTTTTACACTACATAAATCATTTTCGCTAAAAATCAAAAAACTTGTCATTCTTCCACCCAGTCGTGAAGGATGACCGGCACTTACCGGTCGCCTTTTCATATATGATTTTGCACTGCTATAAACGTTTTTACTTTTATTTAATTTTCGCAAATAATTCTACGTTTACGTAGTATACTCAAAATAATTAGTTTTGAAAACTAATTTCTTAGAATTTCAAAATCAATGCCGGCATGTGCTGCTGTCATCGAACTTCCATTGGCGGCAAATAACACCAATTTCGAAAGGGATGGGTGGAAATTTAGTCACCCCCGGCCTTTTTCCAACTCCTTTAAGATAATTTACGTTAACACGTTCATAGTCGTGCGCTTGGTCCGTAAAGCAGACAATATCACATTTTAAATTCAATAATACCACTCTTGTAAGAATATACGGCTAATTTATTAGGTTGCGGCTAGCGATAACTGACAAACTTGCCTGCACATAAAAATACGCTGGTGCCGTGAGCTAAGGTTGATTGTTCATTAATCGACAGTAGGCGGGACCAGTCGGAAAGCACAACCGTGTACGGCAGCCGACTTAGCATATTTCTTAAGATGTACAGGTACATGGTGAAAGTGCACATAATGACATATAACCTCAAAATTAAATAATTGTAAAGGAGAATGTAAGTGTTAATTCTGTTGAGTATTTGAATATCTAATTTTTTATTTAAAATGAGTTATTTGGTGTTTCCTATTTTTCTTTCGTTGTAGGTGACAAGTGCAATTTAAAATTCGATATTTATAATCAACGGCTTATTTCATTTTTGAAAAGATTCTTCTTAATTATGTTCATGGGAGTTTTATTAAGAATAAGATAGCCAGTTATTCAAAACGTCTAAAATTCGGTAATATATTTTCAAATAATTCCAATTTTTCCTATTTTTTTTTTAAATTTGGTAAAATGAAAATAAATGCCTTTAAAATCTTCAAGATTCCTTACTGATAATTTTGGAGGCAATATTACGGTATTCGTGGCGACAAAGTTTAATGCAGATTCCTATAGTATTTTTTATGAGAAACACGAATTTGCAAGTTTTCAGTCGATATCTCGAATGGGTTTCGAGATATCGTTTTTTCGATATTTTTTTTAATTTTGTGACGAGTCACGGGGTGCCTTCTCGCCCCCCTTACCCCCATGAGACGTTGGAAAAGAGTTAGGGATGAGACCTGCATTATTCGATTACTCAATTTAACAGAAAAAATCGATATCTCGAAAACAATTGGAGATATCGATTTAAAAAATTCAGATTCGTTTTTCTCAAAAAGAATCCTATCGGAATACACATTATGAAATAAGTTAAATAAGAAATAAAAGTTAATCATTTTAATATAATAAATCTATATCTCGAAAACTATTCGTGATATAGATTAAAAAATCTCAGATTCGTGTTTCGCTAAAAATTCCATCATAACACACATTAAAAGTTTATCGCCGTGGATATCGTACTCTCCCAATTTTGGAAATCGTTTGAAATCTTCTTAAATATTCTCTTAAAATACATTTTTCAAAATTAAAAATCATTCTAAATTTTCCTAGGAATCTACAGAAAATTTTTTTATTTGCGTGAAACTAAAAAATTCTTCAACAGATTCTTGTTTTCAAAATCTTCAATAATCTACAATAATTTTTTTTTCATTTCATCACAAGTTTAAAATTATTTTTTAATCATGTCAAAACTTCTAAATACACTCAACTCCCGATATAAGACCGTTTTCGGGCATGGGTTGCCTTGGCATTGATCCCAAATCGGGGAAATTCAAATGCAAACGGGCAGGGCCGCATGAATCATTTCTGTTGAATTTGAACGCATGGCACAACCTGATGCAACTAACGCGATGCACAGTGGGCTGGATCGGGAATTTACTATTCAAAATCACCTACAGCCTACAATTCTCAACCGATTTTCAATTTACTTTCCTGATGAAGGCCCGCAGTGAGAGCCGAAACGTTGAAAATAAAACGATTTTAAAACAACTATAATCGTTTTTTTATGTTTTATTTATTGAACCATAAGACCGAATAAAGAAAAGCTTTTAAACTTTTAAATTTGAAACATGGTTAAATCATAAAAATATGACAAATTTAAATAAATTTACAGAAGTTATCAAAATTTGTGGGTCTCATCAATCGGAGATGAAACTCACCTTACAAATTAATAAGAAGGTGGATGAAAATAATGAAAGAGATCATTTAACACTTTTAGAAATACTAATTAGATCACTGAACACTATTTAAAAACTTTTTTTGCGTTTACGTTTTCTAGAAACTGCCATGCCTTGAGAGATAGGCAAAACTGACTGAAGTATGCAAGTTTAGGCGGGTGTATCCAGTTGTGAGGGAGAAATTAGAGGAAAAGAGTGGTGGGAATGTTTTACGCGTTTTCTTAAAAAGGAGTCATGGTGACTTAAGACAAGAAATTTGAAGGAAATCTGGAATAGGTACAAGTAACTTGTTTTGTTTTTGTTACTTCTATCGAATATTATTTATATATATTTAACATTATAAAAAATAATTCTATTAAAAGGCATTAGATAACAAATTAACCTATTCAAGATGCGAAAAAAGTTTAAAAATAAAATTAATTACCTTACAAAGATCTACGAGTTTTCTTCAGACCATTTTTTAGTAGGAAGCATTCTTTTAATTGTAAAAAATAACATTAAAATTATGAGAGTATGCCCGCACAGTTAGCAGATATGTTTGATTTGATTTGAGTTGATAAATGTTTTTTTTTTTCAAGTAAATCATATAACTTCTTTATTATTACAGCCTTATTTCAGTTCACTGACATTAATTTTATTGATCAATATACACTTTAATTGAATAGGTCTTCATATTTATGACTTTCAATTAGCAAATATAACATAAGTTTTTTCAATAGTGCCTAGTTACAATAAATCCATTATCTCGATTGCCCCCGTTTGTGATACGAAATGCTATAGGAAAGAAGAAAATTAATAATATAAATATAATTACCAATGACTTTTAAAAAAAATTTTATCCAGAACCTAATTTTTATTATAAATACGTTTTCTTAATTTGTTGTCTTATGCCTTTTAATAGAATTATTTTTTATAATCTAATAGATAGAAAGCGATACAATAAAATATAAATTATGAGAATAAAAACTTGCTGAGCAACTGGACAAGCGCCATTTAGTTGATCTTCCCTGAAACACAGAGATTAAGAAAAGATGTATATTCACCAGCCTGAAACTTTGTAAATAATGGCCACATACTTCTATTTTTTGTTGCGTGAATTTTTTATCATGTAGTATAGAAATTGTTTTATTTTTGGTCCTTATCCAGTTGTCTTTTTCATTTTCTTAGAAACGCTTATGGTTAGATTTAGTGTTCTATCGAAAGTATTGATTTTTATAGATCTTTTTCAGATAAATAAATTTATTTTCAAACGTTTTTTTGTATCTTGCATAGTTTCATCGTGAAATTGAATTTTTTTCATTGTAATAACATTTTTCGCGAATAAAGAAAATATGTCTCTGATAGAAAAATTGGTTTACATATAACAATTTGTAGATATATTTGAGCTGACCAATTGCACTTTTCAAGATTTTTACGTATCTGGAATAGTTTTATCGAGAATATAATTTTTTATTGTTACTTATATGAAGATGACTCCCATCTTCAAAATTTTTGGTATGATTCACTTGAAAAATAGTCACTATCCGCTGTGTTTAACAAGTTTTCCAAGAAGCGAAAAAAACTATTTTTTATTTTTGTATTTACTTTTTGAGCCCGTTTTTTTTGTGTCAAAATTTGACGTGATGGATTATTTTCGTTTCAATATTTGCAATCTACGTAGAAAAACTCAATAAAAATGACATAGAACCCCTGTGGTGTTTCCGTTTATCACAAAATTAGTATCGGACTGTGAGTAAGCGCCAAGTCCATGGTGTCCCCGCTCTGCTGTGGCGAGTCGAGCGCTCGAGCGCAAATACTCAAACCTCGATATCTCGGAAACTAAGGCCCATTAGATCAAAAGAAAAAATATGCCCCTAATGAATTTCGATGTACTTACATCCTACAAAGCCCCAGTCGAATCGGCGATGTCCATCTCGCGTTCTCTCCTTGTAAGTATTATATATAATATAGAAACAACAAATAATACTCTATTATGTCTTTTAAAAATAATCTGTCACTAGATAACAAACCGTTTCCCTATTTACGAATATTTTCATTTTAAAGAAGCCAAACGAATATACAAAGTGCAAAAATATTGTAAACAAACCTTATTTCTATGCTCCTAGTACAACATTTACTAGTTTTAGTACTAATACGTAAACAAAAAATTTCCTACTTCCCTATCGTGCATGCTGACTAATACTAATCCAAATATGCATTTCTGTTTAGAAACTAGCCTATTTCCGAGGAGAATTATATAGCTTGTTTTTGCTTTTAGGAATCAATAGTTTTCACAAATATTTGAATAATATTACTCTTTAAGTTTGATTTAGCATTATGATTTCAAATTCAATAATTTATAGACAATATCAGTGGATTACAGTTCTAGCCAAGATTCTAGCCAAAGTTCTAGCCAAGATTGTGGCAGAGAAGAGTGAGGAGGTTTGTCAGTCAGATGCACGAATCTCAACATCTTCTTTAAGCTCTACTGCTAACAGGAAAAGGACAAGGGGTCGCCCTCCAAAATCAGATTCTTCCAGCAAAGATTGCAATAAAAAATTTAAACATACTAAAAAAGGAAGCTCAATCAAAACTTTTTTAAAGGAAACATCGAGAGGCGAAGACCCCAAATCGATCTCAAGTTCATAAACGGTTCGACAACAGTACCATCGAATTATATTTTGGAATGCAAGGGGATTTAATAATCTTGACGATATCTATGACTAAACTAATACAGATGACATATGTGTGAGTGAGACATGTCTTACTTCTTCACCTCAAATTACGTATCCTCAACGTAAGATCGACTGTCAAGTTGACTACAGTACGGCTACCAGAGAATCCTCAAAAGGAAGAGCAAAGTGAGGTCTACTAATCATCAACAACGCAAACAAATATAATATGGAAAAGATATGTGCGGCAGAGGATTACGTTTTTGTTAAACTCGAAGTTAATAGTTTTAATATAGTTATTGGATCAATATACTCTAGCCCCAATTCTAATTTTGATCAAAGAGAACGAATAATTTTCCTCTATTTAAACTAAGTCGTGATTGGATCATAGCATTGAGAGTGAAAATATGGTCGGTACAGCTGCGATTTTTTCTGAAACTTGCCTGAGATTCTGGGAGTAAATTTTCTTTCTCAATCCAGGTATTTAGTCTTTCATTTAGGGTCAGTGTGAAAATTTTTGTAATGCAGTTAATCAAAGCTATTGGTGTGTAATTAGATGGATCTATTTCATTTCCTTTTTTGTAAATCATTCTCGCATTTATTTGAGTCCAAGACTTGGGAACTTCACCCTTATCCAATATTTTGTTAAAAAGCGTTTTTATATAATCCACCCAGTTCTCAGGAAGGTTCTTCAGAAACTCATAGAATATTTCATCAGGACCAGGCGATTCATATTTTTTGCATCTTTTAAGGATGAACATAATTTCTTAATTAGAAAAAGAAGAGTCAAGAATTGGGTTTCCTGGATCTATCATATTAAGAGAGTAGTTCATCGGGTTTCGGAGAGGAAAGATCGATTTAAAATAGTTATGCTACGAGAGCATTTCAATATGATTCACGATAAAAAGTTTATTGTTATGTCGATTAACAATTTTCAAAAAAGATTCGGGGTCTTTAGCCGCAGCAAGTGAGTCAAGAGTGAATTTTCTGTGTTTTTCTTTCTTCTTTTCTAACAAATTTTCATGACTTTTTCTGAAGTTACTGTATTCTAATGTTTTATCTAGGGGAAATTTTTTACCTCTACACTCTTTTGATATGTGCTTCAACAGATTCTTACTTTCTAAATATTCTTCATCAAACCAAGGTTTAGATTGTCTTATTTTCATGTTTGAAATACTAGTCATACCGACATTTTTTGTCACTGCCTTGATTGTGTCAATAAAGTTGTTTGACAAGAGTTCTATATTTTCATCTAAGATCTCAACATTGGAAAAGGAGATAATCTTAGAAACAAATTTGTCAGCTAGTTCCGTTTTCCATTCAAATTTAGTGTTAATTGTTGGAGCAGAATCTGTTACTCATAAGTTTAATGACAGAACTACAGGAAAGTGATCTGATCTAGTTGGTATCGTTAGGACTTTTGGATCTTCGATTAAGGGTAAACTCGGTAGACTGGCCCAAACTAAATCAATAACAGATTTTTTATTATTAACTAGAAATGTTAAACTCGCAGGATAGTCACTAGTATTTCTCCCATTTAATAATATAAACCCATTATTTTATAAACAATCAACCAGTTTTTTACTCCTGTTGTTTAGCTCTATATCTAAATTTTCTCCAGCACTTGAAATGTTCACATCGTTTAAAACTATTCCTTCGCTAATTTGATTTCGATCAGAAACTCTACAATTAAAGTCTCCCACTATAAAGAAATGAATATCGGGAAATTGACCCTTTACTGAGCTAATTATCTTATCCAAGCGATCTAAACTTTTGACAATATTATCATTCAAGTTGAGATAAACTAATGCAATGATCATATTTACATCTTGATTTAGGATTTCTAAACAAATACTAAAATCGGTTATGGAGAGAGAATCTGCTTTATATAAATTTTTATTGAGAATAACCATCAAACCTCCTTTTGGTCTTCCTATATTTTCTGTCTTCATAGCTGGACTGTAGATAATTTGATGTTTAAAGTTTCTATAATATAGATTTACCTGTGAAAGAGACGTAACCCAAGTTTCGCAGATAAGGATTATGTCATTTGTGTTTACTGTCTCGTATAAATCGATGAAACTGTTGAATCCTCTGGCATTCCAAAATATGACTCGAGGCGAGGCTACCACGCTTTTCTGATATTCTCGTACGTCCTTCGCAGGTGGACCCTTGTTTACTCGTGTTTCAATTTGCATGAATTCGGTTACTTGTCGAGTTCCATTGCTTTTGCTAGATTTAATTGGAATCCTTGGTTTTTTTAATATTTCATTTTTGGAACCCGCTCGGCGTCCTCTTTTTCGACTGGCCGTTGAGCTCATCGAGACATTTGATTCGGCACTATCCGATTGGTAGCTTTTCTCTTTCTCTGGTGGATCAGAGTTGTCAATTGATTGGAGGAAACGATGGGCAGAAGAAGTATCATATTTTTTGTCTTCACAGATCAAAATTGTGCCCTTTATAAATGCTTTTTCTCCCAGATTTTCCAAACTATCTTTTCTAATCTTTGTTCAAGTACCACATTTTTCCTTTCTAGACGGTCACACCTTTCCCTGCATTGCACTAAGCCTTTCAAAATCTTTTCACTCGACTGCTTCAAGTCTGTTGTATCAGTCACAACAATATCCAAAGTTTTTTTTTGAATTTACCACATCCTCTTGCATTTTTAAAAGAAGAGACTTGAGGTCTTCGTTAGTGTGATTCTATTATGAAACAAAATGAACCCTCTACGTGTATTACATAACTTTCCGACTTCAGTGCATTCACATAATTATGAAAATATATTTAACTTTTGAAACGAAAAAAAAATAACATCTAATCTGATTTTTCAACAAATTTAAAATTGAAAAAGAAATATTCTTATCTGATCCGACTCTGAACCTCAGAGAAAACCATTGGTGTGAAATTTGTTGCATCTTATTTTGAACAATGAAAATTTGCATTGTGCCTTAAACAATTAATAAGTTTTCAAAGATCAAAGTTTATATAAATTATACATTATTTTAATGGGTATAGTAGATAATTATTGTAAATAATAAAAACGGAAAACAGTTTTGATATCTTTTGTTAGTTTATTGTATTGTTAAAAATGAAATCGCAGTGAGCAACAATATTTAAATTACAGTGAGTTTTGTTCCTGGAGAATTGTTTAAGGCTCGTTCCTTTCTTTTAAGTCATCTTTTTCTTTAATTTTCAAATGTTTTTTTATGATCTTTTCATTCCTGGAATATTTCTTGCAGTCTTTGGGTAAATCGCACGTACCACCAATCGAGTCCTCAAGTATTATATAATCAGGGCCGCATTGGAAATGAACTGTAACAACAATCTGTCGAAACGAACAAAATCAATTAGCTTTACAAAATTAGAAATATTTGAAAAACTATTTATATATATATGTATCATTTTTCCATTTTTTAAATAAATGAAACAATTAAAAATATTTCTCTATGAATTATTTACTTAAAAAAGCTAATATGATTTCAAGTATTACAATAGTTTTATGAACTTCTCCTTTTTGAATTTATTTCAAACTGGAATGGTTTAATGCTTAACAATTTTGAATTAAAAGCATATATCTTAAAAAGTCACCTTTGTTAGGAGTTCGTTTTCTTGATAAAAGATGTGTCCCTTTTGTTGAAAATCTAACTATTTTGTAAAAAATATGTTTCATTTTTGGGTTGAAAATTCATTTTTTAAATTGGAAAGTTAACTAATGCTTTTTTGGTTCAAAATTCTCCTTTTGAGTTAAAAATTCAACTATTTGGCGGTATGTTGAAGTTTTTTGTTTTGATTTTGTTTTTATTTTTTTTATTTCGATCTTTAGTATGACCGCCCCCTCAAATTAATAACGTAGTTTACGGACGTCCCCTAATTTCCGATAAAGATAAACACCCTCGTTGCTGTCAGATACTCCAGCATTTTTCTCATAATTTTCCACTTATTTTCTCTTTGTACTTATTTCTGTCCATTCGAGCTTTTCTGTAAGCGTATGTTACCACCGTATATCACTGCGATACGATTTTCTGCCACCGCAACCATTAGGGAGTACACCCGCGCTTCGCGTTTTTTTAAGCTCTTTAAGCGGCACCTTCAACCGTCCAACCCAGAACGGCGCGGAGCCCTCTTTAGAGCATTTCCTGAGCTTTTAACGAGGCCCTCATAAAAGCGTGCGGCATAAGTCGCGTTCTTGCCATTTACGGGTTTTACCTGTACAACTTCAGTGCGGGAAAGTGGCCATGGCCAAGTAAATACGCGCTATCATCATCTACGTTTATATTCCAGCTATATCCCCAATGAAAGAGGAAGCAGAAGCCTTAAATAAATAAAAACGAGATTTAATCGTGAATAAACTTCATCGTTTAGAAATGAAATATAGATTTGGGAGAATTATGAAGACTTGCAATTTTAAGGATTATCACAGGCCTACATATATTCAGCCATCTATATTATCTGAAAAAAATTCAAATATTTGCGCTAGTTTCACTATAAAGTGACATTATTCACCTTTTGATTTGTTCTGATTCGACCTTTTTTCATTGAGTTATAGCAAATTGAATTTTAATATTTCACAAAATGCTATCGTACCCGCAATCCACATTTTGCATGGCTGCATAGACCTCTATCTTGCCTTGACTGGCCGGATAGTCCCCCTATCTTACTTACACTGACTGAAAAGACCTATATCTTGCCTTGACTGTAAGCATACTAATCCTATCTTGCCTTTACTTGCTGCATGGACCTCTATCTTGCCTTTACTGCCTAGAAAGACCTTTATCTTGCCTTGACTAGCCGGACAGTACCCCTATCTTGCCCTTACTGACTAGAAAAACCTGTATCTTGTCTTGACTAGCTGGACAGTACCCCTATCTTGCCTTCACTGGCTGTATAGACCTTCATCTTGCCTTGAATAAAAGGATACTAATTCTATTTTACCTTTACTTGCTGCATGGACCTCTATCTTGCCTTGACCAGTCGAACATTACCCCTATCTTGCCTTCACTGGCTGTATAGACCTTCATCTTGCCTTGACTGAAAGGATACTAATTCTATCTTGCCTTTACTTGCTGCATAGACTTCTATCTTGCCTTGACTAGCCGGACAGTACCCATATCTCGCCTTCACAGGCTACATAGACCTTCATATTGCCTTGACTGGTCAGACAGTACCCCTATCTTGCCTTTACTGGCTGGATCGACCTCTATCTTGTCTTGAACGACCGGACAGAGCCTCTATATTATCTTCATTTGCTGGATAGACTTCTATATTGCCTTTGATGACCGGGCAGTACTCCTATCTTGCCTTCACCATTTGGATAGACCTCTATCTTCCCTTGACTGGCTGGGTAGTACCCCTACCTTGCATTCACTGGCTGGATATTGTCTTGCTGGATCTTGCTTCAAATAGCCGGATAAGGGACCGTTTAAAAACAACGTCACACTACCAGAGGAGTAGGGGGTTAACAGGTTTAGTGAGATTTCTGATCATCATGGTCTAGCCCGGTAGTTACGTACAATAAATTTGTTAATAATTTATCCAAAACGTTATAAAAATGTTTGATCATGTTGAGCTATCGAACGATAATGTATGAAACATGAAAAAATTGTACAATTATTTTATAGTTCTTTATCTAATTAGAATAAACGTTCCAGTATTCGTGACTTAAGTTCCAGTAATCAAGATGCCATTTTTTTGTTTTTTATCTCAATCCAAGCATAATCAAGCTTCACGGTTATTAGGACCACCATGATTTCTGTGACATTTATCGTATATCGTGACTAGGACCTATTACAATGATCTGTTCTAGAGTTTATAGACTATTGTGAACCTATTATCTAACACTGTAAAAAGTATTATATCTATAAATTTAACTATTTGCTTAAAAAATGAAGAGTACAAACTAGCTTAGCTTGATGACACTTGCAAGTGATCCTTATTCAAAATTCTTGTATTTTTTCCAGCCCGTTACGGAAATGAAATTCTAGAGCCTGCAACATCATAAGAACGTTTTTTGTGTTGTTTATGTTGTGTGCTTCTATCAATGAATCGCTTATCGAATTCCAAACAAAAAAAAACGATTAAATCAGGCAATGGTTAATTAAATGAATTGAAAAAAAAACACTAAAACAAATAAACGATCAAAACAAATAATTGGCTATGAAGTAAATCATCTGAAATATGGAAATGATCACGTTCGCGATCGTAAAATATTTAATCATTTCCGCACTGCAGGTTAATAAATCTTTCAACGATTATTCATTTTGATCGTTTATTTGTTTTAGCCGTTTTAGTTGAATTTATCTAATCAATCATTAGCTGATTTAATCAAAATATGTTCGCTTTGTTGGTATACTGGTCTATTCCAGCTTTTGGCTTGCATGCTGGAAAGCTAACATTTTTTTATTAATGTTCTCACGAAGTCGGCATCACATCAGCTTATCATAAAATAAGGTTGAAAAAAGATACAACAGTTTATCATAGAATAAGGTTGGAGGGAAATACTACCACAGAACGAGCCATAAACCAGTATAACAATGAAGATAACATATTTAAATAATTTCCTTACCTGGTCAACATTCAATAACATCAACTTATCATAGAATAAGATTAGAAGATGATACAACTATGAAATGAGCCATAGACCAGTATACCAAAAAGATAACATATTTAATTAATTTCCTTACCTGGTCGACATCCAATAACATCAGCTAACCATAGAATAAGTTCAGAAGAAGATACAACTATGGAACGAGCAATAGACCAGTACAGCGACAAAACTGACATCTTTTAATTGATTTCCTTACCTGTTTGACATCCAAACCCTTACACTCGCTTTACTGCCTGCATATATTGTTTGTATTGCTTGTAGGAGCCAACCATGTACTCCGTACTCTTTTTTAATATTGTTATATTGTTCCTACACAAAATATTTTCTACACATGATGTTTTCTACACAGAATTTAATATTGTTATATTTTTCCTAAAAAGATGTTCTATATAGAATATTTCCCACACAGAAATAGTGAATAGTCATTATTTTATCCTGAAAATATTTTTAAAAAATTGTACAAAAATTATTCTGACCAATATTTTTGGCACAAAAAATATTTTCTACACAGAATATGTATATTCGACACAGAATTAAACAGTAATGTTTTATTATGAAGACATTCTCAAACATTGAAGATCCTACACAAAATAATACGATTATAATGTTACTTTAAATATTGTTGCTGCTATATGACAATAATTCTGAGTGAAGATATTCAAGAGAGGCACATTTTACACAAAAATATTAAGTTTGAAACATTCTGTGTAGAAAATATTTTATGTAGGAAAAATATTGGACAGAATCATTTCTTGTACAATATTTTAAAAATATTTTCAGTATAAAATACTTACTATTTATTTCTGTGTAAGACATATTCTGCGTAGAAAATATGTCGTGTACGAAAAATATAACGGTATTAAATTCTGTGTAGGAAATATGAGCAGAAAATATTTTGTTTAGGAAAAATATAACAGTATGAAATAATAATTAATTCTGTGCAGGAAATATTTGCGTAGGAAAAAATATAAGTATTAAACAATATTATATTCTGTGTAGGAAATATTCTGTGTCGAAAAAATGTTCTATAGGAAAAATATGATCAGTATACGTTGTGTACAATATATTTTGTGTAGAATAAATTTGTGTAGGAACGAATGTTACTCGATTCGGTCATAAAATCTTCCAAAATATTTTTAAAATGTATAAAACATATAAAAATAAAAATATTTATGTGTGCGATAGAAATTTTCTATTTAATGGTGTTTTATACCATGCACATTTTTTTATCACAGCCCGAGATACTTTTTATCAGAATTTAGATAAAAATGCTGCAAACAATTGAAAACTACAGTTATCCACAAAAATTGTAGTTTTTTATTGTTTTCAGCGTTTTCATTCAGCTTCAGATAAATAATATATCGAGGATTTACTGTGATTGTTTTAACTTTAAATTTTTATACGGGGACTTTGTTTCAGTTTTAAATTGAAGAAATGCTTAAATTATGCAAGAATAATTATATTGTTTATTTACCTGATAGTCATTTTTTTTCTTGCCTTTTATAACACAGTCCGAAGAGGTATTTATATAGTCAAGATAAATTTCATACTTTGTGTCATCATAATCCTGCTGACAACCTACAGTATTTTTTTTCGCCCGTCTCGCAGCTGCCAAAAGAGCCTAAATGACAAAGAGAAAAAATATATGAAAATTAGTTCACCTTTTAAATTATTAAAGCTTCAATGGATATTTTGTAGATAATTAAAAATAAATTTTAGAAATTTTTTATGGAAGTTTCTTTTTTGAACAGGTAAATAGTCATTTCATCCGATGTCAGCTTAATTCTTAACTAAATAGTTGAATTTTCTACCAAAATAGTCGAAAAAAATATATAATTTTTCAACCAAAAATGGATTAGTTACATTTTCAACAAGAAAAAGCGAATTTTCTAAATGTTAAATTTAATAAAAAAGATATATTATCGACAAAATAGTTGAATTCACAACCAATAAGATCGATTTTTAAACGAGGAATAATGGGTCTTGCGTCACCTCTAAAATCATTTCTTTCAATAACAACAAAAAAATGGATTTATTTTTTTGTAAATTCGAACAAATTTCCGGGCGATATGCATGGAAATTAGAGAAAAAAATTTCCAATACATTTTTGGACCACCCTAATCACGATTGCTTTGGGTGGATTAGGGTGGTCCAAAAATGCATTCGAAATTGTTTTCTCGAATTTTCATGCATATTGCCCGGAAATTTGTTCGAATTTACAAATACGTAAATCCATTTTTGTTTTGTTTTTGAAATAATTTTTTATTCAGAGGTGGCGCAAACCCCATTATTCTTCTCGTTTAAAAATTGATCTTATTGGTTGTGAATTCAACTTTTTTTGTCGAAAATGTAAATATTCCATTTTTGGTTGAAAAATTATATTATTTTTATTTCGACTATTTTGGTAGAAAATTCAACTATTTAGTTGAGAAGTAAGCTATTTATTTGAAAAATTATCTGCTTGGTAGAAAATTCATAGTGTCGAGTGGAAAATTCAACTGTTTTGTGAAAAATTCATCTATTTTATTGAAAATTCGACTTTTTGGGTAGAAAATTAATCTTCCCTTTTGAAAATGAATTTTATTGAATGTGGATTGAACCATTTTGTCAATAATTTGTCTTTTTTCATTGAATGTACCTTTTAAAAAATCCGTTTTTTTTTTGTCAAAAATGTAACTATTCCATTTTTGGTTGGAAAATTATATTATTATTCTTTGTTTCTAAAATTTAAAGATTTTGTTAAAAAATTCTACTATTTATTTAAGAATTAAACTATTTATTTGAAAAATTATCTACCTGGTAGAAAATTCGACTTTTTGGGTGGAAAATTAATCTTTTTTTTTTAATTGATCTTATTCACTGTGGATTTTGGTAAAAAATGCAACTGTTTAGTTATTAATTAAGCTCATCATTTTAAAAATCATCTACTTAGTATAAAATTCATGTTTTTGTTGAAAATCCACAGTGTCGGATGGAAAATTTAACTATTTTGTGGAAAATTCATGTATTTTTTTGAAAATTTGATTTTTGAGCAGAAGATAAATCTTCTTTTTTAAAAAATACTCATTTAAGTTGAGGATTCAACTATTTTGTTGATAAGTCGTCTTTTTTTAAATCAAATATAACTTCTAAAAAATTTTCTTTTTCTGTCGAAAATATAACTATTCCATTTTTGGTTGAAAAATTATATTATTTTTTTGTTTTGAAAATTCAACCATTTTGGTAAAAAATTCAACTATTCAGTTAATAATTAAGCTATTTATTTGAAAAATCATCTACTTGGTAGAAAATTAATTTTTTTGTTGAAAATCTACAGGGTCGGATGGAACATTTAACTATTTTGTGGAAAATTCATGTATTTTGTTGAAAATTCGATTTTTGAGCAGAAGATAAATCTTCTTTTTTAAAAAATACTCATTTAAGTTGAGGATTCAACTATTTTGTTGATAAAAAAATAATTTTCCATTTAAAAAACGACTTTTCCACCAAAAAGTGAAATTTGCGACCAAAAAAGAATACTTTTTCACAAAATACATGAATTTTTAACCAAATATTTTAATTTTTAATGGAATTTTCATCTCAATATTTGAATTTCCTACCAGAAGGTTTAATTTGCTGCTAAAAAAGACAAATTTTCAACAAAATAGATAAACTGTTGACATAAAATAAAATAGTCCAATTTCAAATTTGAGAAATAAGTTTTTAACTATACAAAATAATTTTTTAATGAAATAGATTATTTTTCAATCAAGCAGATAAATTTTCGATGAAAAACTTCGAATAGCAATAAAAAAAAATTTTAAGGAAAATATAATATTTCAATTTTGAGTTTCAAAAATTAATTTTCAATGAGAAAAAAATTTACTTCAATTCAAGAAATAAAATTTGAGCCAAAAAGAATAACTTGAAAAAAAGTTATTTTCTAACCCAGTATTTTCATTTTCATTGAAATTTTCAACCCAGAAGATGAATTTTCTATCAAAATGATTAAATTTAGTTCATGGAAAAATTGAAAAAAATTTACCTGAATTGTTATTTTTGAAACATAATTTTTAACAAAAGAACTAATTTTCGACCAGAGAAAGCAATTTTTTAACTAACAAGATTTATTTTCTATAAAAAAATAATTGTCAACAAATTATATCAATTTTTAACCAAATATTTTGATTCCTATTGTAATTTTTAACCTAATATATGAACTTTTGCGTAATAGGGTGAATTAGTCACCAAGAAGATTAATTTTCTACCACAAAAGAGTAAGTTTCAACAAAATACAGAAATTTTCAAACAAATAGTTGAATTTCCAAACGAAGAAGATAAATTTTCAACCAAAAATGGAATAGGTAAATTTTTATTTAAAAATATAACTTAAAAGAAATGTTAACAAAATAGTTGAATCATGAAAAAAAAGTAATTTTCATCTTCTAAAATTGCCGAAAAAACGTTTGGCAGATATTGAGGCCATTTTTCTAAAATATCTAAACACTTTTCAAACTTTGAAAAAACTCGAGCGAGTTAGGAAATGATATTTAAGAATGTCCAAAATTCAAAAAGTCCTGAATATTATTTTCTAATTCGAATTTTTCATAACATTTTGTAAAATCCTGTAGAATAACAGAATTTGATTTCAAAATATCTATGTTCTTCTTCGCAGGCAGAGATAAAATTTTTTTTGTACGCATGCATTTTTTAGATTCGGCAATAGCAATTTGAAAACTTATCAATTTCACAACTTCGGGTGAGATTAGGAATTTTTTAAAAACAAGTTTATAGGTTTTTTATACATTAGAAGATTTTTCATATCGTAAGAACAATTTAAGTGAGTTTTAAAAGATATATAGGAGTTCACGAACCTTTAAAGAGATTGAAAATATTTGTAAACGTGAAACCATTTCCGTAAATGTACAAAATATGTTTCAATTTCTTCAAAAAATCTAAAAATCCGTAATATCATTTCAAATGATTTTAATGTTTCCATATATTTTATAAAATGCTGTAACATAACAAAGCCTTCTTCAAAATTTCTAGATTTTTTTCGACATTTCTGAAATGTTGAAAAATCTTTTTGAACTTTTTCAAGTATCTTAGGAAAGTAAGATTTAATAAAATTCATACTTCACATACATTTTTTAGAGGTTTTCGTATAGTTTCATCGGAAGGTGAATTTTATCGACAAAAAACAGAAAATTGAAAGAATATCAATCCCGCAACTAGTTGATTTAGAGTAGAACTCCTTTGCTAAAAATTAATTTTATTGGATGAAGATTCATCATTGTTTTTCGTGATAGGGACAATTTTAATTCCTAATCTCACCCAACGATATAAGTTTGATCATTTGTTCAATAACTGCGTCGGAGTTTCGGGCATCCTTCCAATTGAATTCATTGTACAATAAAATTGTTTACTTCTAAAAAATGAATAGAAATTAAAAAGTATTGCCTAATATCTCGCAGCATTATTTAAAATTTTCAGCCAAATTTTAATGTGTTTACGTTACGGGAAATATTTACGAGCTTCCAAAGATATAAAATATTTATGAACTTGTTTTTCTACAAGTCTTTATAAAATATCAAAAAAATATAAAAACGTTTTAAAAAAGCATTATCTCTACGAAATTCGTGCGATTTTCTTTTTTTCTAGAAAATGTATGTAAAATTGAATTTTTTTTGCAAAATACCTAATCTCTACGAAAGACGTGCGTTTGGCAATTATTTTTAAAGCTGCCTGCCTAGGAGTTCTGTGTAACTCTTTGATAAAATTTCTTATTCAATAAAACTGTTTACCTCTTCCAGAAATACAGAAATGAAACAATTGCTTTAAATGAGCTTTTTTGTTTTTTGAACTGAAAAAATCGTGACGACTGTCACGTAGCGGAATTGAATAAATAGGGAAACATCGGCACCATCATCAATTCATACGAGCCAAGGCTTTTTCTGCAAATACAACTTGCCCATTATTGTAAAGAGAACGCACTTCACTCAACTTTGCCTACTGTGAAATCATCTTCAACAACGTATGTCAAAACCGAAATAATTAATCATTTTGAAAAATATTTATCATAAAATAAAAATGCATACCTCTAAAAATATGTAGAACTAAAAAGTGTTTCGTAATCTCTCCCAAATATATTTGGAAGTTTGGGTAAATTTGTAATTATGTTAACGTTATTCAACTTATTTGTGAGGCTTTATGAACTTGTCTCGTAGAATTTCCCAATCTCTCCCGTGGTTACAGCTCTTTTGAACCCTTTTCAAATCCATATTCACAAATCCAAAGGTTTAACTAGTATTTTTTATTTGTTTTCAGATTACGAAAATGGCATCTGCAAAAACTATGGTAACCATGCTTTTCTTGTTGGCACTGATCGAGATAGTAGCAATGGCAGACATTTCAAAAGATGCACCAGTAACGAACAAATGCAAACATCTCAAAGGCGAGACGTGTGACCACCTAACCTGTGTATGTAGAGCAAAGACTCCATCCACTACAGACTCTTGTTGCCCCAACTCTGAGTGTTCATCTACGTTTCTCGTGTGTGAGCCATTAGGGCACAAATAAATGGCAAATAAATGTTAAGGATTTTTATGGTTGATTATGAACCAATCTATTCATATTATTACATTTTCCAATTAGGAAAAGAAACAATAAAAAATTTAATGTATTTCTAACATTGCTAATATTTAATGCATTTTCAACCGAAACTAGAATAGTAACATTTGTAGTTAAAAAAATTAATTTTAAGCCAAACATCAGACTTATCAACTAAAACGACGAATCTTCAATTCAAATAGTTGAATTTTCAATCACAAAAATTAATTTTTACTAAAAAAGATTAATTTTCAACCAAAGTGATGAATTTTCAAATAAAATTATGAATCTTCAACTGGAATAGTTAAATTGTAACCCAAAAAGATGAATTTTCAACTATAATGATGAATATTTATCTGGAACACTCGAATCTTCAACCAAAAAGATTAAGTTTTAAACAAGAAGATTAATTTTCAAATAAAAAAATTAATTTTCTACCAAAAAATACAATTTTTTAACAAAATAAATTAATAATTTTCAACCAAAAATGGAATAGTAAAATTTGTAGTTAAAAAATTATTTTAAACCAAAAATAAGAGTTTTAAATTAATACAATGAATCTTCAACTGAAATAGTTGAATTTATAAACAAAAAAATTAATTTTCACTGAAAAAGATCAATTGTCAACCAACAATTGAATAATTAAATTTTAAGTTAAAAAAATAATGTTTAACCAAAGAGATGAATTTCCAACTACAACCATGGAATTTTCTATTGGAATAAGTTAAATTTTCAGTTAAAAAAATTACTTAAAAAAAAACCTAACTTTCAAAAAAATAGTTACATTTTCAAAGAAAGTGATGAATTTTCAAATAAAATTGTAAATATTTAACTGTAATAGTTCAATTTTAAACGAGGAAGATGAATTTTTAACTGAAATTATGAATCTTGACATAGAACAATTGAATTTTTGACGAAAAAGACTCATTTTCAACTAAGAAGATTAATTTCTACGAAAAAAGATGAATTTTCAATTAAAGAAGACAAATTTTCAACCGAATAGTTGAATTCTGAATAAAAAAAAATCATGATTTTTAACCGAAAATGGAATAGTAACATGTGTAGTTAAAAAAATTAATTTTAAACGAAACATAAGAGTTTTCAACTAAAACAATGAATCTTCAACTGAAATAGTTGAATTTTCAAACAAAAAAATTCATTTTTACTGAGAAAGATCAATTGTCAACCAAAAAGTAAATAATTAAATTTCAAGTTAAAAAATTAATATTCAACCAAACAGATGAATTTTCAACTACAACCATGGAATATTCAATTGGAATAAATTAAATTTTCAGTTAAAAACATTACAAAAAAAAACCTAACTTTCAAAAAAACTAGTTACATTTTCAAAGAAAGTGATGAATTTTCCAATAAAATTGTATATATTTAACTGGAATAGTTGAATTTTAAACCAGAAAGATGAATTTTTAACTGAAATGATAAATATTTAACTAGAAAAATTGAATTTTTGCACAAAAAGATTAATTTTCAACCAAAAATATTAATTTCTACCAAAAAAGACGAATTTTCAACTAAAAAAGATCATTTTTTAACCAAAAATTAAATTTTTATTTATAAAAATTAATAATCAACCAAAGAAATCAATTTTAAACTGAAATGATAGAATATTCAACTGGAATAATTACATTTTCAGCAACAAAAAAAATCATTTTCAGCCAAAGAAAAAAAGAATTTTCAAAAAATAGCTCATTTTTCTACCAAAGAGATGAATTCCAATTAAAATAATGAATCTTCAAACAAAAAAATTAATTTTTAACAACAATGTTTAACTTTCAATCAAGTAATTAAATTTGCATTCCAAAAAAGATAAATTTAGAACAAAATACGTAGTAGTTGATATTACTACCAAAAAAGATTTTTATTTTTAATCAAGAACAGTTGAATTCAACAAAAAAAAAAGAATTTTCAACATGAGTTAAATTTTCAACTAAGAAAGATTTTTGAGTCAAGAGAGAGAAAAAATTGTAAACAAATTGTTAATTTTTCAAACAAAAAAGTGAATTTTTCACCAAAAAGATTAATTTTGTATCAAAAAGAAGGAATTTTCAACAAAATATATGAATTGTCAACCGAATATTTGAATTTTCAACTAAAAACAATCAATTTTCAACCAAAAACAGAATAGCTAAATTTTGATTTAAAAAAATTAATTTCAAACAAAAAAACGAATTTTTAATAAAATAGTTAAATACAATAATATAAAACTACTTTAACAAATGAAGAATCATTGTTATTCAATTTGATATTGCAATTCAAAAAATAAATTAACCACGCTCTCGAAAAAATTATAAAAAATTGACAAACAATTACAAAGCTTCCGCAAAACTTCATTTTCAAAATTACATATAATTATTTATAAATGGAATTAAAATTTATAAATTTTTAATTTATTATGCTCAGGGCTACGAAAGCCAAATTTACTTGAAAAAAAATGATTTATTTGAACCAAAAATGTGACCAAGAGTGACTAATTTCTGAATCAAAAAGTGAATTAAAAAGAATTCAAAACAATTCGATTGATAAGACTTCAAACCAATTTAAAATACCCTAAAATATTGAAAATTCGTTTAAATTTTTTGAAATCCCTTCAAAATTTTCAGAGTTTTTTTAAATTCCTTAGAAGTTTTAAAAATAACCAACATTAAAAAAAAATCAAATCGTTCGAAACATTTTGAAATCCTTTGAAATATTTTGAAATCCCTTGAATATTTGTATATTTTAAACTTTTAAATCCGAATTGGAAAATTCCCGAATAATAAATTTTCTGCATTAGAAAATTTCCGAATAATAAATTTCCTAATAATACTTTCTATACAACATTAAAAAATTTATTTGGTAAATTTGGGGAAATATTTCAAAATTTAAATTCGGAATCTTTTAAAATGTCCACTGTTTTGTAGAAAATTCGTATTTTCTGTTCGAAAATTTAACAATTTGTTAGAAAATTGAGCTGTTTGTTTGAAAATTCGTCCTTTTTAAATAAAAAAATACATTTTTTTGGTTAAAAATGCAAAATTGTTTGTTTTTTTTCTGGTTAAATTCAAATGTTTTTTCGTAAAAAACCTATTTATTTGATTAAAAATGCAACTTTTTGGTTGAAAATTAATTTGTTTTACAATTAAATTAAGATTCAATTTTTTGTTGAAATCTCGTTTTTCTTGGTTAAAGCCAAATGTTTGTTATTTTCATTTAAATATTATTTCGTGAAATATCAACTATTACATTTTTTTGTTGAAAATTAATCTTTTTTGTTGAAAATTCATCATTTTAGCTTGAAAATTCAACTCCATAGTTAAAAGTTGAATTACTTTCTTAAAAGAAGAGCCCTCATATGGGACTCAGGAATTTGCACAAATAAGAGGTGCTTTATACCTCCCGCTGTGTCTTCTTTCTGAGCTATGTCGTGCCTGACGAGTATCCAGGGCGCTGTCTTCAATAAATGGTTGAATCCTTTCAATTGTTGAAGGACCACAGATGGGTCTTCCAGTTTATCTGGGAACCACGCCCTTGTTCTCACCATCCTTTGGAGCAATTCAAACCCACCTACATTCACGTCTGCGCCTTCCCAGGGTTTTTCAAAGCAATTTTCTCTTGGAATAGGGTTAGAAATTCGCGGCTTTTTCTGACAGATTTTCAACTTTTTGGGAAGTGGGGCTACTACTTTTATTCGCTAGGTTGGTAGTAGTTGTTCTTACACTTTTTCACGAAAACTTTCGATGGTACATACTATTTTCAGGTAGTTACACTTACAACTTCAATAAGTAAGTCTTACTATTAAGTTAGTTAGTCTTACAAATAAACTCGTTGACCTCACTACTTGATGTACTAATTCTCACTATTACAATCAGTAAGGTCATTAGTATTAAGACTAGAAATTTTCAATAATTAAATTACTAGTTTGCAGACCACTGCGAAGGCAGTATTTCTCAATATCGGAATTATAGTAGATTTTACAATAAAATCTCATTAAAAGACACTAGAGGTCCTGAGAACTTCCTCTAGGAAATAGGGCCTGATAAGACGTCATGTCAAAATAGACCCACATACCCATTGGGATGTTAGTGAAAAAATACTATACTTTTAATATTTAAAAGTACAGACTTGCAGTGGTAGTAACATTATTACAAAATTTAGATCGATGCGATAGTTTTCACGGTCTTCACTACTGCACAATTCACAACAAGGTTAAGATGAAAATGACGATGATCGAGACATTGGCGCGATATTTCAGTGCGAATGTTGGCATTACTGGTCAGGTTTCAGTTCTGCCAATTCGAATAATGTTGGAAAGTCGAGGTTTTTTCTGGAATTTTTAACTCATTGTCTACATTTCAATCAAATTTCACGAGTAATCAAAGAAATTTAACCAAAAAAATTGTTCAAATTAATTATTATTGTTTATGACTATTTTCGACTATGGTAATGCTTGATAGTTGTGGTTTTTTCTGCATTTTCCCACTTTTTGTCCACTGTTTACTTAGTGATATAATAAATTGTGCAATTGAACAAACATAATTGTTCAAGTAATTTCTTATGGTTTATAGTAATCTTTTCATGAAGTAATGCTAGGAAGCTGCGGCTTTTCCTGAAATTTTCAGATTTTCACTGACTTTTTAATGCTCAGTAAATACTTCAAGGAAAATTTGCATTTATAATCTAATCCATATGCAAAATTTGAAGAATATTTCAAATATCTGACTTATTCCAGAAAGGTATATATCAAAAAAAGAGAATTGTTTAAAAATAAGTTCTCTTTATTGTTTATTTATTACTTGTTTATAACTAGAAAGCCAAAGCAAACATAAAACTTACAGAAACACCCGCAGCGCTCTAGCAATTATCTAAAAGAATATAGTTACAAATAATAATAAATTGTTCAAACATTTATAAACAATATTGATTTGTCAAAACAATTATTTTTGATGAATTTTATAAATTTTTATCTCACATTAAGTGAAAAATTGACAAAAATGGGAATATTTCAGAACGAACCGCAAAGTTCTAGCATTATTCAAAGATAATATTATTGAAAAAAAAATAAATTGTTTAGACTTATGCTTGGTAAATTGAATTAATTATTACCTTCTCCTAATTGAAAAGTGTATAAAAAGTGCAAATTTTAGAAACTGCTCCAGAACCAGACTTATGGGTGTGATATTTAAAAAGTAATTATTGATTTGTATTCTATAGCTAATTGTGAAAAGAAACGTCAATTATAAACTTGATTTACATGATATTGACGATTCTCAATGAAATGTACAAAAGCGACTTTTTTATGGGAAATACGCCTTAAACTAAAAAAGAGCTTGCGCAATCTCTGAATATAATTTTAGAAAAACGCATTTATTTTTTTGTGCATTCGAAAAACTTGCGGTATCCTGAGTTAGAGTCCTGTATCTGCGGATTTCTTTTCAGAAAAACATGGAAAACTAAAAAATGTGCACTACTTTTTATTTGGACTTCCTACCTTGTATCATGAAGCTTATGTTTTGAAGAAAGCTCGAATTTTCAACCAACTCAAAGCTCCTTTTGTCTTCGGAGCTTTTTAATACCAAGGATATCTACAATACCGTCAGAAATCTTCGGAAGAATCAGCGATAGTACTATTAAAAACCTCTGCTGAGTTTGAAGCGTGATTACTCATTCAAAACTATAGCGAAAAACAAAAAAAAAAAAAAAAAAAAACCTTAGAAAGCTCATGGAATTACGCGTCAATGGACTTCTAATAAAAGTAATTATGATCTTTTGGAGAGAATATACTGCGTGAGAAGTTTTTAAAACAATTTCAAGAATTTCTCGAATCTTGTACCTCGACCTCAACATGTGGCATGACCTAGAAAAGTTGCGTTACAAAACTCAAAATCCTATCAATTAGTCTTTCAAGTCTTATCTTTAATTTGCGCCAATAAAACTTGAAAAATCTCAACGGGTTATCGAGAAACCTATAAAAATATCCAAGCGTGTCTGCGCTGAATTGGACGGCCCCCAACCTCGTAATATCTGAGGAGCAATGTCCATCAATCACTGCCTAAGAGGTGAAAAAAGCAAGAACTTTTCCGCTGCAGGATCAGATGGTATCAAGAACTTCTCAGAGAAATAAGTTTGCTTCTATAAATCAACATCTGGGCCGCATATTTGCCTCATATTTAAAGTCGGAAAAGCTCATTTCCCAGCGGCTGGTGTTAAGAGGCACTACACTCCTACCGAAAAAAGGCGACTTGTCCAACCCAGAGAATAATGGGCCAATAACTTGTTTGAACAGCTGTATAAGATCTTTGAAGCTGTCCTGAATATACAGGATTGTGCAAAGAATTGAGCTTGTGTGTAAAGAGATCTGCGAATAACGTGACTCGAAAAAGGTGTAGCAGGCTGCCGAGAGAACCTGCTGATAGACAGGCGCATTTATAAAGACGCTGCAACTCATCAGCGTATCCTGTCAATGGCCTGGATTGAATACCGAAAAGCTTGTAACAAGACAAAATTTTGAGCATCCTTAATTTAAATTATTATTTGATGTTTAAAGCGACATCTGTTCTCTCGTCGCGTGGCGCGGCACTCCACTAATCGTCATCCAATGAAAAATTAATTTTAATAAAAAACTAATTTTCTACCAGAAAAAAAATAATTTTTTAAATATATTAATTTTCCACAAATATTTTAATTTTTAATGAAAATTTTCACCTAATAGTAAAATTTTCAACCAAAAAGATGAATTAGTAACCAAGAAGTCAAAAGACAAAACTTCAACAAAATACAGAAATTTTCAAAAAAAATAGTTGAATTTTCAACAGAAGAAGATTAATGTTCAAAACAACATGATATGGTTAAATTTTCAGTTTAAAGTTTAATTTTCATTTGAAAAAAAACAACTAATTTTGAACCAAAAAGATTAATTTTGAATAAAATACATGAATTTTCAACAAAATAGTTCAATTTTCAACCAAACATGGAGTAGTCAAATTTTAAGTTGAAAAAATAATTTAAAAAAATGTTAAGGAAATTTTTTATTCAATCGAAAATTGAAGAATACTCTAACAAATAGGATTTTAATCAAAAATTCAAGTTCTACCGTCAATCATCATCTCATATTTTAAAATTGGGCCGGGTCAAAATAAAAAAATCGGGACCGCTTTCTGTGAATAAGGGTTGATAAAAAAAAGTAGCGGTGATATGTTTTACCTGAGCCTAATTGATCTTAAATTTTTTTCCTTTCTATTGTTTTGAACCTCCTCCACACCCCCTCCCTTTTTTTATTCTCTTTCACTCATCCCATTTTTTTTGTTCCCCTCTTTTCTCATAATTTCTCACGTAAATTTTTAATTGAAACCCTATGCAACTTCCTCAATCTCGATAGAATTGAGTCTTAACAAGATTCTACCAGGTCATGATGAAATATAATTTTTTTATCACTGCTGACGCTCAGAGGGGCAAAATAGGGTTTTTTAGACAAAATTAATTTGTAGACAATTTCATTCATATCTAACGAGTGCCAGTTGTTATATTTTATTTTTTATATTTTTGTTATTTTTTAAAGCTTGTTATATTATTTACTAAAAAGATTAATTATTTTTGCAATTTCTAGTTTTCTTATATTGTCCTATAAAGTCCTATGGCTCTGAAAATTAATTTTCTTCTATCCAAAAGTGTTTCTTTAATTTTACCCAATTTCGAAAACGATTAATTTTCAACTAAAAATATCAGTTTTCAACCCAATAGTTGAATTTTCAACCAGAAATGACAAATTTTCAACAAAAAATGAAATAGTTATATTTACATATAAAAAAGACACATTTTTAACGTAAAACCCAATTTAAAAAAAAATAGTTAAATTTTATGTTAAAAAAATAATTTTGAACCAAAAAAATTAATTTTTAACAAAACAGTTCAATTTTCTACCTAAGAAATGAATTTTTAAGTGAAATTATGAATCATCAACCGAAGAAATGAATTTTTAACAATGGAGTGCAACTTTCAACAAATAGTTACATTTTCAACCAAACAGTTGAAATTTATGATAAAAAGGATAAATTTTTTACCCAAAATGAAACAGTTAAATTTTCAGTTAAAAGCCATTAATTTTCAACTAGAAAAACGAATCTTTAATAAAAAATTTTGAATTTCATTTTTAACAAATTAATTTTCAACCAAAAAAATGAATTTTTAACAAAATAGTTCAATTTTCTGCAAAAAAAATAATGTTGAACAAAGCAGTGCAACTTTCAACCAAATAGTTGAATTTTCGTCCAAGTAGTTGAACTTTCAACTAAAAATGATGAATATTTAACCAAAAATGAAATAGTTAAATTTTCAGCTGAAAAGCATAATTTTTAACGGAAAAAAATTAAATAAAATAGTTGAATTTCATGTTTAAAAATTAATTTTCAAAACAAAAAAAAAGACGAATTCTTAACACAATAGTTAAAATTTCTACGAAAGATGTATTTTCTACTACCACCATGAATCATCACCCCCAAAAAATGAATTTTCAATAAAACAGTTTTAATTTTAATCATCTAGTTTAATTTACAAACAAAAAATTAATCTTCTACTAAAAAAGACGAGTTTTCATGAAAATAGTTGAATTTTCAACTGAAATTATGAATCTTCAAAAAAAAAAAGAAAGAATTTTGAACAAAGAAGTTAAACTTTTAACCAAGTAGTTCAATCTTCAAACAAAGAGATAAATTTTTAATTAAAATGATGAATCGTCAACGAAAGAAATGAATTTTTAACCAAAAAAGATGCATTTTTAACCAAAAAAGATGCATTTTTAACCAAAAAAGATGAATTTTTAACCAAAAATAAAATGGTCAAATTTTCAGTTAAAAACAATAAACTACCAACTAACAAAAAAACGAATTTTCATTCAAATAGATAATTTTATGTTTAAAAAATTAATTTTCAACCAACAAAACTTGTCAAGCAGCTATAGTTAAATTTCCTACCAAAAAGATTAGTTTTCAACTCAAAGACAAATTTTCAACATAATAGTTTCATTTTGAATCAAATCAATAAATATTCAACTAGAACGATGTAACCATAACTAGAATACTTACATTTTCAGTAAAAAAAATTAATTTTTCATACGAAAAAAAATTTAAAAAAAAAGTTTAATATTGAATGAAATCAACGAATATTCAACTGAAACGATGTAACCTGAAATAAATACTTAAATTTTCAGTTGAAAAAATTAATTTTCAATAAAAAAATTAATTTTCAATAAAAAAATTAATTTTCAATAAAAAACGAATTTTTAACAAAAAAGTTACATTTTTAACGAAAGAGATGAATTTTCAACTAAAATGATCAATCGTCAGCCAAAAGAAATGAATTTTCAACAAAAGAATTCAGCTTTCAAACAAAAAAAAACGAACTTTCAAAAAAATAATTGAATATTAAAAATCAGACAAAAACTCTGTTTATTTTCCAAAATTTTGTTATGGATCTTACAGAAAATGTTATATGATTTGAAAACGATTTTTTTTTCAATGAAAATAAATTTTTAAACTAAAAAGCTAACGAAATTTTGTTTTGATATTTTTTTAATAGAAATTTATTCATTTAGGTAGAAAATTCATTTGTTTTCTTGAAAATTGAACTTTTTATATAAAAATTTAATTTCTTTGCCTAAAAACTTATATCTCTATCTGAAAATCAAAAATCTTTTTCTGGTAGAATATTAATCTTTTTAGTTAAAAAATTATTTCTTTTGTTGAAAATTAGTTTTTTTTCTTAACAATTGATTTGTTTAATTAAAAATTGAACTGAATTTCCTGCAGACTTTTTTCTTTGATAGATAACTGTGCCGGAACGAGCAGTAACTGCGTTACTACATAATGTGATCTAGAGGACGAGGCAGCGAAGTACAATTCAAGTATTCCAGTTAAAGATTTATCATTTTAGTTGAAAATTCATCTTTTAGGTTGAAAATATTTTTTAGGCGTTTCAGCAAGAAATTCATCACAATTTTTTTAAGTAAGCCTAATTTTTTTAAATCCCTTCAAATTATTGCAATCTATTAAAAATTATTTGGAATCTTTAAAAATTCCCTACAATATTTAAAAGAAATTGAACGAAATTCAAAAATAAGCATAGATCTAAAAAAACGTCATAAAAATTAGAATCATTTCAAAAGATATTTAGAAGTTTTGAAAATTTTCATAAAGAATCTAAAACTTTTCTTTCAAATTTCAAGAAATTGATAACAAAATGTAGATTTTTCAAGATCTTTAACTTTCTAAGAATTTTAAAAGTTTTCAAGAAAATGAAAACATTTTCTCAAGATTCCTCGAAAATTTTAATGGTATTTTATTTCCAAAAATTATTTTCAGAGAATACATATTTTTTCTAATTTATACAATTCACAGAAAATAATCTTGAATATTTCAAGATGATTTGTACATCCTGTAGAATATTTAAAAAGTTTTAGGAAAAAATCGAATTATTGTAAACAAATTTAGAAAGTTCAGAAGATTATGCAGGATTATTTGAAAATTTTAGGACAAATATTAATTACTTCAAAAGATATTTAAAGGTTTTTAAAAGATTCGAAAATAATTTAAATCTTGATAAGATTTCATCAAATTAAACAAAAATAGTTTTTGGAAAGTTTCGAAATTTTGAAAGTTTTCAAGAGAATAAAAAAGTTTTCTTTTAAAAATTTCGTTCCAACTTTAAAAGATTTTTTTTTTATTTTGAGAAATTAGTTTGAAAAGAAAATTAAAAAAGATTTCAAAAATTTTCGAAAATGTATTTACAAGATTTAGAAGTTTTTAAAATATTTTGAAATAATTTAAAATTTGAGAAGACTTGAATAAATTTAGAACGAAATACAAATTTTTGAAGATTAAGAAAAAAATGTAGATGGTTTTTAAAAATTTTTAAATGTTGCCTCATAATTGCTCATTTTTAATATGCAATGAAATCCTCCATGTTTGTTTTAAAATGAACCATTTGCAGAATTTGAAAAAAATGTAGGAAAAATGCTAGTAATTCTAAAAGATATCGAGTTTTAAACAAATTTCAAAAATAATTCAAACCTTGGAATGATTTCAAGAAATTTAAAACAAAATTTATATTTTTGAAGATTTCGAGAAATACGCTTTTTAGGATATTTAAAAGGTTTAAAGTGAAAGAAAAAAGTTTTATTTTAAACATTCCTGGGGAAAAAATCAATGATTTTTTATTTACAAAAATTAATTTTAAGACAAAATTGAAAAAAATTAAAAATATTCTAAAATATTACGAATGTAGATTTTTGAAGATTTCGAAAAAGATGCTTTTTGGGAATTTTCAAAGGTTTCAAGAGAATAAAAGTTTTCTTTTCAGGATTTCAAAAGATTTCCAAAATTGTCGAAAAAGAATCTGAAAGATTTAAAAGCAATTTTTGTAATTTTTCAGTTTAAAACAAAATTGTGAAAAACTCAAAACTCAATAAAGGACATCAAGAAGATTTGAAAAAATTTCAAAAAATGACTTTGCAAAAGATTGTAGAAGATTTTAAAGCAAACAATTTTTATTTTGCAAGATTGTAAATTTTTTTTTTGATTTTTCAAAAAATGATTTGTTATTTTGAAAAATTAATTTTTAATTAAAATTGAAAATTATTTCAAAATATTTCCAAAATTGAATCCGGAAGATTTAAATAATAATAATAATAATAATTTCAAGGAAAAATTGAAAAAGAGTTTTAAAAATTCCAAAAGATTCCCAACATTGCCGAAAAAATATCTGGAAGATATTAAAGCAGTTTTTTTCTAGATTCAAAATAAAAAATATTTTTGAAAAGATTTCAAAAATAATTTCACATTTTCAAAAATTTGTAGAAAATTAAGAAAAAATGAAGAATTTTGAAAATTTCAAAAAAAAGGTTTTTAAAAGTTTTGAAGGGTTCCAAGAGAATAAAAAAGTTTCCTAAAATTCCTGGGAAAATTTAAATAATGTTTTATTTGGTAAATTAATTTTAAGAGAACATTTAAAAAGATTTCGAAAACTGACGAGCAATAATCTGGAAGATTTTTTGGTAAAATTTTTTTATTTTTCAGGATATAAAATGATTTTCTAAAATTTCGATAAAAAAAATGTAGACAATTTTGAAGCAAAATTTTTCAATTTTGAAGATTACAAAGTTTGAGAAAAAATTCGTGTTAGTTATAGAAATTTTAAGAAGTTTTGCAAAGATTTCATAAAATTTAAAACAAAATCGATTTTTAAAGATTTCGAAGCAAAAAATGTCTAAAGATTCATCGGAGATTAAAAAACAAATTTTTTCTCATTTTCAAAAATATTTTAATAGAATATTCCAAAAGATATCCAAAATTATGTACAAGAATCTGAAAGATTGTTGGGAAATTTTTTTTATTTTGCAGGATTTTAAATGATTTCTTAAAATTTCGAAAAAGAAAGTAGAAGGTTTTTTGCACGATTACCAAATTTAGAAAAACAAATCGAGTTTATTCAAGAAATATAAAGAAGTTTTGAAAAGGTTCAAAAATAGTTAAGAAAAGATTTTCAAGAATTTAAAACGATTTCAAAAAATTTTAAACGAAATTTAGATTATGAAAATTTTGAAAAAATTTCAAGAATAATTTGAAACTAGAAACGATTTCAAGAAATGTAAAAACAAAATTTCGATTTTTAAAGATTTCGTAAAAAAAGTTTTTGAAGAGTTTTCAAAGCTTTCAAGGGAATGAAAAAGTGTTCTTTTAAAGATTCTTGGGAATATTGAAATAAATCTTATTTTTAAAAATTTATTGTAAGATGAAATTGAAAAACATTTTTAAAGATTTCAAAAATTGACAGAAAAGTGTCTGGAAGTTTTTAAGGCAATTTTTTCATTTTGCAAAATTTTGAAAAAAAATAGGAAAAATTCTACTTATTTGAAAAGATATTGAGAAGTTTGGAAAAAATTTCAAAAATAATTCAAAACCTGGAACGATTTCAAGAAATTTAAAACAAAATGCAGATTTTGGGAGATTTTGAAAAAAGAAGGTTTGCAAGAATTTTGAAATATTTCAAGAGAATGAAAAAGTTATGTATCTTTAACTGAACAAAAAAAAATTATTTTTAACACAGAAGTTGAACGAAAAATATAAAAGTGAAAATTTGAACCGAAAAAAGATTTTAATTTTCTAATTTTCGATCAAAAAGACGAATTCTTTAGAAAACAGTTGAATTTTTCAAAAAAAAAGATGACTTTACAACGAAATACTTTAATTTTTAACAAAATAATTAATTTTCAACAAAATAGTTGAATTTGTAACAAAGATGAATTTTCTGCCAAATAGTGGAATTTTGAAAAAAAAAAGATTAATCTTCAATCAATAACAGTTAGATTTTAAACTAAAATGATAAATCTTCAACTTAAAAAAAATTTTAACACAGAAATTCAACGAAAACTATATAAAAGTTGAAATTTTAACCGAGAAAAAATTTTAATTTTAAATAAAAAAAAGTAGAATTTAACTAAACGGATGAATTCTCAATAAACAATGTAGTAGTTGATATTTCAACACAAAAATATTTTTATTTGAAATAAAAAACAGTTTAATTGGACCAAAAAGACAAATTTTTCACAAAAGAGTTGAACTTTCAACCTGGAAAAATTTTTTCGTCAAGAGAGAACAAAAATTTTAAGCAAATTGTTGCATTTTCAAACCGAGAAGGTGAATTCTTTACAAAACAGTTGAATTTTAACCCAAAAATATGTATTTCAAAACAAAGTTAATTTTCAACCAAATAGTTGAATTTTCTATGAAAATAATAAAACTATTTACTCAAAACGACGAATTTTTAACTAAAAAATTGAATTTTTGAGCCAAAAGCACGAATTTTCTACCAAGAAATTGAGTTTTCATCATGAAAAAATAAATTTTCGCCAAAAAAGTTAATTTGCGACAAAATTTTTTAATCTTGAAC
>JAABKJ010075445.1:36187642-36294687 GCA_011634705.1 Andricus grossulariae
GAACTAAAAATGATCAATTTTCAACCAAAAATGGAACAGTTAAATTTTCAGTTGTAAAAATAGGTTTTTAATATAAAAAAAAACGAATTTTCAACCAAATATTTAAATTATGAAACCAAAGACATAGATTTTCAACTAATAAAATGAAATTCTAACAAAGTATTTCAACATTCAACCAATTAGTTGAATTTTCATGTAAGAAGATTAATTTTCCTCAGAAAATAAAACGAATTTACAAGAAAATACATTAAATTTGAACCGAATTGTTTAATTTATAATTAGACACAATAAATTTACAACCAGTAAAGAAATAGTTGAACTTCCGGTTAACCGTTTAAAAAAAACTCTTTATTAAAGAAACGAGTTTTCAACAAAATAGTTAAATTTTTAACCGAAGAGATTGATCTTCAACCAATAAAATTTATTTTTAACAAAATACTTTAGCTTTCAACCAATCAGTTGAATTTTCAATTATGAAGATTAATTTTCTACCGAAAAAGACAAATTTACAAGAAAATATCTCAAATTTGAAACAAATTGTTGAATTTTCATTTCAGCACGATTAATTTTCAACCAATAAAGGAATAGTTCAACTTTCGGTTTAAAAATTATTTTTTACCAGAAAAAAAAAAATGTTCAACAAAATATTTCAATCAAATAAAGAAATATATCATTAACTAATAACAAGAATGTTTAACAAAGTAGTTCAACTTCAACCGAGCAGTTGAATTTTTAAGGAAAAAGATTAATTTTCTACCAAAAAAGACGAATTTACAAGATAGGACGTCAAATTTTAATCAAATCGTGGACGATCATTTTTGAAGCAAAATGGAAAAATTAAATTTACAATTGAAAACGATCATTTTTGAAGCAAAATGGAAAAATTAAATTTACAATTGAAAAAGTTGATTTTCTACAAAAAAAAAACAACTTTCAACAGAATATTTAAATTTTCAAAGCAAAGAGATGGATTTTCAACTAATAAAATGAATTTCTAACAAAGAATTTCAACTTTCAACCAAGTAGTTGAATTTTCAATCAAGAAGATTAATTTTCCACCAAAAGAGAAGAATGCACGAGAAAATACATTAAATTTGAACCAGACAGTTTAATTTTTAACTAAGAATCATCAATTGTAAACCAACGATGGAACAATTGAATTTGCAGTTGAAAAACTTGATCTTCAAACAAAACAAAAATACGATTTTTCAACAAAATAGTTCAATTTTCAACCAAAGAGATGAATTTTCAACTAATAAAATGAATTTCCAAAAATGTATTTCAATTTTCAACCGAGTAGTTGAATTTTCAATTAGGAAGATCAATTTTCTAAAAAAAACGACGAATTTACAAGAAAATACATCAAATTTGAACCAAATTGTTGAATTTGCAACTAAAAACCATAAATTTGTAACAAATAATAGAACAATAGTATTTTTATATAAAAAATAATAATTTGTATATATGAAAAGAATGCATTTTTAACAAAAAAGTTAAATCTTCAACCAGTAACATTTCAACTCATTTTTTTCAATGAAAAATTAAATATGAAAAAAGAGGAATTCTTTCAAAATGGGTGAATAGGAAAATAGGGAAAAGAGGATGATGACTGTAGGTATTTCGATGCTATTTCCATTATATTTTCTAAATAGGAAAAGAAACAGTCTAAAAAATGATACATTTCCAAAAATTGCTGATATTTAAAAACATCCTTTGTACAAAATTTTAATTGAAAGATTTCTTTCGACAAATTAAGGTAAAAATAGTTTGGCCTCAATTAAAAGAACTCTCAAAAATATTCACGAGCAAACCCTGCAAATTGGAACGAATCAATTTACTGTCTTTATTTAAAAAATTCATCAAGGATCGAAATGAAATCTCTTTTCTTATGAATAATTAAATGCAGCAAGATCAGAGCATAATTCATTCACAAAATGAAATTTACATTTTCAAACTAATTCTCTTAAAACATACATTTGCTGAGATGAGTTTAAAAGGTTATTAATAATTAAAATTGTCAGAAATGAAAGTTCAAATTTGAAGAAAATTATAAAGTAAAAATTATTTGCATTTTTTAATGAAAATTATAGATGATGGCTTAAATGAGTATCGGAATTCAATTTCCGCAATTATATCTAAATATAATGGTTATATTTTTTCGAAAATTTGTATGAAAAGTTATTAATAATTCAAATTTTCAGAATTGAAATTTCATGTTTAAAAAAATATGAAGTAAAAATTATTTGAATGTTTCAATTTCAATGTTTCATTCATGCTTTTTAGGTTGTAAACAGTTTCATTAATTATTGATCGATTAATGTTGTTCAAAACTTTTAACTAAATAAAGAAAAATGTTAAGTTTAATTGTTAAGACAACGAACGAGCCGCGGCTGTGTACCAGATTCTTCTGATCTTGTACTTCGTCTTCGGGAGCTTCGATGCCGTCGCAGCGGTCCTCAGCTTCCCACACACATCCATACATTCTTTCATTAGACATTGATCCTAATCCCTACTCTTAAATGCTATATTTCTCCTTACAAATTCAACTCCCTACCTCCAGCCTCTTGAACCCAACGATGGATTGCGTAATAAGTAACCCTCTGTTATCGTGAAAAGCCATATCGAGCACGATAAAGTCCAGACGTAACTATTTTATAAACAGTTCTGTCATCGAGTATCGGGAGTTTCTATCAAAACTCAACTTTCCGAGACACTTTTCAAATCGGTTTATTTTATTGCCGAAACTGGCGACTCTATGTCGATGGTTCGAAAGTAAGATCTAAATTATACATCCTGCTGTCAAAAGTTATTGCCTCTTTCGTAAAATGAGTATAATTCTAATATTGAATCTTAAATATACATTCGTTGACGTTCATCATACTTTTGATTTCAGTTATTACAAATCATGAAACTGCGTATTCTATGTTACCGATGGTGCTGTTCGCAGCGGCATCAATGCGAATCATATCTGCTCATTACACTTCCTTCTTAGAAAAAAGGCACTTTCATGAAGTTGCTTTTCCAATTAAAAGAATTCCGTCCAATTTGGGATAAAACTCGCATTTATACAAGATTTCTAGTTGCTGCACAGATTATGCTAAATTACGCCTAATGCTATTTAGTAAAAAAACTGGTGAAAAAGAATTAAACCAGTGCTTTTGCCCCATCCACGGACAACAAATACAAAAGTCTTCATTCAGGTAAACCTTGCAAAATCCTTTAATATAACTTTTAAATGATTTATTAATCAATAATGTTTAAAAGTAATTATATGTTCTATTATCTACTTCATTTTATCTTCATTATTTTCACGAATTACCCTACGCTTCCTCATCACTACTTATCTCTAACCTTCATTACATTCACGTAAGTCATGCTTGAAACCTTTAATATTTATTTATATTTTACAGGGCGATGTCACAGAACATTTTGCATTATTTCACAGCTCACGAGGAGCTTAACCGAAAAAAAATATTTGGTGAGTAGCCACGTTAAAAATTTTATACGATATTTTCCTGTGAAGTGCATTTGAAATGGCCATCAATAAATTTGAAATTTAAATTTGAATCCTCAGCCTTCCCTTTTATTTTATTGAGATCTTCAATTAAAATTCTCTGAAATTTACAACTCTGCTTCAAATAAAAAACTAATTTTTTCCAAAAATGACTATTCAAAGAAAATTGTCTTAATACTCAATTATTCTGGTATATGAAAATTAATAAATTACTAAAGTGACTTCTAACAACTATCCATATTATCTCAATTGTCATTTCTGGAAACAAATCTGAAATTGAGGTTCGTCTATAAATTTAAAATCAATTATTCGATAAAAATCTAAAACTACTGGCCTAATTGTACTTGAAACTTTAAAACAAATTTTTGCTGTATAAAATCTCTTAGATAGTTATTTGTAACTATAATTACTTACTCAATTCTATAATTTTTTACAACTAACACCTTTCCAACAATGATCGATTGTTAATATATATATTTTTTAAATTTCATAAACTGTTAAATTTAAGGATTTGGACTCCCTTCATGACCTTACGTAATTAGTTTATAATGAATCAGTTAAAATTAAAATTTTGGTCTCCCTGTGTGAGCTTACATAACTAGTTTATAATGTATCCATCCTTTCCTTAATTTGAATTAAAAGTGATAATTTCAATTCACTTTCAATCATTTACGACTATAATATCAGAGAATTCGCTTCTTTCTCTTCCTTTCTCATCCTCGGTTAGCCGAATCTTAAGCACGCTCTCATGGGCTTCTACTACTGATAATTTTGTCATCTCATGCTTTCTATCTTTCTTTCATAGTACAGTAGTTTTCCTTCCTTTCTTACCAAGCTTCGCTGTCTGTGCATGTATCGTTCTATTTATAACTGTCTTATTTCCGTCTTTCTCTTACATATGTCGTTCAGGCGGGCTTGCCGCGTTAAACTCGCGTGTCCTTGTCTTTCCTAATACTGACCTAGCTTCTCTTTCTCTCTTATGAATTTCTCATATGGTTCTAAGTTACTCAGCAAGTTCCTAAATTGAAATTTATTGAGTGCAATACAAAAATTTCAATTATTGCAATTCAATTATTACAATAATTGGAATTCAATAATAATTATACAATGAGAAGTGATTTCATTCTCAATAAATTATAGGTTTAAACAATTTATTTGACTTTCGGTGATTTACATATGAATTTTATAGATATTTTTTTCTATACTACGATTGTTATAAAGGCTGCAAAAATAAATTGTGATATTCCTTTTCTAATTGAAGTTTAAACGTATCTCAAAAATGCGTGCTTTATGCGATTTACATGAACAATAGAAGTTTGCTTTGGTGTGATTTGTAACTCTACGTTAAGATCATCAATGACTCTAACGATTTTAAATGGACCTGAATAATAATCGTCAAATTTGTCCTCCCTCATATTAATTAGTACATAAACGTATTGATTTTGCTCAAACTTTTGTTCGTTAATCTTTTGGTCGTAATACTTTTTACAACGTCTTTTTGCAGCTTCCAATCGAGCTGAAGCAAGTGATTCTGTTTCTACAATTCGATTTAAAACTTCGTCAACTAATTGTACATATGTCATAGGTATCTTTTCGTCTCCAAATTCGGAAGGAAATCGTGCCCTTCTACCAAAAACGACTTCGTGAGGAGTCATGCCAGTGGACTCGTGAACGGAAGTATTGAAGGAAAAAATGGCAAACGGAAGCCATTGGTCCCAGTTACTTCGCTCACTATAATTGCGTAAGTATTCCACGAACGTGTGATGACTTCTTTCTAACGCCCCTAGAGACTGTGGATGATACGCGCTAGAATGATATTTCCGAATTTTAAATATTGTAGCAATACTGTTCATAATGTTACTCATAAATTGAGATCCTTGATCCGTTTGTATTATTTCGGGGCATCCAAAAACGCAAATTAAATGTTCTGCCAGTGCTACTGCAACGTGAGACGAGTCTATTTTCGAAAGCGGAATCGCACCCGAATATTTACTTAAACAATCCTGCCATGTCAACATATACTGATTTCCTGATTCGGTTACAGGCATAGGACCTACAATATCAATTTGCACACCTGCTTACAGATTTCACAATATTGCTTTTTATTGTTTCAATAAAATTTTAAAATATGACAAAATCGCGTTCTCTTATTAAACTTTTCTATTTTTAGGTTTTCATTTCGATAATCTTCTGTTAATTCGAAGTGATTTTTAATATCCTGAGCTCTCAAATATTCAACTATACTTTTGAGTATTACCTTTCACAACTAAATATAAGTGAGATCCGTGAATCTCGCATACTCAAAAGTTGTAGTCAATATTATTTAGTAATTTTTAATTCAAATTTTGTAGTTTGGGACAGGTGTGAGACAAGATATTATGCATTCTTTTCCATATTTAATTTTTTAAATAAAATTGATTGAAATTTTGAATCTCTACTGAATTCTGCTGTGATGTGAGTACTTTACTGAGATTAATTTGGAAAAAAGTTATCATTCAAAAGAAAAGTGAAAATGCGTGGGACCTAAAGTGGTCAACTTTTTGGTATCCACCCAATACATCATAAAAAGTGTATGTAAATATATTAAGAGATGTTATAAGAAAACTGTTAAGCTCCATCGTGTTGTTCACAACATAAGAAAAAGTATGCATGTTATAAACTTTAAAGCCGTTTTGTCTTCCAAGTCTATTTATGTCCTTGAAGCTTTTTAATCTTCGAAGTTCCTTTCATCTCAGAAGCCTCTTTATATTTGAAGTATATTTCACCCTTGAAGCCTTTTCATATTCAAAGTCTATCATATCTCCGAAGCCTTTTTATCTTAAAAGTATATTTCATCCTTTAAGCCGTTTTATCCTCGAAGTCTATTTCATCTCCAAAGCGTTTTTATCTTTCAAGCATATTTCATCTTCGAAGCCCTTTTATCCTCGAAGTCTATTTCATCTCCGTAGCTTTTTTATCTCCAAAGTATATTTCATTCTTGAAGCAATTTCATCCTCGGAATCTATCACATCTCCAAAGCCCTTTCATCTTCGAGGTATCTTTCATACTTGAAGCCTTTTTATCCTCGAAGTCTATTTCATCTCCGGATCCTTTTTATCTTCGAAGTATATTTCATCCCTTAACCCTTTCCATTCTCGAAGTTTACTTCATCTTTGAAGCCTTTTTATGTTCGAAGTCTATTTCATCCTTGGAGCCTTTTCATCGTTGAAGTCTATTTCATCTCCAAAGCCTTTTTATCTTCGAAGTATATTTCGTCCTTGAAGCCTTTTCATATTCGAAGTCTATCATATCCCCAAAGCCTTTTTATCTTAAAAGTATATTTCATCTTTGAAGCCGTTTCATCTTCGAAGTCTATTTCATCTCCAAAGCGTTGTTATCTTCAAAGCATATTTCATCTTCGAAGCCCTTCCATTCTCAAAGTCTATTTCATCTCCAAAGCCCTTTCATCTTTGAAGTATCTTTCATACTTGAAGCCTTTTCATCCTCGAAGTCTATTTCATCTCTGGAGACATTTTATCTTCAAAGTATATTTCATTCTCCAAGCAATTTCATCTTCGGAATCTATTTCATCTCCGAAGCCTTGTTTTGAGGCGACACATAGATTTTATTTTGTTCGCAATGAGAGTTTTAATCAAGAATAATCTGAATAAATATTTTATTTAAATATAGAAACAGATTATTCTTGTAGCTTTGAAAAGTACGTTTCTTGTAATTGGATGACTTGAATTTAAAAAAGTAATTAAAATGAAATAAAACATTATATAAAACCGAAAAGGTATTTTGTAATTTGTGAAAATAAATACGGCATTGGAAAACGCAAGACCACTGCCATAGTAATTTTTATAATAATTACATTAACAGAAAAGAATTTACGACTGATAGGTTTTGCAAAAGGGACAAAAGATTAATAAAATGAAACCTCAATCACTATTTTTCAAATTCTCATCCAAATGAGAAGATATACGTTTTATGTAAAATTGGATTTTCACGATTTCCATCAAATCCCAGCGTTTTCGGACCCACTAATTAGAAAGAAATTGATCTTAATTTGGTGTCTGCCCTGAGTATTATGTAGGCACGATAAGTATCTAAAAATTGATCAGATTGGATTGATCTTTGGAACACTTTTTTTAAGGCTTAAAAAGAAGTTCAAGAACATCCATTCAAGACAATATTACTGCGAATATCATACTGTGGAATCATCTATTTGTGATTCGAGTTACAGTGTATGGAATTTCTGTTTTGATATATCTTGAGAATTACTGATTCACCAGGTCGAAAATCTGATTCATCACCAGATATTACTTTGTTAATGATAGGTGACCACTGGACCAAGAATACTGAATAAATACTGATTTTTTTTTATATTATGTTTCCCATAGAGGAAGATTTGTGATGAAAACAATTTCAAAAAATTTAAATTGGTTTACCACGGCTTCGAGTATTCCAAAAAATCTAAACAATTTGGAATCAGTGAATGAGAAAAATAACAAATTATATGTTATCTTTAATATCTAGAAAATTGATTTGCTCGAGGCCAAGCCGTGTGAAAAATACTCTGGAAAATAGGTTGATAATTTGCGTATTTTTTCATTTCAATTGATCCTCGTGAAAGCATAGGAAGGTCATCGTTGATAAGGAATTTTTTTCAAAACAGTTCTTCTGTGCTAATCAGAGACAAAAGACTAGTTGAGAAGGGCATCAATTTGTTGATTTAGAAAACTATGCAAAAATAACAAAATAGCTTATTTCCAGTTCCAGATTATCCTATTCTTCATTTTTGTGGTAAAAGGACAAGAAGCTTCCAAAAAGTCCAGTTGACTCAATGGTCTTTTTCAGCAAACCAAGAATGATTCGAGAATATTTTATATATATACTATATATATATACGTAGAAATTTTTTTTTCAAATCAAGAATTGAAATAATTATTTTGTCGGGAGTGAAAATTCCGTTTCTCTGGATTATGCTGAAAATGTCATCTTTATGCTAATGAATTTAGATTCCAAGATAGCGTCTGAGTTTTCCTAAGTTGGTTAATTGAAAACTTTTTCCTAAGTCCACTCTGGTTTTAATGATTTCACCTTCATCTTTGCTAGCAATAATCGAATCGTCCATATATCTAATTAAATAGATTTGATCTTTTCGAGTTCCTTGACACCTTGCGTAACTCCAAGATTTTGTAAAAATGGATTTAATTTTTTCGTTTCAAACTTTTGCTGCCTGGTTTCAATCATAAATTGATTTATTTAACTTGTACATGAAATGTTCTTTACGTTCAACTTTAAAGCCAGCTGGTTGCGTCATTTAAAAACCCAATTTTCACTTTGGTTTTGAACTTCCATACCAAAATAGCTTTTATAAAGTGTTTTTATGTCATCGCTGATTATTCTACGATTTTCTAAAAATTCAAATTTACCACATATGTAGCAAAATGCATCACGATCGCCCACGCAATCATGCGCTATGGTGGAAGTGGATGAATTGGAATTGAAACAGCGCTTAGAAGACTTGGTGTGTTTTAATTTTAGAGTTTATAGTTTATTAGAGTTCATAGAAAAATGAAAATAAGGAAGCCACTGATTACAGAGAAAAATCGCTGTTTTCGTCGATTTTACGTCTATTTTTGCTTTTTTTTTTTGGAAAACTACGAGCTAACTTGGATATTTGGACCCCGGATTCGGATTCAGCGACCCCAAAAACATATAGATATGCCGGTGTAATCCGCCGGGCAGACCAATTTTTTTTGTGTGCCGGTGTAATTATTTATTTTATTTACAAGAATTGTTTTTAATACCCATTTTGAATTCCTTGCCAACTGCGGCTAACTAGGGCGCGACCCTGACGCAAGCGCAGTAGCTCAAGGCGCCCACATTGGCATCACTGCTGTGCGACCTTGAGATAGGTGGTTACAGTCTTGGATGGACTCAATATGATAATCCGGTAAAAGTCTCGTACACCCTGAGTACAGGGAGTGACCCAAGGAAGATCACCTTCTGCATTTTCCCCACAAGTATCCTAGAATTTTGTTGGCACGCAGGGAAGCTTTTTAGGCTATTAACCAGTGAAAGCTTGGCATCTCCAAGAGCACCGATGATCAGGACGACTAGCTTAATAGAATATTTCGAATATAACCGCCTCAACTCCCTTATAAGGTCTTTATACCTCTCTTTATTTTCATTCTCTTTGGCTGTGATGTTTTTGTCAGCTGGTACCAAAAATTCAATAACGAACATAATTTGTTTCTCGAAGTTAAGGAGAACTATGTCAGGCCTCGAGTGCGCAACAGAAACGATGGTCGAAAAAATGAAGTACCAGCATATGCGGCAATTCTCATTTTTGACAATTAACTCTATTTCGCTAGATGCGTTTGGCAGAGTGGTATTAGGGCCAATGCGTGACACGCTCTACAGCTATCATCGGGAATGTCTTGGCTCAAAATGTGGCGATGGTATGCTCAAGTGGAAATGATTTAAGGAAAGCAAACGTTAGCTCTTACGACATCGACTGATCCTTCACATTTCTCTGGAGGTTGCAGTGCATCTTCTTGTTGAGGAGCTGTTCGTGGAAGTTTTCCTCCTGTGCTTTCTTAATCCGAGCCTTCTGGAGTGAGAACTCGAGATGGATAAGATTTAATGCATTTTGCTCACCCCTGATATTGAAGTCAAGGCCAAGTGACTTAGGGTGCATGCGTTTGTTCATGTGCATAACCTTTCGTGACCCGATATCGAGGGATCTGAGCTCGTCCTGCGTCGATGGAACTACTCCAAATGAATAGAACACTATCGGGAGAGAAAGCATGTTCGTTGCAGATACTTTGTTCTTCGCCGACAGTTCGGAAGACCAAATCCGTCGGATGAGACATTTGTATCTGCTTCGGAGAGTATCCTTTATAGATATTACGTCCTGAATGCGGCTCTGTGACACGCCCAGGTATGTCGTATAGCGCTTCTGTCGACGAGTTCAGGGTGTTCAGGGATGCCATTAAATACATGAGTGACCTTATACTTTTGATTGCCACGTTTACTGCAGAAATCCCCTTCGGAATGGCGAAGTGGGAGAGATAGTGACAATAAAGTGAGGCAAAAGAGGAGTGGGCTTATGATGTCGCCCTGCAAGACGCCTCTCTGAAAGGTGACGTTGTTAGTTGTCACTCGATGTTTTCCAGATGAAATAGTAAATCTGGTTTTCCAAAGTGGCATCAATCTCTCTATGCACTTCGCGATGTGCGGATGAACCTTTAAGCTTTCCAATAGACAGATGATGAGTCAATGAAAGGTTGAATCGAAAGCTTTAAGGTAATCAATTCAGGCCATCGATAGGTAGCGTTGGTAGGATACTGCATCTTTACAGACACATCTATCGATGAGCAGGTTCTCCCGATATCCTGATACGCTATTCTTCGATCCGCGTTGTTCGTACATCTCTCGCCACACATGTCATATTGTCTGAACAAACCGTATTATTCAGGATAGCTCTGAAGATCTTATATAGTGTGTTCAGACAAGTGATTTGCCTCTAATTCTTGGGGTCAGCTAAGTCGCCCATCTTTGGTAGAAGCACTGTGCACCCTTTCACCAACCACTCCGGAATAGGCTCTTCTGACTTTAGATATGAGTTGGAAATGCGGGCGAGATGCTGGTGGGTTGAAGAAAACTTCTTCCACCAGAAGGTCTTGATACCATCTGGTCTCGGAGCGGAATAGTTTTTCATGCCTCTTAATACTTTTTTCACCTCCTCGATAGTGATGGATGTGCATTATTCCTCAGGTGTTATGAGGGCATTGCACAGCTCCTTGAAGCTATTTATGTTCTCTGAGTCTTCTTTCAGTGAATGTGGGACTTCGTAGAAGTCTCTCCGAAATGTTTTGACCTGCGCTGGTTCAGGCCGATAGTCGACAGTAACTGGAGGATCTTGGAACAGTCGAGATGGATCAGAGAAAAACTGTTCGTTTTCTCTGACCCACCTCTCCCTCCGCTCTAGACTTTTCCTGGCGTCAGATAGTACCTGTATTCTGTCAACAATGTGTTGCCTGATGGTCAACAGCTTTGACTTGTTGAGTGTGTGATGACGGATCCGCAGTTCGCGCACGAGCTGTCGAACCTTGGCAGTGAAATTCCTGCCAGATGTTACGTAGTTAATCACACACTGAAAGGGGGACGCTTACTGTCTTGCTCAGCCTATCTTTGTGCTGAGTTTATGCATTCGCCTTCTGGTCTTATAATCAACCGTTGGTTTTGTTTTACGGTTTGCACCTGCCGAAGCTCTCGCCGCATTATACATTCTACAATTGATCGTCCAGAGGTCGGGTTCTTTGGAAAAATCTCCACGAAGCTCGTCATCAAGTTCAGCCAGATCTTTGGGCTTGAGAGGAACCTGAATGTTGATGTTTCTCCGGGTCCTGAAGGATCGCTCTTCCTCGATTGGATGCCTGCTCGCGGTTGGTCTCAGTGTCGCCTCTCTTTCTCTGTTTCCGGCTTGTTCTGGCTGCGGTTGAGTAGGCGCTCCGCTTATATAACCCCTTTTCCGGAGTTCCTCGGCACGGTTTCGAGCACTTTGGAATCTCTTAAAACCTCCTGATGTGCTTAAAAATTCTCAAGATCCGTGAAATTTTCATGAAATCTGATAAGTTTCTTAAAATCTATGGAAGTTCGCTGCAATTCAAATCAAATCAAACCTATTTATTAAAGCCTAAAAAAACGATTAAATCACTATAAATGTTTGAAATTCTTTAATCTTGTGAAATACCTTAATAAACCTTAAGGTTCCTCGAAATCTTTTAAATCGCTAGAATCTCTTCAAATTTAATTCAACTTCTTTTTCAAAGTTAACTAGAAATATCTTGAAATCTTTGGAAATCTCACAAAATTCTTTGAAATCCCTTGAAATTTTCGGATCTCTTGAAAAACATTGAAATTTCTTTAAATTAGTTGAAATATTTGGAAAGCCCTTAAAATCCTTTTAAAACCCGTAAAATCCTTGAAATTTATTAAAGCACTTTGGAATCTCTTAAAACCTCCTGATGTGCTTAAAAATTCTCAAGATCCGTGAAATTTTCATGAAATCTGATGAAGTTTCTTAAAATCTGTGGAAGTTCGCTGGAATTCAAATAAAATCCAACCTATTTATTAAAGCCTGTAAAAAAGCGATTAAATCACTACAAATGTTTGAAATCCTTTAATCTTGTGAAATACCTTAATAAACCTTAAAATCCCTCGAAATCATTTAAATCACTAGAATCCCTTCGAATTTAATTTAACTTATTTTTCAAAGTTAACTAAAAATATCTTGAAATCTGTAGAAATCTTCAAAAATTTGTTTGAAATCCTTTGAAATTTTCGGATCTTTTGAAAAACATTGAAATTTCTTTAAATTAGTTGAAATATTTGGAAAGCCCTTAAAATCCTTTTAAAACCCTTAAAATCCGTGAAATTCTTTCGAAATTTGTTCAAATCCTTTAGAATCCCTTAAGGTGTTTCAAATGACTCGGGTTTTCTCCACATCCATAATACGTCTACCAGGATGAATTGTTTATTGTAATATTTTCACAACATAATCTAAAGGCAATTATATCGGCCTCGACACAGAGCTTTATCTGTAAAATGTTGTTCTTTTTTTTTTAACCTGAAAAATGTAGTGTTTCGCGCGTGTTGAATGCAACGCTCTGACTATTGTGTATACATAGCTGCAGTTACCTGGGCGAGTATCATTAAAAAAACTGCGATTACCCTGATTTCGTGGCTTAGAAAAATAATATATAATATAATAATATAGTGCAATATAACGTTAAATAATAATATGCAATAATAATTTTTTTAATAATATATAATATCTTCCTCAGTGCTCGTGAAGAAGTTTTAATTGGTGATCAGTGATGGTTAACTACTGTTAACTAATTAATAACTATTATATGGCTAATAATTATTTAATAAATAATAATAAAGTGGAAAAGTAGATATTTCCGAATATTTCTTAAGGCTTTCTAAAGAATTTTTGTTGCGTTTGTTTTGACAAAATAATCTTACTTCACAAGGCTCTAACCTCAAAATTCAATTGCCCCATTTTACTCCAATAAATCCTACCAATACATATTTTTTAAATATACCAACTGGTGTTATTTTTTACTGGAAGTATGAATGAGAAGGGAAAAACAGTTTACTTAAATGATTTTTGCGCAACATTAAACTGTCTAATTTTCAGGTTAATTGAGCTTACCATTCGAAAAATTCATTCAACGTAAAAATTATAATATCAAGCTGTTCTTTACCCCTCTAGTCACACTTTTATTTCAAAAAGGAGTACCGCTTAGTATATAAAAAAGTCTTTCATTCAAGTATTTATTTAGTGAAAGGAGATGATTCAATTTTGAGGTTAGAGCTTCAGTCCAATAGCCTTGTAATAGAAAATTAAAAAAAAAATACCCAAATTCTTTAGAAAGCTTTTAGAAATATATTTGACAAATATCCACTTTTCCAATTTATTATAATCACGAATTTTTTATTATTACGAAAGTATTGAAACTAGAGCATATGACTGTAGCCAGACATACACAACATCCAGAGTATTGCATTTTACAGGCGCAAAAAACACTACATTTTTAATTACAAAAAAAAAAAAAAACATTTTCCGGAGAAAGCTCTATGTCAAGGCCAGTATAATTGCCTTTAGATTATTTGTTGAAAATATTAAATCAAACAATTCATCCTGGTAGACGTATCATGGATGTGGCCAAAACCCAAGTCATTTGAAGCACCTTAAAACGTCCTGATATATTTGGAAATCTTTGAAATGCCATGAGATTTTTATTAAGGCTGAGTTTAGAAATCCGGACAGTCCGTAGGTTTATAAACGTTTATAATATTTTATTATACATTTTATTTAAAAAAATCAGTAATGATAAATAATCATAATTAATAAAATTCATGTTTGTCTTCAGAGAAAATTAACATGTGTATCCGTTAGATATAATAAATTATTAAATTATTTAAAACGTTTGAGAAATTTTGTAAACTCTTACAATTTAAATTGTTATTATTGTGGAATTTTAAATTGTTTATGTTTTTAATATAAGCAAATGCAAATCCAGTAAGGTGATCATGGACCTTGCGCGCGTGGATTTACTGCCAGTAAAAAATAAATAAAAACAAGAATTAAGCTTCAGAGATAACAGTAAGGACTTTCTGTCACAAAGGATTTCCAAGTTTAATTAGAATTACTTGGACGCAATAAATCCCCCGCTGTGAAGTATCTTGAAACTTTCTTCAGGTTTTTAAATTAAACTCGAATATTGTGTTGATGAAAAAAGGGTTTAATGAACAGTTTCTCAAAACACTATTTTGTATACGAAAAGTTGAAAAATATACACAAAACCGTGACTTTCTACCTCTACTCTAAGAGAAAACTGTTATAAACAGTTTATTAAACATCTAATTATCAGTAGAAAGTTATATATAAAAAATAAAATAAGTCTAATTTTAATTTACTTGAAAATAAATATCTCAATTTTTTTGTTTTGTTTTTAAATTAATTGTAGAACACAAAACAAATCAAAATTATCGACTCTAATGCCAATAAAAAGTCTTCTTCACATTTTTTTTATACTCGGAGTTAAGTAAGACAGGTGTATTACCTAAGACTCGATCAGGTATCGACGCAATCTGTCCATGGCTTGGATTGACTATCGTAACGCATTCGATAACACGAACCATGAGCTACTTATTAAGCTCCTTGAGTGCCTGGAGGTGCATCCAAAAAAAGTGAGATGCATAAAAGAGCTTATGCTCTTGTGTTCTCGTGTTACTTATTTAAATAACACGTTCATTCCGCAACACTGCTCCGACCCAGGCTGCTGATCAATCTCTCTAATTACAAAAAACTTTAAATCCCATCAAAAACATCTGCGTTGGCTAAGTAATTTGGGGAAAAATATTCATAATAAAATATATAAAGAAACTTTTTTTATAAATTCGCGTACATCAATTTTCAAATAAATTTTCAAAAGCAAAATTATTTTAATCCAAAATTGCTGGGTATGGGAGATTGTTGGTATAATTTAATCCTGCTAAATTGTATGATGTATAGTATGCCTTTATAAATTTAATTCAAAAATTTCTATAGGGCACATTATAAAAAACTTCTTTATATTGTATTATGATTATTTTTTTCCAAATTACTTGGCCAATTTTTATTTCACAAATTCATTTGGTTGTATTTGGCAAACAGATATTTTTGGTGGGATTTTGTGAAATATTTCTTTCCATATGCAAGTAAACCGAACTTTCTAGTGTCTGGTAAAAGTGTCTTAAAAATTGAATGAATTAAAATTCGAATCCTTTGAAATTAGAATAATTGTACAATCATCCAACATCTGGAATGACAATAAAGTTAAAAGAAGGAAATTAAGAATATAATAACCGAGTATACTGATAATTTTTCTCAATAATTTTTTAAATATAAATTCGTTTTTTGCGCCTTTGAAGTTAAAAGGCTTCAAATTTTAGAGTAAATTAGAATCTAAACAAAATAGTAATAAACTAGGTCATAAACCTACAAAGTAGAAACCAAACCAACAAGAGTTGTACAGTCTATATGGAACCGATGAAGAATTGTAGCCACTATTGGCCTCCATGCATGGGTCTTGTACCCATTTCAATTTATGTTAACTATTTCTTATAATTAATTCTGATAAGAAAGTCAAAATATAACACACGTTTTTTTAGTAATTTTTCATAGGGAATCCATTGGCGTGTTTTTGATAGCATAAGTGTAATATTTATCAATTTGTTTATAACAAATTTTTAAAGTGAAAGGTTTTTCAAGTAAATTTGTATGCGAAAATGCGTTGCTGATTGCGCTGATAAAATAACATCAGTTACTTTTTTATATCCTTCGCAGTTTATCCATAGGCTGAAACAGATACAGGTACAAATCAATGGTTTATTATTTTGTTATAACTAACTGTGGCAAGAAAGTGATTATTGAACAAATGTTCCTTTAGTAATTTTTCATTTAGGTATAATCCACTGCTGTAGTTGTTTTTAGCATAAAGTTAACATTTAATCATTATGTTATAAGAAATTGTAATATAAGGCCCTTGCATGAAGGCATAAAGTGTCTACAACCCTAAATCAACTCCATATAGGCCCTAAAACACCAATTCAAAGTTCCATGCGTTCATCACAAAGTGCACGATGTGAACTCACAAAACTAACAGGATTTGAGGGAAAATACGGGTAACGCTTCCTCTCCTCTATCTCTTCTTCGCTTCTCGCAGTAATTGACTCTTTCAATCCATCTCCTTCGCTTCTTCAACTTCTCTCTCTCTCTCTCTCTCTCTCTCTATTACACACACACAAGTACAATATGATACAATATCATCACGCACGTGTACGAACCACGACCTTCAAGAAGAGCGCACACCGGTATACACTGCTATATACCTCTATGTTGTCAGAGTCTCAGTGTGAGCGAGGAGCAACCGTTGCCGACGTCTTTATGCACGATTTTTCCAACACCATTTATATCTCATGTCAGTGAAAAGGTTTCATGTTTTTTTTTATGTTGAAAGAGTTCAACGAAAAACTACTGCAATTTACATAATATAAAGTCATAACTTTTGCCTAGCGTCCCATGACGGCTCACGTTTTTTCGATGTAACGCACGAACTATTAACCCGAGTAAAAATGCTTCGACTTCATTTCGACCTGATTTCGTCTTGAGTTCGGCTTAAAAACACGGTAATGTCTGGCTGCGTTTTACAAATGAGACGAGATCGTAAGAAATACCAGCTATAGCTGCAAAGCGTGTCATGCACGCGCTGAGTACCTAGAACGCATACTATCCAGGTGTCCCACACACGTGGGAACGACGTATATCTACAGACATAATGCGGCCCTAAGAGTGCTTTATTACCGTCTTTGTCGCTTTTGCGGTGTTGGTTGCGAACCTGCCCTGCCGAACGCTCGGAAGAAGATAGATTCAATTGTCCGAAACGAGAAGTGCCAAATTTTCTGGAACTAAGATTTTCAAATAGCAGTCTCCATTGCTCTCTTGCGGTCTGACATCGTTCTCCAGGACTTCGAGAAACGAGGTATATTCGTGATTGAATTCTCGGCTCCGGTCAACTACAACATCACAGCGAAGGAGAAGGAAAAGGAGGAGAGGTATCGAGAACTCAGAAGGAGATGCAGCGAATGTACCCAGAATATTCGATTAAAATAATTCTCCTTGTGATCGGTGGTTTCGGAGGTCCGAAGCTATCACTGCCTTGTAAGGTAAAGCCATACCCTCGTGCCAAAAATATGCCGAGGCACTTGCGAGATGGATGCAGAAGGCTCTCATGCTTGGGTCGCTCTGTGTCCTTAAGGCACACGAGGGTTTCGCCGGCCTGTCTTTGTGATTTCGTCGAATGGCCCTTTTTGTCAGGTCAGGTATACCTTCCCGGGCCTCTAGGCAATCTTTTTACTGCCTCAAGACGTAGAATATAGTCTATCTTTGTCTCAAAAATGATACATCGAAAGAGATCTTCACTTCGTCTTCAATATGCCTTGATTGGGGTTAATTCAAGTCGGAACCAAGATAAAGAACTTTTACTCATGACGGACCAATAGGAAATGAATGTATTCCTCCGACCAAGTAATTTCATGAATCTACCGTTGCTAAGTGAAAGATACTGCAGGCCTGCAGATTAGGTATATGCATTTCATGGTATCGTACGACCAGCTTTCCTTGTGAAACTTCAAAGTGAAGTGCCTAGAAGTGTATTTCTTTTACGGTACTATTGTATGATTAGAAATTATGAATGAGCCGAAGAAGAGAAAAACTACGAGAATCGGAAATATTGCAGATTTTTTCAGCAAATTCCCGAAGAAAAAGGTAATTTATTAAATTGATCTCATATATATATATATTAAAAAACTAAAGGTTAACAACCACCGCAGGGTCCCACTAGGAGCAACTGTCATCTAAAAAAATGACATCGGCTCCCAGTAGGACCGCAGTAAATCCCATTCATGGCCACGTCTCACTCTCTTTGTGTGAGCTAATGTACATATTTCGTGGAACATAATAAAGATCTATTATTATTATTATTATTATTATTATTTCACAGACTTCACAGATTTAAAAAGAATTAAAAGATTGCAATGATTTCTCCAAGATTTAAAAATATTTCGCAAAGATTTAAAAAGAATTGAAAACGTTCAATTACTTTAAGAAGACTTCATAGATTTAAAAAGACTTCACAAAGATTTAGAAAAATTTCCACAAAGATTTGAATGTTTTCACAAAGTTTTCAGGAGAATTCAAATATTTCACAAAGATTTCAGAAGATTTGAATGATTTAACGAAGATTTCACAAGGATTTCAATGATTTTAAAAGAATTTAAGAATTTCAATGTTTTCACAAAGTTATCATCAAGAGTTCAAAATATTAAAATTATTTCGCTAAGATTTCAAAGGTTTCAAAAGATTTCAAATATTCCGCAAATATTCTAAGGAATTTACAAAGATTTCATAAATTTCAAAAGACTTTACAAAAACTTCAAAGATTTCACAAAGATTTCAAATGACTTTACCAAGATTTAAAAAGAATTACAAAGTCACAATACTTTCACAAAAATATTAAATATTTCACAGATCTCAATGATTTTACAAAGATTTCAAAAGATCTCAAAAAGGCTTGCACACCAGATTTCAAGAATGGCCAATCCCTCGGAATATTTAAATGATTACCTGTCAATCAGCAACTTCTGCAAGCAGGTGTTCATCATGTTCGCAACGAGTGGACAGTTATCTCTTCTAACAGTTTCTAAGCCTTTGCAGTCCATCTTGTCGTATTTTTCTGGCGTCGTAAAATACAGACCAGCGTAGCGTTTCTTATTAATTAGGAGATAAGGATAATAGACCTTTTCGAATTCGAGTTTAATCGGTTTAATGAATTTCGAGGAAACATACTCAGCAGCCTCTCTGCCAAGATCCATCGCTTCTCGAATGTCAGTTACACCAAACTTGACCATCACGGAATCAGTGTCACCGTAAATGACATTCGCGTCGTGCTTGTATCCATTCTTTTTACAATAATGCTCTTCCACCTCGTGCTTCGTCTTCTCGATCATTGTTCTTCCATAAGCAGTCACACTCTGAAAATTGGATTAAAAATTCTCGGGTCATTTAAAAAAAAAAAAGAAGAAAAAAGAGAAAATAAATGTATAAAATAATCCCTACAGCAGATATTTCTAAGCAGGGTAGTTTTCCCATTTGTGCTCCAGTGAAACCGTAAACAGAATTCGCAGAGACTTTCAAGGCGTACTGTCTTCCGTCCAAAACTTTCTTTTTCAAGGGATCTTCCTCTTTCTTCAACTCTGCTTTCGCGACTTTTCTGGCAGTCAGTAAATTTTCTAGAATTTCGGGAAGGATTCCTTTTCTCACAGGAAATTTAACGAACATTGAATTGTGAGGGGTTCTTGTGATTTGGTCCTCAGGAAGTTGCGATTTATGCTGCGAACTGGGAGTCAGTAGAGTTGTGTAACACAAATTGTGGGCCATGATGATGCTTGGATATAGCGAACTGAAATCCAAAGTCGCGATTGGATCGTTGTAATATCCGCGCTTTGGCTCTATCACAGTCGCTCCTTCGAACTGCTCGTCCGACCCTTGACCTTGATGAGTTGGGATGAGATATCCTTGTTCTTGAGTCTAAAAATAATTGGGAAATTAAGACTAGTAATCATTTGAATTCATAATTCCAAAGTGATAATTACTAGCTATTAGCCATACATTCTTACAGGGCTCGGACTCACTTCAGAGATAAAAAATAGTGTAGTGTTTAAAAAAGTTTTAAAAAGTAGTGTTTAAAGATTACTATAGTAGTACTTTAAAATGTAATTTATTAATTGCTGATTTAAAATCAAATTGCTGATTTAAAAACTCCCTCAATTCGATATATGTAATAGAGGCTTTTATTTTAGAAATTAAACTTTGAAACAGCACGAATAAAATACGAGTTGGTTCACTTTTTAAAAATCAAATGTGAAATTATTCGATTTCCGACGTTTTTGACTTTAATGTGTTTAATAAATAAATGTTACCAATTCAAATGGTACAATTTCGAAAGATTTCTCTTCAAACAGTTGAAAATGTCGTACAGTCAGAAACTTAGAAAATGAAGATTATATCAAATGAGAGTATTTTAAATTAATTTCTGTACATATTAATCTTTGGGGATATTTTTCGTTATACATTTTTATACTTGAGATTGTAGACATGTTATTTTAGACAATCAGCGAAGAAGTTCGAAAATATTTTTAAAAGGAAAGTGAAGAAATAGTGGCATTTTTCATAACAGTGGCAAAATAGTGACATTGTTTAAAAGTGTCAATGGTGGCGTGAGTCCGAGTCCTGTTCTTAATTATAAACTTACCTTTCTCAAGAGTTGAGACACAACTTTAATCTGCTGACCTCTTGTCAATAAAGTAGACAAGGAAACTCCAGTTACTCTTGCCATCTCCATGTAGATGATGATGCACATCAACTTGTCTAATAACCTGAGAGGCAAGTAAGCATCCTTTAGGCAATAGACAGCAAGTCGACGACGAGTTTGTGAGTTTCCTTTCTGCAAATCAGTAATAATACTATGGTGCACGTCCTCTTTCTGTTCCTGCAGAAAGTGGTAACTCACAGCATTTAAGGAATATGATCTCAATTTGTAGTCTCGTACTAAAACCTGAAATATCAATTTCGATATTAATTATCAGAGCTAAACTCAAGTTTGGGTCTAATTTAATTAGGGTGTCAAGAAATTCTTAGGAACGAAATTCAAGATCTTTTTCAGGTCATCCAGGTCGCCTTATTTGTTAATCAAATATTGCAATAACAGCTTGTTACAAATATGAAAAAATGATTCATTGAATATTTTATTGGCCAAAATTTTTAATGAAAGCTGAAACATAACTAAGCAAATCAAACTGATAAAACAAAGTTTAAGGTTTTAGTTATATTATACCGGTACAATAGGGTGGTTCACAAAAAAACTTTTTTCAGATTGAAAAAAATTATTGAGAGGTTGCGAGCATCAAATTTACGTATAAAGTGAGAATTCCGTATTTTTCGATTTAAAAAATATATATATGTATATATAGAATGACAAGACGCGACGACGAACCGGCGAAACGCCCACATTGAGTGGACTAATCAACTCAAGGATGACTTGCTAGACTGCTACGATGCCAGCATTATCCCTGTTCACCGAGGCTTTATGGCACGTATAGGATGGTTAGAGATGTTTTTTACTGTGTTAGTTAATGGTGCGTGCCTTACTGGAAGTAATTTGTCAAATATTATTTTTTGTTTTTGAGTAGAAAGATCTTTAATCGGTTGGTATTGGTTAAATTATATGCGGTCCAATGTAGACCGAATGTCAAATCTGAGAGAGTTTGACAGGAAAAGGTGAAGTTTTAATAGTTTTTTAGAGGTAGTGTGCAAGACAAATTTGGTATGCTGTATTCTTTCTTTCAAGAGAAGCAAACTTGTTTTATGTAGAATGGATTTAGATTTAGATGTTGCCAAACGGTTTTACAACTGTAAGAATTTTTGGACGATTTTATTGTCCCTACACCGTTTTAAGAAAGCTAAAGATGTTAGTAGCTTAGCTTGAGAAGACATGAGCTTACTGAAGATGTTACTTTTAGTAAGAAAACTCTCCCCATAAAGTTATTTAATAATAGATTCAATGCTTTCACGATGATTCATTATGATAAATTTAAACTTAATATTTAAAGCTTTTTCGGGTTTCAATCGTATGCAAAACTACGAGCTTGCCGACGTTTCGTGAACATTACAGTTCACTTCTTCAGGGCTGACCTGAAACTGAAGTTTCAGGTTATGTTCTTCTTATACAGATTCTCTACGATGCCTATGAATGGCCAGAGCGCCCCATGGTGGAGACTGCTCGAACTTGATTGGTCAATCAAGTATTTTTTAAAAACAACTTCTAAATAACCCTAAAGATAAAAAGGCACCTCTCATTGATCCGGGAGTATATAAAATCTCTTGTTCTTGTGGCGCTCGGACCAATCATAGGCATCGTAGAGAATCTATATGAGAACAACATAACCTGAAACTTCAGTTTCAGTTAAGAATTCAAAATATTTGTATAATTATAAATATAATTTGTATAAGTAAATATTTAATTTTTATGTATAAATATCATACTCGCGACACAAGTTACATGCAAATGTCATAAACAATAATTGATAAATAATGGACTTTTCCGAGTCTCGAGTTCTGAAGCTTAACTCACAAAAATTATATCACATTCTCTTTATACAAAGAAAATTCAAAATAAGGAAGATTGTATAAATTATTAAAGAAAATATTATAATATTTTTTCTTTATTAACATACATATTCACTTGTACTTTTATCCATGGGATATTTACTATCCTTGATTTATTTGTGTTTAGCATCATTTTAGAAAAAAATTGAATGATCAGGATCAGGCTGCAGATGTCGTGTCTTAAGTTACACATAAGCATAATTAAAAAAGTGAGGTTATATTATTATTCTCTGTCCAAGACTCGAGCCCGCGTAAATTATGTCCGCCATCTTTGATATGTATTATACATAGTTTTCTACAATTTCCTACGTTTATTTAGTCGTTTACGTATTATACGTAGAAAACCTCGAGTGACACGTTACTGCACAATAAGCCAGGCAACGAAGAGTTTCATGTAGGAAAAAAATGGTAACAGACTGAATAGTAGCAAAACCCCTTCTTCATAGGCTGTTAATGATTATATAAAAAAATCTTAATCGATTAAACAATGGTGTGTTTTTTTCTGTTTATTTCGGAAACTGCTCATTTTAATACAATTAAGGTTCTGTAGAAAAATGTGCAGAATTTTTTTCGCTATAAAAAAGTATATTTTCATTTTTCACATAAAAACAATAGTTTGCTTAGAAAACAGGAAAAAGCATTCATTGCTAGTACACTCGAACTCCACAGATACGAGCACTTCACAGATACGAGCACTTTACAGATACGAGCGTCCCGACTCCAAAGGAGCGTGCGGAATTTTTTCCCACCCTAGTCGAGAATGAGGCGCGCGCGAATGCACGCTGATTTGAATTCGACGTTTGTTCACTGCGAATAGCATACGCGCGCATGCGAGAAGTAGGCCTGTGTGCATTCTCACGCATTACCCCGGAAATCTAAACGTCGCAGGAGTGGGAGCCCCTTTCACGCTCGTATCTTTGGAGTTCCCGATTCCCGAGATTCTCGTATCTTTGAAGTTCGAGTGTATTTTAAGTTTTTACACCTGTGAGGTACAGTTTTCGAGAACAGAAGTCCTAACTACAGATGTGAGCATGATAAAGTTTTATCTCACACAGAGTACACGCAGAATTAGGATAGTCAATTACTTCATTTAACATTGTTTATTTTTTTTACTAACTTCAACGAACTTTTTTCTTATCATCACTTCCATGCTTGAAGTTCATACTTCGTACACAAAATATTTCATATTTCGTTTAAATTAAGATCGAAAAGAAATCTATTTTATTATGAATAATTTTATGCAAAATAAGCATGAAAAAGATTCACAATTAGAAAAACAGAATTCCAAACAATCTCACTGTTCGGCTCATTAGATACAAAAATAACGAAAAGAAAAAAGAGGGGAAAAAAGAGAAAAATTCAATCAAAAACCAACCTCTCACTTTTTCCTTTCTCCGTCTTTTTTATACTACCAGGGACCAACATGTACAATGCGCCTGCAAATTTTTATAACGTTCAGATCCTAATTTCGAATCGTAAAAACGCATGTCAAACAACGATATCTGAATGATTCGAAAACGGAAAATTCTGAGTGCTATCTTGGGTACTAATGATGTTTATCACTTCTTTTGTGAAGATTTTACTGACCTTCCCCCTGTCCTGACCTGCACGGCCGGGGTCCCTTCATCCCAGGCCAGTCCTGTACATATGGTGCCCCATCAAAGTGTACAGCAGTAGAAAATAGTGTTCTCATTTCTTGTATAATTTTACAAGATGTATTATGAGAATTATCTATTTGCTTAAAATGCAGTCTGAAGACTTAAGATTTTTTACATGTTGTTAATGAGACTATTTGCAATATCTATACAAAAATCTACATTATTGAGATTTTTTTCTTAACCAAGAAAAAGAACTTTTGGGATTCGGAGCTGACCGAATCTACTATGAAATACACTGACCAGCTCAACAGAATTGTTATTTTTCCAGTTATATATATAAGTCTGAGAACTTTAGATTTTATACATGTTGTTAATGAGACTATTTGCAATATCTATACAAAAATCGACATTATTGAGATTTTTTTCTGAACCAGGAAAAATAACTTTTGGGATTAGGAGCTGACCGAATATACTATTAAATATATTGACGAACTGAACAGAATTGTTATTTTTTCAGTTATATATAAGTCTGAGAACTTTAGATTTTTTACATGTTGTTAATGAGACTATTTCGGTTGTGAGACGTGGCCATGAATGGGATTTACCGCGGTCCTACTGGGAGCCGATGTCATTTTTTTAGATGACAGTTGCTCATCATAGCCTAAGAAAATATAGATCCGGACAAGCTGACTCCATTGAAAATCGAACACTCAACTTCAATCATAACTTTCGATCTAGAGTATTAGTAATTTATTTAAAACCATTGTAACAGTATAACTTACACAAAAATAGATATCTTGAAAGAAAAAATCATGTTTAAATTACTAAAACTACTTAGATATCTTTGAGGGACATGAAACTGAAAGGTTCTAGACATACGCCTAGGAACAAAGTAAACAATTTGCTCAAAACTTTATAAATCGCTATTGGTATAGATAACAAAAGGCCATCGAAGGTTGGCCAATAGGTCATTCAATGAGTCTCGAAGACGCGAACAAATACATATCAGACACAGTACTTGTTCTACTCAAAATATCAAAAAAGCTTTCCTCATATAATCAAAATAATACATTTCTTTTTTAATTCGTAAATCCGTACTGGTAGGTCATAAAAGGTTCCTCAATAGATCAATCGATGCGTCTCGAAAAAATGAACAAATATATCAGATACAGAACTGTTGTATTTCTAATAACAAACCAGTTTTTCTCATATATAAACAAGGTAAACAATTTCTTTTAATTTCAAAATCAGCAATTTGTAGGTCACGAAACGTTCGTCAATAAGTTAATCAATGCATCTCGAAAATGCCTGAAAGCCTTCGATGACATTTTCTCACTATCGTATAAATGAGAAAAAAATATAAGCATACATTTTTTTGAGGAAAATGTAAACACAAAAAAACGAGTTCTGCTTATTAGCCAAAGTTCAAAATCTTATCAGACCTGGATATCAACTGGACCTACAACTCGTCCAAATTTCATTCACGGAGAAAAATGGAATTCAAAAAATAGGAACTGATTCCTGTATTTCGAGCAAATCGGATCCACGATGAATTTTGCTAGAAGAGTACTGTGCGCCCAGCGCTCTATCCGGAAGGAGAGTGCTGCCTACACTGGTAGTCTGCACTCTGCAGTGGCTGCCTACAGTTCAGGAATCAGTCCCGACTCAGTCGGGAAAGAGGCTCGAAATATTTATCGTTGATCCCGATTCCTAAATTACAGTTTAATGTTTTTATTTAAAAATTGCCGACATGTTTCGACTCGGATCCGAGTCCTTTTCAGGGCGTAGTTCTTATTATTAGTTAACGGAAATTAAAAAAATTTCTTCGAAGATTGTACACAGTTGTCATTTTGAAATAGTTTGAAATTTTTTAATTGGATCGTCATAACCTTAAAATTTGATAAAATTTTTGTCTCGTAGGAGGTAAATCCCAGAGCAAACTATTTTATATTCTACATTTTTCAAAAAGGAAGTTACAGAGCCTTGTGGTGTGTTAAATTATAGCGACATGACTGCGAATTTTTTCATACAAATTGAAATTATACTAGAACATTAGAAAATTAGGAGACTGTTTCCGTTTGAGTCTGAAAACGGGTTTCTATCTGTATCTATCCGGCTTTGAAGCGAACATCGGAAACAGAAAACTGAATTATTTGCCGACGGAATCTTGTGCGGCCCTATCTGGAACTATGTCGGAACTTACTTTAGAAGACTGTTTTAGTTAAAGTCTAAAAACGGGTTTCTATCTGGATCGATCCGGCTTCGAAGCGAACGACTGAAACAGAAAACGGAATTATTTGCCAGACGGAATCTTATGCGGCCCTATCTGGAACTATGTCGGAACTTACATTAGAAGACTGTTTTCGTTCAAGTTCGAAGATAATTGCCTATCTGGCTCTATCCGGCTTTAAAGCGATCATCGGAAACAGAAAACTGAATTATTTGGCCTACGGAATCTTATGCGGTCCTTTCTCTAACTTTGGAGCAACTTACATTAGAAGACTGTTTTCGTTGAAGTCCGATGATAATTGCCTATCTGGCTCTATCCGGCTTCCAAGCGGAAATCGGAAACAAAATCGAATTGTTTGCTCGATGAAATCTTATTCGGAACTCTATCGGAACTTACATTAGGAGACTGTTTTCGTCTATGTCCGAAAATGGTTTCCTATCAGGCTCTATCCGACTTTCAAACGGATATCGGAAACAGAAAATGGAATCATTTGCCTGTCAGAATCTTATGTGACCCTATCTGGAAATATGTCGGAACTTACATTACAGGGAGAAAAATGGAGAAATAATGTTTATGAAGAGTGCTGTATTACATTATAGATTATTATGGTACTAGTGACTATTGCTCGACTGCAGGTATCCTTTTAAACTGTTTAGTTGTGATTACTAGATCACATCATTCCTATATCTATAAATGAGAGTTTGATAGACTAATATAATTAAATGTGATATAGATCATACTTTGATTCATTTCAAAACAGTACCTTTTGTAAAAGACACCTATTTAGTAAATCCTATTCAAAATATATTACTATGTATAGTCAAAATAAGATGCGTCGTGCAATGTCAAATACATGACGCGTTTAGAGACGCTGTTATTAGCCAATAACGTTGAGTCTATGAGCCTTCTGCGATTCAGTACCAGAAAGCTACCAACAATATCAGGGCAAGCGTAGTAGCGCTGCATTACCGCCATCAGTTCGCGAGTTCGCGCAATTCTCGACTACACCTTTTTTATATTTTTTTGTGGATTACAAAAGAAGATGATAAGCGCTTTTAAAATGAAAATAAATTGATGAATATCTCAATTAAGTCAAAAGTTATAGAGATTTGAAAAAAAACATTGGGAGTTTATGAAAAACAAAACACAAAATTCAAATATGACAATATGTTTTTTTTGTAAGATGTATTTTATACGTTTTTTAAATAAAGGGTTGCTGTACAAAGCTAAATCAGCGACATTTTCGGCAAAAAAGAGCTTTTTGCATTTAAAATTATTTAAAAATCAAGTACATGTTAAAGGATTTGCTCGAAATCTCATTTTTATTGTAGTAATAATAAGATTAGTAATTCGTATTCAGATTCCTCTTCCTAAAAGTTTTTAAATACTGTAAAAGAATAATATACTTTTTTTTCAAAGAAAAAACTCTTAAATAAAGTTAGTTGCCACGTTGTTCGCATCAAAATACCACAATCAAATTCCAACATAAAATGTTAAATCTTTATTTTCTACCAAAAGCCACTTTTATAACTTTTACAACAGTTACAGTGCGATACCGCCATATTAAATCTTTATTTTCCTCGACATTTGATTGAATCCGCGAAACTCATTTTTCACATAAAACCAATACCTTCTCATTGAGATGAGAATGTAAAAAGTACGTGTGTGGTTAGCGAGTGCAGTGTGAAGTGATTTATTTCTATCCGTGGTCAGACGACGCTGACAGGCTTGCCACTTGAAATGGGCCCTATAACCTCTAATCCTGGATTTTTCGGATTATTTTGTCCCACACAGAATAAGAGGTAGTATCAACATTTATTCAAGTGATTTTAGATTTCAATTTGAGTTTTCAGCCGTTCAAAAGTAGTGATTGGCAGGTGGTTGACTCGAAATTTTCATTGATTGGTTCGTTTTCAGTACATTTTACTCAAACCAATCAACCCCAGCTGCTCGCAGGCATCTGTCAGAATTTTTCCTTCTAGTTCAAGCCTCACGAGTAGTGATTTGAAATCGGAATTCAATCAAATTTAAATTATTTGTATCAGTAGCCTAATGCCACGTTGCAGAGTATATATCATGAATTCAAAGATTCACAACCTACCAATGCGCAGTTTTCGAGATAGAACCTTGTCTGTTGGAAAAATTGAAAAGATGATTGGTTACTTTCTTTTATGCATTTCAAGACATCATAGAATTTTGAAATTAAAAATTGGTTACCGTTTATACCAATGGGCAATATCAACTTTAAAGAAAGAGACAAGAAATTGCCAATGCAGTCTGCTGCATGTACGTGACGATTATACTGCGGTTTCCTTTACCTTGCGTTCAATTTCCATTTGCCCGTTAGAAGAGTCGTCGGATATTTAAATAATGCCCGGGTAAAAATATTTGTTCTTGACTGTGTCTTGGGTAAAGACCAATCCAAGACATTTTCAAGTCATTCTGTATGTCTGGCTCGTGAGACGGAACCAGACTATTTTTAATGTCTTAAGGGTCTCTGAGGGTCATCACTAGTTCAATTCAAACTTTATAGAATGTTGATATTATTTATACTCATGGTATTTATTTAGTATGTAGTCATCAGTTCATTTATCTGCAATAATTATTATTCTTTGGATGACAAATCTAACAATGTTGTCCATTTTTTCCTATCTCCAACGGTTCACTAGAGACTTTTAGGAAATGACGGTTTTAATCTTTTTACGAAAAATTTTATATGCCTGCAGTTGTTAAAACAGACAGGTTCCAAAGCAGTCAAAATCAAGACCAAATATTTTTACCCGGGTGTGGAAGGGTAAATTTTGTCCATTACTTATTTCAGCAGCACCTATTTCGAGAAAATTGGCTGATATAAAAAAGAATGTTCCGTATTGAAGCAACGATCATGATATAATGTGAATCAATGATAAAAGTAGTTATAAAAAATGTATACCGCTGACTAAGTAATCAATCCTTACCGAATGGAAACAAACTCTAAGGCTTTATAAAGTACCTGTTTTGAAATTAAATGAATTTCTTAGAATTTTTGGGGTTATGGAAAAAATTTTCAGAAATATTTTTTATAGAATATATATGTTAGGCTCAAAGACCGAAAACGGCCAAAGACCGAAAAAAACTGCCAAAACGCGGTCTGGTCGTTGCAGAAATGCCAGAACGCGTTGTTCTGACTGGTAGTTTTCAAAAGGACTGACTCAAAACTGTTTTTTAGAGTATTCGAACTATATGCGACGCATAGTGGAAAAAAATACTCCTTTGGGACAAAAATCCGCCGACTTCTCAAATCTCAACCGAACAGAGTATCTTTTTTTCAATATTGAGAAAGGATCGTATTCTGATGGATTCATTATTTGACTCTAAAAATTCAATTGTTTATATTTGTACTATCTACTTAGGCCTATTTATTGATATTTCCTTCAAAAAATACAGGTTCGTAAAGTTACTTTCGTTGAATAGAAATATTAATTGCAGATGAAATTTCTGTATTTTTTCAATTTTTATAAACAAATCAATGAATACAACTTATATCTGCTGCATTTTCGGAATTTAAATGCATCACTTACACAGATTTTCTTATTATTATTTTTAAGAATAATATTTAATTGTAAAAGAGCATGAATAAATAATAATATTTATTATTTTAAACAAGTCTTATGAAGAAATTCTTCATTTGGAATTTTAATTCATGTGAAGAATGCAATTGAAGAGCATTATGATGAAATGAACGAATGAAGTCTTTATTTATTTGACAAAAATAATAATTTTATTAGTTTTTACGCGAACTATTTGAAAGGCATTTAGAATTGCACTCAACATACTTGGACCGACATTCACACTCTTTATCAATATAAAAATCAATACAAAAATTGGCTTAATAATTAACTATTCTTGTCCTATGGCGAAGTATGATAGCAAAGAGTCATTGGCAATACATTTTTAGTTAGTTACGCAAGAAATTTGGGCCCATTCGTGGGATATTAGTGAACATTTGAAATTATTCATAAATTTTGTTTGAGCAACTAACAATTGTTGATTTGAAGAAAAAATGAGAGCAAGGATTCATTAGCAAGACATTTTCGGTTAATAATGCAGAGAAAGTTTAGCCTATTTATTTCTGACATAAGAAAACTGTGTATTTGTTTCTAAAAATAGTCTGAATAGCTTTCAAGCAGCAGCAGCTAGTCATTACTAATTGTAATGCGACATTATATTCTCTTATATTTTATATAAACCTGTGAATATGAAGCAGCTAATCATTGTGACAGACTTTTGTCCACAAAAAGTGACCAACGTAAAACCAGCGTAATATGTTTCGAGTTCGCTCTTTTGAAAACTACCAATCAGAACGGGTTGAGGGCGTTTGAAAAGGGAAAGGCAATTCAAATAGTTCACGTAAAAACAAATATAATTATTACTTTTACATAATTTCGAGTCAGCCCTTTTGAGAACTGCCGATCAGAACGGGTTTTGGTCGTTTGAAAAAGGACAGAACGCGTTCTGGTCATTTTGAAAAGGACCAAAATACGTTCTGGTAATTTATTTCGGTCTTTGGTCGTTTTCAAAACAGCCACAACGCGTTCTGGCATTTCTGCAACGGCCAAGTTATAAGTTATAATATAAGAAAGCAGACGCAACCAATAAATGTATGTTTTCTTCAACTGAAATGGTGAAATCTTCACTGGTTGTGATTTTCATCGTGAAGTGTGGCGAGTTCTTCGTTCATTCTGCAATTATCGAGTCGCAGTGCTTGCATTTCCAATCGCAATTGCTGGATGGGATCCAGATATAATGAAGAATCCGGTGCTGTGTGCGTTGGAGATTGATCTGTCTTAAGCTGAAAATCTGATCTGTACATGATCTTCCTGGCATAAATCCACTTTGGACTTCCCATATCTTTTGGATCGCATAAATATCCTAATTAGAAATTAAGATAGCAAAGTTGCACATTTTTGTACTTTCAAACAAAAATTTGTACTGTTTCTTGAATTTTTAATTGCCATTCGTTCATAAATGTTTTCTTTATTTGCATGAATTATTTCTGTTCCTGTGCTTATAAACTTAGGCGAATAGGGTTTCTATTATCGGTGCTTGAGAATTTTATGCGATAATGTTTTTCTCGAGTTATATTAAGGGCATGTGATACTTCGTAGTGTGGTAAATCGGGTTCAGTACCCCCGGGTTTTTGTCCACGAAAATTAAAAATTTTGATAACTGTATTTGGAGATGCTATAAAATAGAACAACAGACGACCCCGAACTCTTTTTTGAGGGATAACAGAAAAAAAAAATTATTCTCCTAAATAAAAATTTTCTCTATGTGCGCTATTTGGAGGTTAGGATTCTTTTTCGAGATCTCTGCCATTCCGATAATGTCAGTCTCTGTTGTACCTCAAAATTCACACATATTAATCAAATTCAGCAAAATAAATTTTTTGTTAATTCTTCCACGACAGAAGAGTTCGGGGACGTCCGTTAGCATGTTCTCTATCATTCCCCAAACTTTTAAGGCAAAATCTTTATTATTGTAGGAAAAAAGCCGGGGGAACCTAACACTGCTAATGTCGATTATTTTCTAAGTATCACATGCCCTTAAATGTGTAAGTTAAGATATTTGATATATTATGAAAAAGTTGAAGAGTTATAAAGTTTTCTTGTAAATGATCTGTAAAAATCCACTTATTTTAAAATAAAAAATATTTTCACCGATTATGGCTGCATTTTATGTCAGAAGCACCACAAGAAAGTTTCATGTCTCTAAATGATGTGGAACCCACCCCAAATCGAGCAATAATGTTACAAAATTTTAGTGAAAATACACGAATTTCAAGAGCCGCAATATTGTTATTGCTTGTGACAGTATTTTATGTCTGAAGCACAAGAAAGAAGTTGCATTCCTCTGAAGAACTTAAAAAATATTAAACCTCAAAATTCAGTTATTTTAAAAGTAAAACCATTTTCACCGATTATAGCAGCATTTCATGACAGAAATGGAATATATGGAAATGAAGTAAAGCATTTTTTTAATGCCACACAGTTTTGGAAAAATCGTGAATGTTTTGTTTCTTAATCTTCATTCATAATCGAATAGCCCGTGACACTTCTGTATGCACTAAAAGTCCGACGCAGTAACTTTGTCTTGAGAACTCCGCAAAAGTCCCCTGATTATGAATATCAAGGTTACTTTTTCGAAATCTGGTGCGACAATGTTTTGAACAATTTTTTGAAACAATTACATAATTTTTTGAAGATAAAAATATTCTAAAATTATTGTCGGAAAGTTCATGAAAAAACAAAACTTTAATTTCCTAACAAATTCTTCATGCAACGACCCGTCTTCAAGTAAGAGCCTTACAAACAATTGAATTTGCACAAAAATTGACACGGAAAAAAAAGATCTGGAAATTTTCATTTACAGAGTCTGTGACTTTAGGATAGGTCTAAAAGCATTTGACAATTTGAAAATATCGTATTGGAAAATCATGCAAATAGTGCTTTAAGAAATATAAGACTTCTTAGATCGCGTCCAGCATAGTCAGTGAAGCACTCCTAGACTCCATATACAAAATATAACAGACACAGTTGGAGATTTAAATCCTTTATGCGACCAGTTGTAAAAATAAATGACCTATTTTAAATTCAAAGGAAGGCATACCTTTTTCATCATAGATAATAATTAATTTTAAATCATTCTTAATATCTTTTTGGGTTTTGCAATTACTTTTTGTTGTAAACAATTTATTTTCACATTTAATCATTTTAAATAAGCAAGCCATATGTAGAGTTTTTTTATAACCATTTCATGACTGTATACATTTTTTTGTAATCTTTCTGATAAAAATTCCAAGATTCAAGAATCAAGTTCCTTGATTGTGCTTGAAAACTTCCATGACTTTTTTTCATTTTTCCATGAAAATTTATAACCCCTTTATAGAAAGTATATGAGACTATAAAAATAATAGCCCGTCCAAAAGTCCAGCACTAATCTAGGAAATTTTCCAAGACTTATTTTTTCCGTGTACGTGTACAATTTTTTGAACTTCATAATAAAAAAGACTTTGTGTACATTGTACAAGGTCGATGCTATAACTTTTGTAAAAAATCTTGGAGAAATTACCTTGATTACAAATACTTTCGTTTCTTTGCAAAAATCTTAATATACTTTTTTTTGTTAATAACGAACTTCATAAACAAATACAGATATTTGATATGGCTTTTGTTTTTAACGTGTTTTTAAAATTAGTTGTGTAACAAAAACTTTGTCTCTTATAGGTCTTCTTTTAATTCAAATCATTTGTTAATTATGGCCTTATAAACAATTCATTGCAACATAATCTTTGGTCTGTCCCAGCTGCAATTTTACAGTTAAGATTTTCGAGTTTTTTTTAAAATTATTTATCTGGCAGCTTCTCAAAATCTTTCTCCCTGTTACCACTGTGAAGTCATCGTTCTTTTTTTAATAACAATTTTTATCAACAAAATCCTAGATTTACCGAATCTGACGTTTTTATTCGCGTTTCTTGAATCAGGCATAAAGAAAAAATGTTATCTCTTTTTAATTTCTCCTTAATTCAAACAATTTGTTAATTACGGTTAAAAGACATGATATTAAAGGGAACAAATTAATTTGTAGGCGTAGGTAAAAATTCTTTTTTTGAGATAATGGTTCATCTTTTTGGTTGAAAGCCTGCCTACCTGGCTACCTGTCATGGCGTTCGGATAGAGAGGTCTAAATTTGCCGCTCCTCAATTTTTTGTTTCTGTATAAGTTTTAAAGTGTTCGGAGTGTTAGATAGCTGTATCCAGAGCGGGATCAGAAGTTCTCACTTGTATTAAGTGTGGCAATCTAATGCATTTGGCCTGTGCTAATTTCGGAATCTCTAAGAAAATTGTTGAAAAACTTGAAAAGGGTCAAATGGACTATGTCTGCAAGTTATGTTCTCCATGTAGATTAGCTGTATGTAATGTTGTGACTATATACTTTTGGCGCTTGCCAACCAGAAATCGTAGTTAGAAGTGATTGAAGAAAGTATGTTGATATCTGACTCCAAGATATGCATAATTTCAGACTTGGTCCAGATTTCATGATCACGATCATCATTTCGAGATACGGTAAATAGGAAATAGTAGAAATTGTTCAAAAATTGCTTTTTTAATTAATGGGGATATAAAATTTAAAAAAGTGTTTAAAATATTATGTTGATGGACACCATACTTTTCGCCCCCCTCTTTGAAAACAAGCATGTGAAGCAGGTAGAGGATGTTTGGTGTACTTGACAATTTAAGATTATAGGTGAAAGGAAGAAATAGCGTACTTTGCAGAAGGGAGATTGTCGGGTCTAGAAATACAATTTTTTCAAAGATAAATATCAATTCCTCCATATTCTCACTTGCGGGGTGCAGTGTATGTGTAGCGGGCTTAAAGTATCATGTTGGCCCGGTGGCAGAGTGCGCCTGTGCGAACGTCACTGGGCTAGAAGCGACCACATTACGCCTGCTGCACGTGCATGCAATGGCGCGTTTTCAAGGGGAGTCGGACAAAAATTGCTTTTTCAATTCTTAGGGTCGAAGTAGGAAAGGTAGAAGGAAGTAACTGCCAAACTGGCAATTGTCCAAGGGAGCGAAAACACTTTGTGTAAAATCATAATGGCAATTAAGGACAAAAAACTTCTTCTGAGCGGACGTATTGGCAAATATTAATCGGTACAAAAATAATTAAGACTCTAGCTATCTACGGTGCAGCTTACGTCACAAAGTAGACGTACCACTCCCGTTCTCCAGGAGAATAAGTGGTGGAAGTGGAACATGTGATCCCGCAGCAAATTTTCGCGAGTTGGACATGTCTGCTGTAGAAGTGTAAACATATATTGCATTTTGTTATAAAAAAATAAGTGGATGAAAATAATTTCGTGAGGATTAGCAATGTTTGGTCACTTAATTTCAACTAAATTTTTACAATGTATAGACAAAAGAGGTTTGTGAGTTGGATTTATGAAAATTAATAAATACTTTGTTATAGAGTAAACAAATTTTATAAACAATTATTCTTTCCCGCTCTTTGTGAGTAAATAAAAATCAATTTTTGATGGAAACGACCCTAAATTATCCTGTAATTATGGTTTAATAATTTCTTAAACAAACTTATTTAACAAATTAGCTCTTTGGCTATTCATTTGACTTCAAATGAATTCAAGTGACACCAAGTAACTTCAGTTATTTCAGGAAACTCCAGGAGATTTCATTACAAGAGTACACCTGACTTCACGAGTTGTCAACCTCTCGTAGCAGTAAAAAAAGAGACAAGTGACAGTCGTCCTAAGCGACTGGCGTTTCTCTGGTCATGGTGAGATCATCCAGAGTCTGAAGTAGCCCAGAAGTAGTCACAGGAGTAGTCACAGTGATCGTGGAATAGTCCCCTCAGCAAATTGTATATAGCAGTCCGCTATCTGACTCCCTGAATACTCAGTGCACAGCCCCTCACTTCGATCTACTTTATGTTTTTAAACTCATTACGCCTGGTGAAGCGGGCGTAAAGTTCTATGTGGGTTCGCTCACGAAGTATGAAATTGTATCGACCACATTGCGATTACTTCACATACCTGAAAAATTGCGTTTTCAAGAGGGTTTGGACAAGAAGTATTTTATTATATCTAATTTATTAATTTATTTTCTTTTTGTTTCTCTTTTGCAGGCAAGAGATCTTAACACCTGGCAGATGGGAACCTGGAACCCCTGCTTCAAACAGAAGCCATGGACGCCTGGGATTGTAAACAAGGTAGTTCCAAAATGTGTGTGTGTGTGTTTTATGAATAATAATTTTAGTTATGAAAACAATTGTAAAAATTTATTCCTCTCTTTAGTTTAGACTTAATTCAAATTAAATAAACTTTGGGTATACCTACTTTTCACCCAAGTTTAACTCTTATGAAGCACAAGGTTACAGGTACAGTTGTTGTCGTTTGTTCGATTTTTGATTAAAATTATTTAAATATAGAAAAATTTCTTTGTAACGCATGCACAGAATGTTCGATTTTCGAGGCATGTATATCGTGCGCGAAATGGCCAATTCTGAAACCATGCGAGATAGCAGTTAGGGGTCATCCATAAAATCATAAATTATGTACGGCTTTCAGGGGGTGGGGGCAGCGAAATTTGACGCCCATGGTATAGTTACATACCTTCTATAGAAATAGCCTTAAAAAGGAAGTGGGGGGGGGGGTCTAAAATGAAAATAAAACTTTTGTAATTTATGAATGGCCGCATGTCAAAATACCGTTATAACCGCTGCGCTTGCACACTTTGAGCATGATCACATTCATTAACCGTTGCGCCTGTGTTTTTCGATCAAAAATTACTTTGCAACGCGGTAAACAGCAAGGGTAAGCGTGATTTTCGGTAATTTATATATGGACGTGTCTACGTGTACCGAAATTTCGGTACAAATAGCTCCTTTTCCAGCTCACCCTATTCGTACCGAAAAAATCAGGCTATTTGTACCGAAATTTTTTTACACGTAGATACAGCCTTTATAAATTTATCAGAACTGCCCTTTAATTTATGGTATTTAATAGTTTTCGGTAATTTGTGGCAATTTTATAAATTCCAAAAATTTTGAAAATTTCCGGAGTTTGTTTTTATTGTTTCTTAAATAGAAAATTCCCTGTATTTTTCACAAAAAATATCATGCATAACGGGTGCAGATATTTGACAGTTATTATGGTAAAACTGCATGAAAGGCCGATTTATGTATTTTTTCATGTTTAACACGAATCAGTCGATTTGTTTAAAACTTAAGTATTTTATGAATTTGTTTATGATTAACTCGAATCAAACGGAAGCGTCCCCCAAACACGGATGGCCCCCACCAAAACCCGATGAAAAGGGGTCTTGGTGCGTACGAGTCGCAAACGTACGGCCTTAGTACCTTTCAATGGTTCGAATATTATTATTTGCATAATTAGTGAATTTAAACAAAAATTCTAAACTTGCTTACTTTTAACAAAATTTAAAAAGTAAAAGTAAAAAAAGTAAATCATTCAATGAATTTTGTGGATCCAGACACAGGTAATAAGATTTTTAGAAAGTGTACCTAAAAAATTCCTAAATTTTCAGTGATTTTCGCTTATTGTGTATTTTAACGAGGTTGACAGTTTAATAATTTAAAGTAAACTTGTGTAAATAACAATACTGAAATAATTGGAAAAGCGGTCATTGAACTCTGGTGCTATTGCAGAGCCTTCTGGCAGAGATAAGGTAGATACTGACGATCATAAAATGATTTCTGACGATGATGAAGATCAGCTTTCTTTTCTTGAAATTCGTATCTCATTGACAGCGGGTCTAGTACTCGGCTCGGTGCTGCCACCTAAGATTAGTTTTACATCATGAACCTCATTCCATTAGATCGGCAATCTCCCACCTCATCTCTGGTAATGGAGATCTTTCTGACAGTGATCCCAACTTTGGCATGTTGAGCTGCTGCCCTTGCACGGCGCAGCGGCCCTCATTGGTCGCTGTCAGCGCGCGATTCAAACCGAGTATAATTAACCATGATTGAAATTAAAATAGATAATAATTAAAAATTGCACAATATACTCAAGATGAAATGTGTGTATTGAAATAAGAACTAGAACACATTCAATTTCGTGAATGTATATATAGGGTGTATGAATATATGAAGGTTAAAAATGTACATTGTATAAAAAATTTCAAAAATATCATAAATAAGAATTTACAAATTTTGAAACAAACATTTTTTGTCTTCAAAAACCTTTGTTAATGAAATATAAATTTATCTTTCGAATTCAAAGAAAATATGCTATTATTAATCAAATATACGCATTAGTATTTTTTTCTAACCTTACATCACAAAACACGTAATTTTTTATATTAATCTGCGATTTATAATAATTATCTACTTGCATGTCAATAATTGTTCATTATACCCGGCTTAAATCGCCCGCCAACAGCGACCAATGAGGGCCGCTGCGCCGGGCAAGCGCAGTAGCTCAACATGCCAACGTTGGGAACACTGATCTTTCTCATTATTATTACTCCGTGATAGATGGACACCAGCAAGCCTCTTTGAAATCTGCCGGCTCACCGTCAAAGGCGTCAAAGAATAGCAGGCCGGCCATTTTTACGATTACCGCGCGGGTCGCGATTGAAACCGCTGTTCTTTTTATACTCCATTGATTTTGATTCCTCGTTAAAAGGTAAGTTTTATTAAACGAGCTAAGAAAGCGCTTTCCATTACCGGCTTCATTTTTGCCTGTTTTCTGTTACCTTTGCGAACTGCCACAAAAATAAAATGAAGTCAGTCGCGACCGTTACGCAAAATAGATTTTGTCAACAAAATTGAAAAACAGAAAAACACCTTGTTTTCAGCTACCCAAACGTCTATCATTTTATGAATATTTGTCAGATAACATCAATAAATATTTTTCAAGAGCTCAAGAGTAAACTCATTTCAACCTGCGGTTTCCCAAGGTCGTGAAACGGACTTTTTGAAACGGGAGACCTACAGATTGCAAATTTGCAATTCTGTCCTTCAAACTTTGTTTTGTTATATTTTACATCGTCTAAACTTTTATCGTTTTGGCTTCCTCGAATATGAAAGTTGAAACGAATGAAATGCAGTTTAAAAGGTCGAACATAAGTGTAAGGGATAATTTGAACAACGTTAATATGTCGCCCGATACGGTGGGCGAAATAAGAGGAAAATGAGTACCGTATACTTGCATTGTAAATAGGTATCAATGGTTGCTAATTGGAGTTGGGAGTTGTATTCCACGAAAATTTCGGCAGGCGTAATAAGGTACCCAGTGGGCACAAAATTTGGCGACATCGTTACGACAACTTTACGACATCCTATGTCGGTGTCTTTATGGTATCTTAAAGACGCCTTACCATCTGACGATGTCTTTACGATATCGTAAAGACACCTTAACGACATGGGCATAGGATGTCGTGAGGTTGTCGTAAAGACGTCGTCAAATTTGGTGCCCACTGGGTACTGTTATTTCGCCCGCTGTGTAAGGTGAAAGGTACTTTATAACAGCTTCCAAATCTAGAGAAATTTTAACGAATGAAAGGTCGATGTTTAAAGATTTGTGTAGTTTAGAGATTCAAAATTTATTTTAATGATTATTTTCACATTTCAGCTAAAATGCCGGCTCGAGAAACAGATACATCGGGGCGAATGGCCAAGTTTAAGTTCAACAATAAACACGATGTAAGTAGATTTTTTAAATGTAAACTTCTCTTATTATTCAGGGGTCGCTTTTTAATCATTTTTATAGATTGACTACAATAATGTTCGTTTAGTTATGTATGGATATTCATCGGGTTTCATTTGTATGTGCAAATTATGAAAATGTGCATGTGGAAATACACGTGGCAATTCACGTAGTTGTACACGTGGAAGCAGACATGAGTTCGGGCAGTAACATAATATCAAGTGAAATTTGGGTGGTATTTTCGAAGAAGTTCATGTAAAAATATTTACGTGGAATACCAGTTGCAACAATCTATAGACTTACCGACTGATACCTATTAATATAGTATACGGGTTACTAAACACTCAACGTTGATGTCCTGTTTTGCGTATCTCTTACGGTTTACGAGATGTTCGCAGTTGAAGGAGACGTTTAAAGTCGATGTGGTACTCCATCTGAAATATCACCTGAGTTTCGCGTGTATTTTCATTTTGCACGCGGATATTTTCACCTGGGTAGGGCTATTCATTTTTTTTCTAAACTTTAAAATGTTGAAAGAGAACCTCCCAAAAAATACCCCTAGAGACGATATTGCATTATATTCATAGGCTTGTACAAGTTTTAAAACTTGAAAGTTGAAAAAGCATCAAGGGGGCTGCTAGCCCAGAAAACCGGAAATTGCTTAAAGCCGGGAAGTTAATCAATTTATTTTCTCAACAGCGATTTTTTGTTAATTTTTGGGAGAAAAATCTATCTGATTACTCGAAGTCACACTTTATATCACATTAAATTATGCAACTCTAAATGAGTTTGATTTAGCATTCAGAATTCTCTACATGTGTACACTACCGTCAGAAATTATCTACACGGCTAGCGCGAGCCGTACTAAAAATCAATGCTGACTTTGAAACGTAAGAAGACAAAAGCAAAATTCAAGAATATCACGAATTTTATACCTCGACTTCAACTCGGAACATTACCTAGGACTATGGGACTATGAGAATAATATTGGATTTTACATTTTTTCAATAATTATAAACAATACTATTATAATACATGTATTTTTGAAACCTTAAAATAATTTTAAACTAAAATTACTGAAAAAAAGTATCAGGTTTCTTCGTGCCCTATTCAGTCCTACCGCAACGAACTAGACGAGAGCAGTTATCGCATACTAATATTTAACTCAACTTTCCTAGGTCATGCAACGGGTTGAAGTCTATGTACAAAATTTGAGATATTAATTTTTTATGTGCTTGAAGTTCTGAACGTTCAAATGAACGAAATTTTTTACTGATGACTTTGTTAACCAGAAAAAGTGCTCGAGACATTAACACCAGCAATATTGGATGAGATTATAGACGCCCAACGGCAAAGACTTGATGTTCTTACTGCTAGACCGCGTCATTACAAGAAAAGTATTGCAAGAAGGCAACAAAATCAAACCTTTCAGGCAGATGAAATAAGGTTCTATCGTGAACTTAGTGTAAAGCAAAAAAGCTAGTGTTTGGGGGAAAACTGATAGAAGCAATTTAAGCTCTGCGTGGTTTCAACTAGAGAAGGCAAGAGCTAGAAATAACCCTGAAATGGAGCTGACTAACATCACTGCTTTAGATGTTTCAACCGGTTTGAAAAGAACAAGTAACTGGAAAGCTCCAGGTACGGACATGGTGTACAACTTCTGGCACAAGTACCTGACTAGTGTGCATCCTGCGTTGGCACGGCGCTTTCAGAAGATCATCGGACAACCAGATCTGATACCAGGCTTCATGCTCCAGGTTACTACGTATATGTTGCCTAAAAAACCAGATGCTCAAAATCCATCAGATTTTCTACCGATAGCCTGTCTTCCAACAATATATAAATGTCTCACTGCTATCATAGCAGATAAGGTATATTCTTTCTGCGACGACAATGAATCGTTGATGCAAGCTTGTGAACATAAAAAAAATTGCAAATGGCATACATTGACTACAAGCAAGCGTTTACGTCCGTACCACATGACTATATGCTTGGCGGGCATTATACATCAACAACTTGCCTTAAACCTAGGACTTTCAATAGAATGGATGCCTTTCTGTAGGTAAATTCCATTGCCCGTTTTAGAAAACAAACATTACATCTTATATTGGGATGTTACTATCCAGACGGATCATTACATCCAAGCTAATCGACCTGACTTTAAGATATTTGTATTAGTCTAGCTTCTAGATTGTCTAAATTTTGTTGACCGCCTTCAAAGATATTATAATCCTAGGTACGGTACGGGGTGTCAGAGTAGGGAACTATATATGGGCGATTTTCAAATAGATTTCAATTTGTATGTCCCTCGATGTTTATTTGATGTTCCCATAACATTTTTGACCTACTAAGGAGAATACAGCACATATGATGGTCTACTTTGTTAGTCCATACAAATAAAGTACAAAAAATTACAGTTAGGAATACCTTTTTTTGTAATTAAGTAGTCAGTTTTTACCTTCCCTACAGTGTCCCTCCCTACAGATTCACATACTTGAAATGTGACTGAACTGGTAAATTAATTTTTCATAAGATTAGCCTCGGGCACTTTTTTAAATATATGGCGCAGTTCAAATTGCAATACTAACATGCTAGAGATTATATATACTGACTGGAAGAATTGTGCTTATATGTCTGTCCCTCGGTATGTTAACAACTCCGAAGCCTCTATAATTTTATCGAATTTGAGGTGATAATTTGTATTATAATCGATTATAATTATGAAAATAAGTATTTTTCATCAAATTTTAAAAACACATGACGTTTCCAGAGTCTCAAAATTAATTAAATCCTCGTAAGTCGTCTAAGAACACGGGAAAAACTATCGGTTAACCTGAATAACAACTCCGAAGCCTCCCAAAAGAAAGAGGTACAAACGCAAAATAATTTTTTTTATTTTAAATTTTCTTATAAAATTCAAAGGGCTGATGGAGAAAAACACTTTCCCAAAGTTGGAATTTTTTTTTAATTGTGTGTTTCATATCAGTTAAAAATGGCAAATAACAACAGCGAAGCTAACGACTCTGAAGCCTTTTAACTACTCCGAAGCCTCTATAATTATATTGAATTTGAGGTGATAATTCATATTATAATGGATTATAATGATGAAAAATAAGTATTTTTTTATCAAATTTCGAAAACACATGACGTTTTCAGAGTCTCAAAATTGATTAAATCCTCGTAAGTCGTCTGATAACACGGAAAAAACTATCGGTTAACCTGAATAACAACTCCGAAGCCTCCCAAAAAAGGAAGTACAAACACAAAATAATTTTTTTTTTTCAAAAAAGTGTCCGCATAAACTTCTAAGGACTGATGAAGAAAAAGACTTTCCCAAAGTTGAAATTATTTAAAAAAAAATGGTGTATTTTATGTCACTTATAAATTGCAAATAACAACTCCGAAGCTAACGACTCTGAAGCCTTTTTTTGCACTCGCTGGTAAAAGGTTCAAAGTCGCATTGAAGAGAAAAAAAAAATGTTTTAAAAGTACATTTTTTTAAGTTCTTCTTAAAGTTCTTCATAAAATATTCTTCATAGCGATTTGTTTTACGAAGAAGTCTTCTTATGCAAATTCACATCAAATAGATAAGTTTAAATTGTAAAAATCAAATGTGTAAATAATTATTCAAACAAATTTTTTAATTAATTAAAAAAGAATCCAAAAAATTTCAAAAAAATAGTTTCACAAATTTAAAAAATAAATTCAAACAAATTTTCGAAGAAAATTTTCAGAAAAAATTTCAACAAAATTTTTGAGAAAATTTTTCAAAAAAGATTTTCAAAAAATTCTAACAAATTTTCAAAAAACAATTTGAAATTATTTCAAAAATTTTTTAGAATGTGTAGACATCTTTTGCACATTAAAAAAAATTTCGAAATATTTTGACCCGCTAAGCCTGCCAAAACTTGTTTTAAACCTTTATAATAATGTACTTTAAATCAAAGAATAATTTAAACAAAAATTAGTGAAATTAGTGGATTAGTTAGTCAAGATCAAACAGCTTTTCCACTTATTAAAGTACATCCTGCTACATATATCTAAGAAAATTGATGACAATTATTGCATAATTTAGAACTTCAATTTACTCGCATCTCAGAAACCAAACTTGAAATCTATTTACAAACCGCCCACATATAGGACATCACATTTTCTGCCACATCGAGGTTCTGCCCTCACCGTACTACGAAGTCGAGCGCTATTTTTCTCGTTCTTCGTAAAATGTGACGGTAGAACAGTAGACAGATTTTTTAAGGTTTGAAAAGTTTTTACATGTTTCGCTAAACAAACACCGCACTTTCGAATATAATAATGTCTAAGGTCAATTTCTAGGCACACCGAAAATACATACTTGGAATAAATAATGAAAAATTAATAACGAAAGAAGCAGTGATATGATGGTAATAAATGAACTGAATTTTGAGAGTTATACTCTCAAAAAGGTAATTATGTTTATACCTAAATATTATTATAATTCATTGCTAATACTTTCATGTTTCTACAAATGATACTTTGAAGTTTACCTTAAACTTTGAAATTTTTTCGAAAATCCAAAATTTCCCCATGTTAATTAAATGGGATTTTGAAGTGCCCGGTGGCACGTGTTAATATTCGAATGTCAAAACAAGAAAATTACAAATTTTCTTTCTTCAGAAATGGAAACTTTGGGGGGGGGGGAACCCTGCTCTCTAGGATGAAACAAAATTTTGCAATGCATTTTTGGATCACCCTAGTATACATACATTAATTAATGATTTTTAAAATTGAACTGTCATTCGAATATAAAAGAGTGAACAATAAATCGATGTTACGAGACGCTTGTATTCAATTTCAAATCCTATTCAAATATTGTTTCAATTGTTAACCAAGTCAATGGAGAGTTTTATATTAAAAAATGCACGATTCCTTAATGTTTAGGAATATTTGTTCATTTAAAATGAGCAATTATAAATCAAATATTTAAAAACGAACAATTTGTTAATGAATTGTTTGAAACAGAAAGGCGTAAAACTGGAAGATAAATTCAATCTTCATTGAAAATGATTAATAATTAAAATAATGTAACTTGTAATGATTAAGTTTTTAGTTGAAAAAAAATACATTTATTCCTCAAAATTGTAATATTTTGAATTAAAAATTGCTAAAAATGATATGATGATGAACATGAAACATATGTATTGATTCATTCTTTAATTTGGAGCATTGAAAGTGATGTAGCTAAGATTTTTATTTTTTAACCGGAAATCTTTCGACTGTTCAATTTGTGACGGGACATATATTTTTTTCAGTTACCCGTCACTTGAAACTGCCTCGTCCCAAGAAAATGTCATGTCTAAAATCAAACAAACCACGTAAACGTTAGAACAAGGGTCACCTCCGAAAACACTACCAGGAGACACTCAGAGCAATGTTTATTAACGCTTCTTTTTTTTTTTTACTTACTCCTGTTAACCTTGTCTTTTCATGCTTTCTTGGAGCCCTATCTGTCGAATGATCAAACTGAGTAATTGGAGGGGAGGCAAAAAGTCCCTTGGATCCAAGATTATTCAATTCAAGTTTTGCAACTTCTTCCCGCTAGAACTGGAGGCCGCCACCGTACGGGCGACCGAGACCGTCGTTCAGGCAGAGTCGCAAGTGGGCATGGGGCCCCGACTCTGCAACGAGAGAGTAAAGTCTCTCTCTAATCAATCTCTCTAACCAGAGTGCCACCCAAACGGTGTCATGATATATCCACTAATTTTATATATAATCTGAATCGGCCACCTGTATTCCAAAGGCCTAAATTAGTTAAAAATAGCCATAAACCGGGGTGTACTTCCGAACATTTACGAGTCTGCGAACTTGATTAGCTTGCGATACCTATCCACGTGATCTCGGTAACGTCTCTTATTGGGCAATCACTTCGCCTTTAGGACTTCGACCCTTCTGCATTTCCCTATGCATCTAGACCTGCCCTTCTTGTTCTAACCTTCCACTCGTACGCCAGTTATAAGAAAAAAGCAAATAAACAAAGTAGCCATGTCAGGCTTGCATCAAGACAACTTCTTTACTAAATACAGTAAGGCCTGTCCATGGAGTTCCTTTCGTTTGGTTTGTTTAACAAACTTTTATAGATTCGCCACGTATTGTGGGAGGATAACCTATTGTTAAAAAAATTTATCGACTCGTGCGCTTAAAGCACTCCCTTCTTTTTGTGTGATATTAATAAACTCGATTCTTGTTTCTTTACTAAGGAGAATTTGTGGCCTAGAGAATTTTATTTAATCAAACCTAACCCCTTTTCTTCCGCGTTGATCTCGAGTTTTACACGTGTCCAGATGTGAGGTCAGAAAAATCAATCGAAGCTGTAAGATCAATTACAATTACTGCGTTTTTATATTACAAATATCAAAATTATAATTTTTCAAGCTTCAATGTCAGACATTTACAATAGCAGTTCAATTGTGATTACTGTAAATGAAAAAAATTGACAAGTTTTTGCAAAGCGGTAAATGACCGGGACTTGTTTTTCCTTAATTGAAAAAGCCATCTTGATTTTTTAAGTGTAAAATATTTTAGGTGATTAAATTTGAAATTTTTTAAATTTGAGTTTGAGCACATTAAAGATTGTAGTTTCAAATTTCATATAACATTATCTAAAAACTAGAAGATTTCTTATGAAAAGATTGTTTCCTCTTTTCCACATGTAAAAATAAATGTGTAACCTTTCCCCTATTGTTCTCCTTTTTCGTGAAAAATTACTCTATTTTCACTTTTTTCAGGTCCTTTTGCGCTGTGATCTCTGCAATTCTTTTGTCAAATTTTATTGCAAATTATTGATACACTCAAAAAGATCAGTCCGGCTGATTTGATTGTTTGTTAATTGTTGAAACAGTTTTTGATTGTTTCAGTTTAACTTTTAACTGGAATAAGCCTAAAAAATTTAGCTCTCTTGTCCATTTTCCGACAAATTTCATAGAGTTGTAGTATATCTGGTATTTTTATCACTTACCCATATGTGTTTCAACTTTTTGTTCTACAAAATATATGATGTTTGTATATTTTTAGGTTTCTTTATAAAGAAGAGGTGGGTTAGATTTCGGGAGGACTACGCACGTTTCTCTAACTCAGACGCCAAACGTATACAATAGATTCGTAAAGCTTTCTATGGAAGTAATCGAAAAGACCGATGAATGTATCGAAAGTCATATCTATCAAGACCTACTGGTGGAAGAAGTTTCCTTCAACCCACCAGTATCTGGCCCGAATTTTCACCTCATATCTAAAGTCGGAAGAGCCCATTCTGGAGTGGTTAGTTAAATGGCGTACATTGCTCCTGCAGAAGACAGGCAACTTAGCTGACCCTAAAAATTACAGGCCAATAACTTGTCCCGGAAGACACTGAGCTCGTCGACAGAAGCGCTATACGACACCTTGGCGCTGGAGAGATCTATACATACCTGGGCGTGCCACAGAACCGAATTCAGGACGTGACATCTATAAAGGATACTCTCCGATGCGGATACAAACGTCACATCCGACGAATTTGGTCTTCCGAACTGTCGGCGCGGAACCAAGTATCTGCGACGAACATGCTTGCCGTCCCGGTAGTACTCTATTCATTTGGAATGGTTCCATGGACGAAGGACGAGCTCAGAACCCTCGAAATCGGGTGCCGAAAAGTTATGCACATGAACAAAAGCATGCACCTTAAATCTTCTATTCCGCGACTTTACATCTCACGCCGTCAAGGTGGTCGCGGAATACTAAATCTTGAATGTCTTTATAACAGAATTATTTCTATCTAATCTGAACTAACGGCATAAATTGCCAACGCGCATCTAATGCAGAAAACCTATTAGGTGTCTCTAAGAGGAAACCGCAGTTCTTCTCTTAGAGCTGGTGCTCTAGCCGACGCATCGGTGAAAAGACAAGCTTTCTTGTCGGGAGCGGCTATTCAACAGCTCACCCCTCTAGTATCCAGGTAAGTCCCCACTCCGGTGTTACCAGTGCTACCTGTGCGCTCCGCTGCTGGTGGTAATTCCAAGAAGGTCTACCGCATTCTACCCACTATATCGGTAAACTCTATCGCTTCCTTATCGATCCGCGACATGTTACGTTCCTCAAAGATGAAACTCCTCATCTGCTTCCTTTTTGAGAATGGGACGATTGTTTGATTGGACCCCTTTGCTATTGAAAATCGTTCAATATATATAGATATATATATTTTTTAAATTTCAAACGCTTTCAGTTCGAAATGATTCATTATTGATTAATCTTTCAAACTGCATAAGTTGTTCAGTTTTATTAAAGTCTGATCGATAAATGCAGATTCGTAAAATACTAATACTTTAGAATTTATTTAGCCTCTTTTCGGAAACATTTTTTTAATTTTTTGAAAATATAAGCCGTAATATTAATTTGAACGTTTTTTCATCTCGCATGAAATTACTGCTAGTTCTTTAAATAATTTCAATCTGCTTTTCACAAAAAATATCACTCTTAACATTCATTAACTGCATCATTTACCCTGGAAAATAATAACTTTCCAATATTTTCAGGGGAATAAGATTGTTTAAATAATTGAAAACTGTCTTTCACGAAAAATATCGCTATTAAAATGCATTAGCTACGTCATCAATTCCAGAAAGTAGTAATTTTTCAAGCTGTACAGGGAAAAAAAGATGTTTATACAAATATAAATTATTCAAATAATTGTCAAATAACCTTATAAAAATATATGTCACGCTCAACATTTGTTAATTTTGTCATTAATTTCAGAAAATTATAACGTTTCGTGATGTACGCAGAAAAATTGTTTAAATAATTGTATATTAAACCAGAAATATAACTCTTGACATTCATAAACTGTATTATTTATCGGGAAAATAATAACTTTTTGCGATTAACAGAGGAACAAAATGTTTAAGCAATTGAAAATTAGTTGAAAAATACTTGATAATTTGTCACTTATCGAATAAAAATAATTATTGTTGAAAAAATTGAAAAAAGTATCGCCTTTAGCATGAATTTCATGTTAATCTGCTATTTTGCATTTTTTGGGGCATTTTCCGGGCATTATACAAGGGGGTTGGAGAGGTCAAACTCAAAAGTTTTTGGGTGCAAATTATTTCTTGAACATTCTTTAAAAAGTGAATAAACTTAATTTTACTAAAAGATAATAAAACGTACCTCTTTATCCGTTATTGCAAAAAATGAGCTTTTCCCATTTGAAATCCCATGTTAATTTCAGAAGCAAGTTGGCACGGGTTAAGGTTGGTCGATTTGAAAAAAAAATTAGGAATTTCTTTTTCCGGAAAACGAACAAATTGGGAGGGAATCTTCATTTGTTCAATACGAACATTTCTACACTGAAACCCTTTCACGTCACAGCTCAAATTTTAAACAATTATCTTATTATACAATTACAACGTATTTTTAAATAAAAACACAATTGAAAGTTTTACACGCTTGACGAGTTGTGCTTACTCATAACAAATATGAAGTGAATTTTGTATTTTATGATTCCTTCTTCACTTTCCTTGATCCCAACTCATTTATGTTCCGAAAACTTTTCATTTGATTTTTCCATCACTAATTTTTCAATAAAACTTTGACATGTCTACTTGTTTTCTAAGGATATTCTATTTGAATGATATCTTGGTACTACAAAATCTATAGCCTATATGTAGTAGTTAACTGTTCGCTCCGCAAAATATGAATGGCCTTCTCTACAGAATACTGTTTCTTGTGCGCATTTGCATCAAGTTTTCTCCCTTTAAAATAAGAAAACGGACAGAGCGATTCGTTTTTCTTATTTCCTGACCACTATAGATCAATTCATGATTGACAATTCATGACTATAGAACTCGCAACTTCATATGACTTGCAAAAGGTCTAATTTTAAATTAGAAAAATGAAAGAAAGTAATGCCTTTATTCTTTAAGTACTTATTACAGACTATTATTTGTTCCTGAACTTTTATTTAGAACTTTTAAGCGACGTCTGGAACGTATATTACCTTAAGTTTGCATTCTATAAAAAAGAATGCTCATGGAAATTATACGTATAAAAAGTAATTAGCCTTATGTGGATTATATCAAGATATAATTGTCTTGCAATTGAGAGAAACTTTGTGGCCTGATATTATCATTGCTCATCCCATGGAGTACTGTTTGCGATTCATAAGTGTTTGGCCGGATGATTCTAATGCATTCAGATTTCCACTTTTTGCTTTATTGTGTATTTTTAGTCTTAATTTTCAATTATGAGATGCTATAATTGTTGCAAACAATTAAGAATTGTTCATAGACAATCTTACTAATTTTGCCATGATTGCAACGGCCTTTACCAAAGTATCGTTTTTTTATGCAGCGATGGTGATGTACCTTCTACATTTAGACAAAGTGTCTACCTGGTTTAATAACTATCCATTTTATTCTTTCTTCCAAAGTGAAGTCCATTTTTTTCGAATACTTTTTTCATGGTAAACACGTAGGCACAAATGTTTAAGGACGTCTATAGAACATCTAAAAAATTTACTATGTCATGCAAAAGAACCTTCTCAAAAGGCCCAATATCCGAAATATATTCTAAAAACGTATTTGTGACATTGGACGTTTTTAAATGACGTTCGGCCTGATATAGGACTTCGTTGGAACGTTCAAATGACTTTTTTGTACATTTACGACCAAGAAATGTTTTTATGGAATTCCAATCACATCTTAAAATTTTTCATCCACATGAATCTATTGTTAAAATATCTCATTATATGCATCTCTATCCATATATATCCTATTTTAATCTCATTCTATCCATTTCTGTTCTATTGTGTTATCAATCCATTTCATTTTATACGATTTTCTCTTACATCACAGAAAAAAATAAGAGTTCAGTAAAGTTGCGACTCAAGTAAAAGTTGGTATCATTTAAAAGTGAGGCTCCAATGGAACTCTTTTTTAGGGTTCCTTTTTAGTTCGTTGATATCCGATAGATGGCTATTCATATTTTCAACTGCGTATGTGCCGAAAAGCGCGAATCACTACTTTACCACCGAGCAATTCACGCCTACCCCGAAAGGGAAACGGCTTAATGATATAATAATAATATAAATTTCGTACTTACAACTTTTCCTTGCTTGACTCAAATGATTTGATTTATTTCCATCTTCCAGCCCTCCCTAACATGCACATTTGATTTTGTGTAAAAAATGAAGCCCAATTGTATCTAATGAATAACATTGAATAGAATTGGAATTTTTCAATATTTCGCAGTTTCATTTTCTGCGAAGATATTCAAATAAAACCTCCGAAATACAATGCAATGTATATGTTTTACGAAGTTTTTGGTTAAATTTTTATTCTTTTGTTTCTACACATAGTACGTATGTAGGAAAAAAGGATCATTACTTTTGTTAGTATAATGTTTCAGCAAGGTTACTATATTTTGTGACGAAGTTTCATTGAAATTTTATAATTAATTAATCTGTGAGAGCAAAAAGTTAATTTTTAACCTAAAAAAAATGTCACCCCTTCTTTATTCATACAGTAGATAACCAACAGTCGATAATCGGAAAATTTCGAAAAATGTCGTTTTCAAAATTGGCAGCTCTGCAACTATCTCGCAGTTGTTTTAACTGAAAAGGTTGTGTTTGTTTGTTTATTTTGATTCTTGAAGTTTCTAAATTCAAGTTATTGTAAATAATAAACTAAGAAAATAGTGTAAATTATTAGTTATTAAAAATCACATAAATTTTAGTTATGTTTTAAGAAGTCTTTCAGAAGGTATCATTTTTAGGATTAAGGTACAGTAAAAATTCTGCACTTTTTTGTGTACAGTACCAATCGTACTAATCGCACGGAATATCAGAGATAAGAAAATGTCAATAATTTACACTTTTGTGATTTTTGTAAAATAATCATAGTTTCAACTATTATTTACTCAATAAAATTATTTTAATTGTAAGTATACTAATGATAAATTATAATTATCCAGAACTGAGTATTCTGTCTTGCCCAGAAGCAAAACCAGAAACGATTATTTATTGATGGACAAAGGTGTCAAAATCGCACCCTTGACCAGGTCTAATAAAAATGTTCAATACAACTAATTGATTAATTTCAGTTGAATTTTTTCCGATCTACTGTATGATGGTTTCCCCTATTCATCGTAAGACTTGAGATTTATTACATTAAAAAAATTTGGAATCTTAAACTGAGCTTGTTCGAAAAATGCTGTTATGGATATTGAAAATACCATCTCAAAACATTCGTTTGCATCATTAACTGAAAATTATTCTCATGTACAGTAATCAGATGAACATTGATCAGAAGTATGGAAAAGTGCGAGATGTAAAAGTTCACCACCGGCGCAGCGCATTTAAAAAATGAAAAAAAATATATTCAAAAATATGGTTCATATCAGAGCTCGACTCAAAATAACTCAACTACATTGCTGAAATACATGTATTTCAGCACTATGGTCGGCTTTACATCGACGAGATGAAGGTTAGTTTCACGCGCGTAGAACTGTTGGTGGAAGAGAAACTTGCGCCTCGCAGAGTGCGTGAAAGAAGGGCTGCCAACTTATAAAATTCATGTACTCCAGCTGATGGAAACGGTTGGTAATCTAATCAAAGGTAATGATGTACAGTTACCGGCATTTTCGACCAGCTGGAATATCTGAATTTTATAAGTTGACAACCCTTCTTTCACGCGCTTTCCGAGGCGAAAGTTTCTCGCCCCCCAAGCGTTCTACGCGCGTGAAATATTATTTGAAATACACGTAAGAATTGTATTTTCTAGTTGATGTATTTTGTGTATTTTCTTGAAAATACTTTCTAATATCAGCTTTTACAAATTATATTAAAAATCCCTAGAGTGTATAATAAGTCTAGGAATTTCATGGTCAAAGACAAGGGGTACAAAAGAGTGACAAAGAGAGAAGGGAATCATTTGAGGGGGGGGGAGTCTTGGAGTACGGAGAGATGCGCAGTAGAGATTTGTGCAGCATAAAGTTGCGCAGTGCACGATTGTGGTAGCTTAAGCTGCACAGTAGAGTCATACAGTGTTCAGAGCTGCGCAGTAGACACATTTGGTACCTAAAAGTACGCAGTGGATACCTACGATGTGTATGGATGCGCAGTAGGTATTTATGGGACATAGAGCTGCACGGTAGGCATGTATAGGACATAGAGCTGCGCAGTAGGTATTTATAATGCAAACAACTGCACAGTATAATTTTGTGGTAAATTAGGATGCGCAGTAGAGTCCTGCAGAATGAAGGGCTACATAGTATAGACTTACGATATGTAAGGATGCGCAGTGAAATTTTGCCGTGCTTAGAGCTGCGCGATATACATATATTGTACGTAAGTCAAACTTGATGAAAATATAGGCGAACGCACTCTTGTATTTCACGTTAGAAGATCTGGAAGAGGTTTTATTTACTTCTCTCTCCTGCTTAGGTATAACTGCCGTGTACTAAACAGTCCTATGTTCCATGGAATTTTACTAAGCTGCACTACAAGGCATCTCTATGTATTGAAGAAGTACACTGCGCAGCTATATGTTCCATAACACGCACTCTCATATACCATAGGTGTCTACTGCGCATCCCTACGTTCTGCAGGACTGTACTACGCATCCCTTGGTGCCGAAGGACTACTGCACATGCATATATATTGTGAGTATCTACTGTACATCCCTAAATGTCTCAGGTTTCTACTGCGGAGCGTTAATAACCTTAGATCTCTACTGAACATACCTAGCTACTTTAAAGCTGTATTGTGCATCTTTACGTAACATGAACCTCTACTGCGCGTAACAATGTACTATAAATCTCTACTGCGTACCCCTACGTATAGTATATATCCACTGTGCGGCTTTACGTACTAGATATGTCGACAACGCACACCTTCGTACTTCAGGACCGAACTGCGCAGCTGCACGAGCCCTAAATATCTTCTGTGCTCCACGGGACTTTACTGTGCAGCTTAATATACTACACAATTGTACTGAGTAGTTCTATATACCACAAGTCTCAACTGCGCCCCCCGACATGTAGTAGGTCTTTACCGTGCATACTTGTATACCACACGTGTCTGCTGTGTATCCGTAGGCTCTTCAGGACTCCCCCCCCCCCCAGTAACAAAAGTTTTGATGGGACTGACGTTACAACAAGATTCTCCACCATACGATGAATCACTTCTTAACTAGGACATGATTTTCGACTCACAAAACAAAATTCACGCATAAAGGTGGTAGTTGGGTGTACATAGATATTTTTCATCCTAATGTGTCTTGCTGTTTTGCTGTTGAAGTACTTGGTGAGATATATTCAAGTGGTCTCATTCCACCCTGGTCCACATCAAAGTAATATTCCTGTAATAAAATAGTAATAAAATAATTGTACATCTACCCTTCGTTTTGTAAATTTTACTTCGTCTGAGAATCTTCTGGTCACACACACACACACACTCTCACCTGAGAATTTTCTCTGCTTTCTGTAACTTGCTTTGTTCGCCCATTATTTTGTCGATTACAATTGATCAATTCAAACAATTTTTTTGCTGGTCCTAACCTGAGCTGCAAAACTTGCAGCAAATCCTCTTCCGTGAGCTCAAGGCGTCTTCCACTTGAACATTTTCACCTCTCTGACTGATAACAGAAAATACTTCCAAGTCCTTTCCTCCGCACTGTGCACTCTGTGTACACTGACAAATGCGAAGAAGTGTTTTGGGGCAGTTTTTAAAATTGTGTACAACTTGGGCACGTTCCGTTATTTCGACATGCTTCGCTTCAAATCTCATGCACCAAAAAAGAGTCAAGGGTCCTGACCATCTGATACATTCCGGGTAGTGAACAAGATGATGGATTTTATTAATAAAATGAATATCAGGGAAAAGATTTTTAAATTCCTCAAATAAGCTGTTAATCAAATGACTCAGGTACGGAAGTATGCTCTTTCTTAATTTGGGAGCGAACACTATCTCCATAATACGCAGTAACAAAAGAATCAAATCCATATATTTATCACCTTTAGGCACTTTCTCAGTTAATGAAAAAGGGAAAACTCTGATCAAGCACCACGTCTGCATTGCCTTTTGACTAAGACTGTGATCATTGATGTTTCGAGTATTCGCATCAGTAAAATTTGCCGAAGGCTTGTTCTTTTTTTCTGTATACCCATACTGAAACGATGCGATTCTGAGCTTCACCGGCGATATTCAAGTTTTCATTTTCAAGTGCAAGGCCATCATCCGGATTGCTGCTTCCTTCATCATGAAAATGTGTCTTTTGAATGTGATTACGTAATGAACTAAACAGCGAAAATCTCCTTTTACATCCATCCTGTGCACATTCAAATCCGGATTGTCCCCTACCTCTATGAATGGTGAACCCATGAAAGTATTGTAAGTGACGAACATACCCAGGAAACCCCTGTTTTACATAAGTTTCGCACTTGAAACATTTGATCCGCTCCATTTTAGTAAACTCTCTTTTTCATAAATTAAAAATTATATCTGGAACGAAAGATATTAACATTTTAAGTCCTTTTAAACATTCGATCACTTTAAATATCTTTAGATTTTTCAGTTCGAAAAAATATTTGTGAAATGTTTAAGGGGATCATCATTTACCTATAATGTAAGAAGTTTTTAACACCTCTTTATTATAATTTTTCAAATATTAAAGGTCATATTCCTTAACGTACATAGGGAATCATAACAAGCAAGCTATAATTATTGTATACGTAGTTACACATATTCAAAATGAGAATGTGAGAAAATAAAAATTACATTTAAACTTTCAGTTGCTTGCATTATGAGAGATACAGAATTTTAAATTTGGATAATGAGAAAAAAGTTCAATTTTTTTACATTTAATGCTAACATGCGAACTAAAGAAAACGAGGGGCATTTGCGTTGTTTTTATGACAAATTTTGTTTTACAAAATTTCAAACATCGTTTGCATTCTTGGCTACTTTCCAATTTCGTCGGGTTTACAAAAGTCATGATCAATGCGACCGAAGCGGAGAGAAATTTGAATTTTTTCCTTAATTACTTGAAACACCTGAATTATGAAATCTTTTGAAACGTGTTATGATTTATAAGCCGATTTTTTAATTATCATAAAGAAAATTGTACACATCGTGATCTTTAAATTAAAGATAATAAAATGGAGACAAAATTCAAATTCATAAATGCATCACCGTACTTAGGAAAGAGTATTTAGAAAATTCTATCATTTCTATATTTTAAAAATACTACCAGATCTTGTAAAATTGTTACGTTAAACATAGAGATTTTACAGGTTATTTTGTTGGTTGACCAAGAATCGAACTTTTGAGAACGGCATAAGAACCGAAATATTTCTCTTATTTTAACTCCTTTTGTGCAATTATTTTGAACAAATTGATTTTCATGAGTGCTTTTTTTTTTTTAAACAGTTTTTTGAACAGCATAATTCTTTTTAAGCCTTCTTGTGCAATATTGTTGCACATTTTTTTCAGGTTTCAGTTAGTTTAAAAAATGTACTTTCGAATATTTTACAGGTTATGTTTGTGATTTCACGAAAACATTTCGTAAATTTTACGTCGTTGAGCGTAGTGACTCATTTGATTGAATTAATCCAAATTCTTTAAAAATAAAGGTAAGAGTTTTCGAAAATATAAATCAATTGATTTAGTTAAGGCTGTTGAACTCAGAAACTCTAACCCGAACATTCAATTGCCTTAGTACTTAATAAATACTAGAATGAAATCTTTTTTAGTAACACTAAAATGAAGTGCTTGTATTTTGAGGTTATAGACCTAGAGTTCAACAAGCTTTAACTAAATCAATTGATTTATATTTTTGAAGTTTTATGAAAACTTTAATCTCTCTTTTTAAAGAAATTTGACTAATACGATGAAATTCCTCACCAACCTCAACGACGTAAAGTTACGATTTGCGAAATCGCAAACATAACCTGTAAAATCTCTATAGGTTTAGCGTGACAATTTTACAAGAACTGGTAGTATTTTTGAATAATTAATAAATAGACTACCTTGAACGACGTCGTGTATAAGCTAAGAATAAAATTGTACTAGTTTAAGTATATAATAGTAAGAAACAATTAATGCGGGCAATGTAGAACAAATATTTCTTACAGTAGTACAATGGTTTCTTCAAATTAGATAACACAAATAGAAAATGCCTAATAAAAAGATGCATGTATAACTTTTAAATTATATAATAGAATAGCAAAACCAAAAAGAAATGAAACATTCCCTAGTAAAAATGCCTATTAGAAACCGAATAGAAACCTGATAGGATATGGTTTCTGTTAGGTCCTATTACTTTCGAAAGTGGGTTTTGTTCCTGGTTCTATATGGAGTTCTATTAGGTAATTGTGAACTTTCTAATTGGATCTTATTAGGATCTAATGTGTCCATATTCGGCACTCGTACCGTATTAGCTATTGGTTTCTAAGTGGAACCTAAGTGGAACCGAATCAGATTTGAATCCGACGACTGAAAAATATTAATTTCCATAATTGTGCAAAAACGAACACAGGAAAATTGCATTCTCTATCGAAATCGGTAGCGTGGTCTACTCCGATTTGTGATCAATGCCAGTTTCAGATTCTCACCTTCCACATTCATTTCCTCGATACTGGATAACATTTTTTCATCAAACTTTTTGGGTCTCAATTTAGCAACACTTTGGCTCGGGAGTGGAAATTTATTTCATCTTCAAATAGTGGTTTCGATTTTACAGAAGGTTTTCTTGCCAATTATATGGCTAGAAAATGTGCAGTACTAACCTAAATGTTTTTTTCAACGATTCGTACGAAAAAAAATCCTCAATTGTCTAATCATATCTAATTAATTACAATTACTATTGCTTGGCATCCGAATATATCTACGATTAATAGTATAATTACATTTCTGGGTCATTTGGTAGCCTAAAAAACGAATATTCCTTATCGTCTGTTCAGTTTCGTTTTCAGTACCCAACACAACAATACAAAAAATCTGACTCGCAGGCCAAATTCATCATAATAGTGTTACAACCCGGACAGAGAGGCGCTACTGTCGCGTATACGCTCAGCTTCAATCTCTATAATACTCTCTGCCCTTGAGGATCTCTAACGTGCGTGACAGAGAGCCACTACCGAAAACGCTTTTGCGCCGACGCGAAACTGAGCCACTCTCGTATTTGAAGTAGCTTACTTTAGGCGCGCTTAATTTACGCCCTCTGGTATAACCGGGTTCTATCTCACATGGTAGAAAGAGGGTCCGTTCGACTTAAGACCGTAGAGGGAATACAATATGTTCGTAGAATTCTCACTTTGAGTAATAATTATTTTCTTCGAATTATAATAAAATATATGGGCATTTTCTACATTATTAGCTTTTGTACTTATCCATTTTCTACTCGCATACTTATTTTTCTGCACTCGTGAAAAAATCTGATTAATATAGGTACAACTTCAATAAAAAATTAAAAATAAAGAACATTTGATCTTTATCGCAGATACGCAATTCAGCTCTCGGTTCCAATAACTTGCCCGACTCTCGTACTATTTTACAAAGTGCATATTTTCAACCTTTTATCATTTTGCAGGCATTCGCCGAGTATACTTTGTATGTGTACTCAATTTCAAACAGTTTTAGTAATATTTGTACGAGTTATGATGATTTATGTTTTAATCACTTATTAAATATTATAAGAAACAATTTTTTTTCAGTTTTAAATTTTTATTCCCAGAACTAATTTTAGGACACAAGATTTGTAAATAGAATATGCCTTGTTATTATACAGAAGCCTCTATTTAAAAAATTAATTTGGTGAATTTGAAAATTCCCATTTCTTGAAACCCGGTGGCCATCGCCCCCGGATTTATTAAAAGTATAACAATAACAAAATCTTATAATTATAGATAACAAACTCATTAATTTTAATATTATTTGTATAATTTGGACGTATTTATTCGACAAAATTGATATTAATTACCCCACACGTAGGGAGGAGAATGTTCTCCAACAGTAAGGGTTATTCTTACAATTCTTTCATTGTTAATGTAAGGGGAAAAAATTAGACAGGGTAAAGGCCCCATTAGGGGATTTTCCGATTGATAATTATTATGACGTAATTAATTTCTTCACGTAATTCATAGACGACCCCTAAATAGTAAAATATATACTTTTACCAAAACAAAAACAAAATCATATTTCCTATACTTTTATACCAATACGGTAACGAAAGTTGCAATTATTATGTAAAAAAATGGTTGCTTTTTCTGAAATTTTTATTAAAATAAGATCAGAACTGAAAAGGGAGAGAATATTCTTATTTCTAAAGACTACAAGATATAACGATCTACTTTATAAATATTGAATTCTTTCCACATCATTCATACGTATAAAATGGTAAAAATAACGCACATTCCATTTTCATACCTGCAAAGTTCTGATTTGTTAGAGATTTACATGAAAGGAAAATTTATTAAGAACTCAACCGTTTATTTTATAATCTAAAATTTACTATTGCAGAGTGGCAAGAAAGATTTAAAGCACCCTGCGTATAGAAAGGCCAATCGCAGTGTATCAACATTATCACTAAAAACAATAACTTTCAGTCTAAAAAACTTTCGTCATATTAGTCCAGGCATCTGGTATTTTTTCACTTCGTTAGATATGTTAAGCGCGTTTGTTTGCTATAACGTTTCATTGAGGGGTTCTGACGAGAATTTTTGATTTTCCAAAAATGACTACGATGCGTCCCAAAAATATATTTGAACAATTTTCCGGAAATCGTGTTCATATGGACTGCTTTCGTAAACTTGAGAAAACTCTCAAAAAGTGAACAAAAGAGAAGAACCTTCTTCCAGTATTAGGCGCAGAGTTATGAGTCTCTAAACTCGTGAAGAACCACGATTGTTTTCAAAAAAGAGGCTAAGACCCCTATTCTGAAGTTAATATCTGTACTTTAGAACCTGTCAATTTTACGAAAAAATATTCTACATTTTGATGAAAGTATGCGTAATTACAAGTAATTTAACAAAAAAACAATGACCGAATCCCAATGGGTCATAACTTATGGCCTCTCAAAGTTGACCACTTTTGACATATTCTTCGGACAAAATTACTCGTGTTTAGTTCTTTCAAAATACTTCGTTTGTAGGTAAATATACTTTAGTGATGACAGAGAAAACATTTTCATGTAGAAATTGATGCGTAAATGTAAAAAAAAACAATCTTCCAGCCTTGATAGGTCAAGAGTTATAACTATTCAAAAAAAAACAACATTTTCTGCTATTTTTAAGAAAAAAAGTTTTTTTTTAATAGCTCATACTGGAAAATTATGAAGAATATAAAATATCCGGCTTATTAAAAAAAGTATTTTTGGATCATCAGTCTCTATAAATTATGCATACCTAAAGACCTCTTAATAAGCGGGATAGATAATACTGCCTTATTTTGCTTTATGATCTGCCTCTTTCGAGAAAAATTGATTTTTCTATAAAAACAGACCAATTTATATTTCTCCTTCCAAGTGGTTCACCCACAAGCAGGAACATAACAATCGAAAATTTACGTTGAGATTCGGACTTGCTTTGGTTTGAGCACCCACAATATTCATATGCAGTTAATTTATAAATAAAAAAAAAGTTTTTTGCTATGCTTATGAAAGTATTATGCTATTAGTGATATATTATCACAAAATTTTCAGAATAGTTACTCATAATTATTATCAGAAACTGGGCCATGAATGGGATTTACCGCGGTCCTACTTGGAGCCGATGTCATTTTTTAGATGACAGTTGCTCCCAGTGGGACCTTGCGGTGGTTGTTAACCTTTAGTTTTTGTTTATATATATATATATATATATGCTATATAGCAGAATATACATTCATGTCTATAAAATAAATTAAAATGCAAAAAGATATCATGGACTGAATCTATTTCCAATCCGAGACGTTCCAGACTTAAAGTCACAGAATCTCTTGAAGAGCAACGAACAGCAGGATGGACTCAGTTTTTCGTCCAGTTGCTGTCAGAAGCAAGAGTCTGTTTTGAGAGCACGCCAACGACTCAATTGACCAGAAGTTAATCGACCATTTTATACTCAGTATCATAAGTTTTATTGGAAATATAGGGAAAATTCTCTTATTTTGAATTTCTTGAATAATATTACAATAAATAGAATAATCTAGTTGGAAGTAAACATTGAAAGGGTCAGAAATTTGAACAAAGGAATTTATTCCACACACCTTATTGATTTTCCATCTAAGCAAAACAAATGGGTCATTAATTTGTTTTTTGTCTTTCGATGTCTTATTTTTTACTAAGTCAGTAAATTTCTTTAATTCATATGATAAAACTTATTTTTTAAATACTTGGTATTTAAAAAATAATATAAAATAGTAATATTAATTTAAATTTTATCCGTTGCTACGTGTACCAAAATTTTCGCATGAATAACTGTATTTTTGGTACAGATAGACCTTTATTTTTGTCAAAAATCTTCTGCAATTAACTGTCCGAAAAAACATTTCACAAAAAACTGCTTTCTAAGTAATTTTAGTTCCTTCTCTCCATAGTAAAGTTTAATTTTTGAACGACTGCCATACCTTTTTATTTGAGTTAAGATAATCACGATGGAATAATTCTAAAAAGATGTCATTAAAAGTGAATTGTGGTTTGCTTTCAAATTTTAATTTTATAATTGAAAAAGCAATTCAACACTATTCAACACAGAATTTTACGAGCTGATGAAATTCTACAATTTTTTATCAAGCCATGTTCAGAGTGTCTACCTGACCAGATAATCAGGAAATGGCCGGCAATTTTTTTCATTGGGAAAACCCGGGAAATGGCCGGGAATGTGATTAGGTGACTGTGATTTTTCTTTTGAATGTGTTTATATGCAAATTAAAAGTGGTTTCGTATACATATTTATTTACCTTAATTTTTAGCTGGAACTGTGAATTTAAAGAAAAAATCATAATTCTCACTTGTAATCGATAATTTGAACAGTGAATTTTCTAAGAGAATTATAATTCTAATTTGGCAGAAGGGATTTCAATGAAGAATTATAATGTCAACTTAGAGACGGGGAATTTTCTAAAAGATTTATAATTCTGAGTTGGGATAGGAAATAGATAAGATATATAAAAGAAATTCAACTTATCATTTGAGACAAGGAATTTCAGTGCTGAATTATAATTTTTTGTGGCAGGGAGCGTTATTAAATAATTATAATTATGACTTTTGAACAGGGAATTTTATAAGGAGTTATAATTTTCATTTTAGTTATCTTAGAATAGAAAATTTCCTTAAGAATTATAATTTCATTTGAAAAAGGGAATTCTCGGTGAAGGGAAATTTTTGAGCATCAGAATTCCTCAGATTTTGAAAATTTCTCGTTTCAAATCAGAATTTTATTTGAATTTAAAAATTCATTCAGAAAAAGAGAGTTACTTACTATATTTCCGATTTACAATAGAAAAAGTTACAAATAAATATAATTTGGGCATGTAACAGATAATTTTTGGAAATAAATTCAATTGCGATTTGGAAGATAAAATTTTCGAAAATAATTATAATTACACTGTGAGAAAGGGAAATTCCATAAAGAGTTATAATTTCAAATTTCAATAAAAGGAGTATTGTTGACCCATACTCAGTAAAGCACACGGACATTTCTTCAGAATTTCCTTTTGGTGCTCCTGAGGTAGAATAATGTCAAGATATATAAAAAAATCAAGTTCAAAAAATGTCATCGGAACGAAGCTTCCTCTGAAGAAATAATATACACGTGCCTGACAAAAACGGAAATGTTCTACTCGGATGCTACCCATGCCTTCCTAATATCGCTGAATCCACAGTAGAAAAATTATCTCCTGGCAAGACATTACTTCGAGGCATGTGACAGCCTCCTAGGTGACCAGAAAGACTAGTGCAGAATCTCTCTAATATTGATGAACATACATACATACCACGAAGATCTAATGTTATTTCATTGGGAAAAAATATTTCTAGACACAGAAATAATGAATGAAATCAACGCTCTGACTAATTACCTAGTCTCCGCATTTAACAAATTTGCTTCGCTAAACTTTCCTAAAAATTTCAATAAAGCTGCCCCCTGGATCACATCTGAAATAAAAAATCTGTTGAGGGAACGTGATGACAAGTGCAGACTTGCAAAGAGAACAAAAAGCAGTATAATACTAGCTGCATTTTCTAAACTCAGGAGCCTAGTTTAAACTAAGGTGCGTTCAATCAATACAATTATAATCAGATTGCACATAGCCAAAAAAGAGGACATTTCAAATGTCCTTAGACGCTTACACCTAATCCGACCAAGCACGAATCTACAGATAGTCATATTCCCATAATGACCTTTTAAAAACCTTTTTAACATTCCCAGTTCCAGACTTATCATCATCTTTCACTACCCTATTTAATTCAACATTTCATGACTTTGACTTCTATTTTGAGGACATTATACCAGAAATACTTTTGGGAAAACACTTGAAATCAAATAAAAGGCCATTGGAGCTGAGGAAATATTAATCAGAATGATTAAATTTGCCCTTCCAATTATCTTTCCTATTCTTTCGCATTTTTATAAGTTTATAACGCTTCCCTACAGGCCAATATTTTCCCAGATATCTGGGAAAAGGCTGTCATTTTCTCAGATCCAAAAATTTCCGGCCGATTTCTATTTTATGTGCACTATCTGAACCTCTTGAAACAAATATTTTGACTGGTGGGCGGTAAAGAGCAGGGTTCCTCATTGCTACATTCTGGCACCCCTCTTCTTCAATTTGTTCACCTCTGACCTTGGAAGTGAACTTCAACATTGCAGATACCATAAATATGCTGACGAAATCACAATTTACTTACGCGGACCATTTTCTTCACTGAGTAGATTACTTGTTCTAGTCCAGGAGGATATCGATCGCGTTATCCTTTGGGCCTGGAAGAATGGATCATTTTTACGATGATAATACAGATTCCTTCTAATTTAACTTGTATTCAAAACATAACTCATTGCTATGAAAAGCGTGTATCTGAAAAAAGCATCTGCCCTCGATCTCTCTAGTAGCTTAGTGGTTAAAGCACTCGACCGGCAATCGGAAGACGTGAGGTTCGATTCCCACCGCAGAAAAGGAGAAAGATCTTCTTTAAGAAATTAAAAATTTTTTATTTATGAGTTCCGATACTTTGATTTCGTGGAGCAAAAAAATCGGGAATCTATTATTCGAGTACATCAATAATCTGTAACTCTGAGAGTTTAAATTACGTTTCAACATTATTATAATAATTAACGATAGTTTTATCATTGGAATGAATATTTGCAGCTAAATATAGTATATACAAAATTCTTACCTGTAATGATGTACATACTGGTGACAAAAAGCATTGTCTAGGGAACTTAAACTTCAGTAGATTATACAGTTATTTTTTTATTTATATAAATTCGACTCATACGTTAATTAATACCTAAGGGGTACATTATAAAATACATAAATTTACAACAAGGAATTAGTCAATTTTAGGGTCGAAATCATCTTTATCTTGTTTGAACTTGTTTTTATATTTTCAGGAAATTTTCAGTTACGAGATGCTGATACGTTTCACTCAGGGCTAGCTTTTTATGACATTCTGTATTGGCCATCACAGAGCAAAAAAGAGCAAAAGTATCCCCTAACAGTGTTTCATGAATATTATTGTTTTTGATGCGTTTTTTAAGTATGTGTAAGTTCCGCTAACCGAATTTGCGTAGAATGGTAGTTTTCGGGGAAGTTATAGAAGCGGTAAATTTCCAAGTGTTAAAGAATTAACTTAGATTTCTAAATCATCTTTACGTATTTCAAGGTTGGTTTTACACTTTTATAACTTTTTTGATGACGAGGGGTAGGTATGTGTGACTTAGGGGTAGTTTTTCGGGAAACGTATTATGTGTCATCGGAGAGCAAAAAAAGAGCAAAAAATTCACGCCAACTGTGTCTCATGAGTATTAGTGTTTTTGATGCGTTTCATAAGTATATGTGAGTTCCGCTACATAAATTTACGTGGAAGGGTAGTTTTCGGGGGAAATTATAGAAGGGGTGAATTTTCAAGTGTTAAAGAATCAATTTATATTTCTGAATCATCTTTGCGTATTTCAAGGTTGTTTTTTCACTTTTATAACATTTTTTATCACGAGGGGTAGGTATGTGTGACTTAGGTTTAGTTTCTTGGAACACGTATTATATGTTTTCGGAGAGAAAAAAACAAGCAAAAAAATATACACTAATCGTTTATTTTATAATAATAATTTTTAGTCAGTTTTCATAGGTGGCGGCGCTGAGTGGACGCCGTGCTAGCGCCGCCACCCTTATCTCGGAAGTTTGAAGAGCAAACAAATTTTTTTTAGCATTGAATTTGCAAAAAAAAAGCACAAAAATATGGCGTTTTCCATTTTCCATTGTGCTTTGGTGGCGGCGCTGAGTGAACGGACCTACATTTTCGAACCTTTGAATTGTCAATTGGAACGGATGATTTTTTCATATAAAAGTTACTTCTGAACCAAATATTTTTTGACTTTCCACAAAAATAATTGAATTTTTAATAGAATACATTCTATTTTGAAGCATATGGTTGAATTTTCAAACGTAAGATATTACTGTTGTACAGAAAAGTTTATTTTCAACCAAATAGTTCAATTGTAACCATTTACAAATGAAACAGAAGAATTTTCAACAAAAGAGTTAAATTTCGAACAACAAACTTAATTTTTAACCAAACAGTTCAGCTTTATCCCAAAATATTTGAATCTTCTATACATAGAACAAACCAATTCGAAGGACAATAGTTACATTTTCAACAAAAGAAATGAATTTTCAACTCAAATTATGAATCTTCAACCAAAAAAAAACCGAAGTTTTAATAAAGTAGTTCAACTTCGAAGTAAATACTTCATTTTTCAACCAGAAAAGATAAATTTTCCAAAGAAGCTGAATCCTCTGTAAAATCATAATAATTTTCTACGAATATGGTTGAATTTTCAAGGAAAATAAATGAGAATTTTTTACCAAAAGTGATCAATTGTAAAATGAACAAGCCGAACTTTAACCAAGAATCGAAAAAAATTTGTACTACGTTGTTGAATTTTCAAGGAAAAAATACTAATTGTCTTCAAAGCAGTTGCATAATCAAACTAACAATATGATTTTTCAACAAAAGAAATACATTTCAACCAAATAGTTGAACTTTCTAACAATATAGTCGAAAGCGTAAAGGAACGCATGATTTCTCAACCAAGTCATTACATGTTCAACCAAAACAGATGAATTCTCCGCGAAAAAAGTAATATTATATTTTAATTAAGCTACAAAATATTTTAATTTGAAATCAATCACAGTTGAATTCCAACAAAGAAGACGAATTTTGAACAAAATAGTTGCATCCTGACCCAAATCTGATTCACTTTATACGAAAATAGTTGAATTTTCAACTTGAAAAATTACATTTTTTTACCGAAAAAATATCAATTTTGATACAAAAGCGTCCAATTTTGAAACAAGAATTTATTGCAACCAAAAAAGACGACTTTGGACCAACTAACAGAGATTAATTTTCTACCCAAAACTAACCCATAAATCTCTCGTCATAAAAAATTACAAAAACAAAAATAACACTAACTTCAAAGTAAATCTAGTTAAAGTTTCAAGTTAATAAAAAAATCGTAACTGAGTTAAGTAACAAGTTATATTTTAAAATAGTGAAGAAGTTACCGTAAAAGATATAAATAACGTGTAACTTAGTTACCTGCAACAAGTTACTGCCCAACACTGACCCCGACCAAGTGTAATTATGGTTGCCTTATGTTAGCAAATGTAAGTAATTCCTTGTACGTACACAATTTCTATTAAAATGCTTTTATTGTTACCGGAAATCCACAATTGAAATTGACGTGAACACGATTTTGAACACAAAACTAATTTTTTGATTTTCTTGCAGTTACCTGTCGCATTCACATTCTCGATCACATTGTATTTCGCAGTAGCATAATGATACCTCTAAATGAATATTATAGAGTTGAATTGAAAATGCACCACGAAGAATTTGTAATGAAACTTCTGCTACAAGCAGTGTAACCTTCTACACCTACGCCAGTGGCCGTCGAAAAATCTGAGACGACCCCATGCTGCGTCCGGGAAATTGACTTTCGTCACGGTAATACTTGTCACTGGCACAGTGAAAATGGCTGTTCATTCATGAAAGCTGAGTTTATATCCTCCTCCTCATGTTCTCCTCTTTCAACTCCTCCTCCTCATCATCATGCCCTCCTCCTCATGACCTTCTCTTCCAACTCTTCCCCGTCATGCCCTCCTCTTTCAGCTCCTCCTCCTCCTCCTCCTCCTCGTGCCCTCCTCATGCCCTTCTCTTCCAAGTCCTCCTCCTTATGCCCTCCACCTCCTCATGCCCTCCTCCTCTTGATGCCCTCCTCCTCGGCATGCCCTCCTCCTCCTCCTCATGCCCTCCTCATCCCCTTCTCTTCCAACTCCTCCTCCCCATGCCTTTCACCTCCTCATGCCCTCCACCTCATGATGCCCTCCTCCTCGTCATGCCCTCCTCCTCCTCCTCCTCATGCCCTCCTCTTCCAACTTCTCCTCCTCCTTCTCATGCCCTTCTCTTCCAACCAACTCTTCCTCCCCATTAAAAATTTGTAGATCTTTTTTAAATGCACAATTTTTGTTGAATTATCATGTGTCGTATCTTGCATCGTTTGACCGTAAAATTGAAATTTTGATTTTATATTATTATTTGTGTAATAATAATGTGAATTTGCGATTTTTCAAGAAAATTCAGAAAGCAGATATGATTATCTTGTAGGGCGTGCGAAAAGAAACATTTTTCTCATCCAGACTTTTTTGCTTATCGTGCGTTGTGTGGCTGAAAATGTTAATTTTCGTTTCTTCTTCAGAATTTCGCAAATGCTGTAACGCTGAAACTTTTCATTTTGTTTAAAAATGTCAGAGGTATAAATTGTTTGAATTTTTGAGTACTATGAACAGCTGCACATATAATTTTAAAATTTTGAAAAAACATGGCCTCAAAAATTTTCAAAATGCGCTCACTTGTTGAATGTTCATCCAAAATGGCTGGCTAACGAACTTGACCTTTAGTTTAGAAGACTTGAAGAGTATACCAAGGGCCAATCCTATCCGATAATTCTTTCGAAAGTTATCGTGCTAGCAACATAAAAATCTACAAGCAGACAGACTAACAGACAGAGATATTCGTAAAAACCTGTTTTTTGGGTTCAGGGGGTCTCAAAACATGGACATTTGACAAAAACTGGGGGGTCAAATTTTATACAAATCTAATAACTTCTCTGGATGAGAATGTAAAAATACAAATTGTCAAGTACCATGAGCATTAATGATAGTTATTTTATTGTTCTGATCCCTAGAAATAGTATTGACAACAAAAAAACAATTAAATATATTGAAAAAACACACACGAGATGAAAAAGAAATGAAATAAGCAAAGTTTTGATGAGAATGTGCCCACTACTCGGGCAGATTTTTTCACCGTTAATGTTATCTTTTTCGAATAAAGCAAAAACTACACATCCTATCAAAAAGTGACCCATTAAAAATTTGTAGATCTTTTTTGAATGCACAATTTTTTTTTTTAATCATCATTTGTCGTATCTTGCATAGCTTGGCCGTAAAATTAAATTATTGATATTTTATTATTATTTGTGTAATAAAAATGTGAATTTTCGATTTTTCAAGAAAATTCAAAAAGTTGATATGATAATCTTGTAGGGCGTGCAAAAAGAAACATTTTTCTGATCCTTAATTTTTTTCTTATCGTGCGTTGTTTCGCTGAAAATGTTAATTTTCGTTTCTTCTTTTGAATTTCGAAAATGCTGTAACTCTGAGACTTTTTATTTTGTTGAAAAATGTCAAGAGTATAAATTGTTTGAATTTTTGATTGCTATGTACAGCTGCACATATAATTTTCAAATTGTGAAAAAAATTGTCTCAAAAATGTTCAAAATCGCTCACTTTTTGAATTTTCATCTAAAATGCCTGGCTAACGAACTTGTCCTTTAGCTTAGGTGACTCAAAATGTATACCAAGGGCCAATCCAATCATACAATTCTTTCGAAAGTTATCGTGCTAACAATCTAAAAATCTACAGACTGACTAACAGACAGACACATTAGTAAAAACCTGTATTGTGGGTTCATGGGGTCACGAAACATGAACTCTTGACAAAAACCGGGGGAGGGGGGCAAATTTTGCGCAAATCTAATACCTTCTCTGGGTGAGAATGTAAAAATACAAATTTTCAAGTACCATGAACATTATTGATGGTTATTTTATTGATTTGATCGTTAGAAATAGTATTGAGAACATAAAAACAATTAAATATATTGAAAAATCACACACGAGATGAAAAAGAAATGAAATAAGCAAAGTTTTGATGAGAATGTGTCCACTAATGGGGCAGATGTTTTCACTGTTAACATCAGTTTTTTCGAATAAAACAAAAACGCCACATCCTGTCAATAAGTTACCAACAACAAATTTGTAGATCTTTTTGGACTGCACAAATATTGTTGAATCATCATGTGTCGTATCTTTTATCGCTTGACCGTAAAATTGAAATTTTGATTTTTTATTATTATTTGTGTAATAATAATGTGAATTTTCGATTTTTCACGAAAATTCAGAAGGAAGATATGATAATCTTGCAGGGCGTGCGAAAAGAAACATTTTTCTAATCTAGACTTCTTTTCTTATCGTGCGTTGTTTGGCTGAAAATGTTAATTTTCGTTTTTTCTTTTGGATTTTGAAAATGCTGTAACTCTGAAAGTTTTTATTTGATCGAAAAATGTCAAGGTTATAAATTGTTTGAATTTTTGAGTACTATGAACAGCTGCTCATATAATTGTCAAATTATGAAAAAAATGGTCTTAAAAATTTTCAAAATTCGCTCACTTTTTGAATTTTCATCCAAAATGGCTTGCTAATGAACTCGAACTTTAGTTTAGGAGATAAAGGGCATGTTTTACTTCGTCGTGTGGTGAATCGGGTTTAGTTTCCTCGGGTTTTTGTCCACAAAAATGAAAAATTTCAAAAACTGTATTTGGAGATGCTATAAAGTAGAACAACAGACGTCCCCGAACTCTTTTTTTGAGGGATAATAGCAAAAAAACTTTATTCTGCTAAATAAGAATTTTCTCTATGTGAACCATTTGGAGGTTAGGAGTCGTTTTTGAGGTATCTGACTTTCCGATAATGTCGGCCTCTGTTGTACCTCAAAATACTCACATATTAATAAAATTCAGCAAAATTAAATTTTTTTAAATTATTCCACAACAGGAGTTCGGGGACGTCCGTTAGCATGTTCGCTATCATTCCCCAAATTTTTAAGGCAAAATCTTTATTATTGTAGGGAACGTGTTCCTCTTACGCATAACTAGCGCAAGCGCAGTATCTCTACATGCCAAAGTTGGGGTCACTCGTCCGATTGCCTGTCGTAACGCGGCTCGTGTTATGAAAACAAAAACGTTTTCCTGTTAGCCGGTAAAAATAGTTGTTTACGTCGGGTGCAACTTGTGAATATGTGAATATGTGAAAGTGTTGAATTGTGCAGCGTTGAATTATACAGTGATGGATTATGCAGCGATGGATTGTTGACGCACCTAGGAATTTTTAGATTTGTTCGTAACGGCGGACTAACCTCCAAAATGGTCTGTATAAAGACATATAATATTGAATGATAAAATTTTTACATAGCATAATAATATCATACTGTGTGAAAATTGAACATAAATCATAAATACAACTTCAGGTATACAATGCATATTGCCAAAGATTTCAAAGATTGTACAAAGATTTCAATAATCACGCACAGATTTCGAATAAGACTTCACAAAGGCTTCAATGATTTCCCACAGATTATTTAATAATTTAAAAATTTGTACCAAAACTTTCAATAACGTTTCCGAAGATTTCAATTTTTTTTTTGAGTTCTCAGGAAGATTGCAAAGATTTTGAATAGATTTAAAAGACTTCAAAAATGCTTGAATCATTTCACAAGGATTTGAATAATTTCATAAATGTCACCGAAAATAAACAATATTTCGCAAAGATTTTGAAAGAGTTCACAAAGATTTCTCAACGATTTCACAATTATTTTAGAAAGATTTCAATGATTTCCCTAAGATTGCAGAAAGATTGCAATGATTTTTTAAAGATTTCACGAAGATTGCAAACATTTTGGATAGATATAAAAGAATTAACAAAGACTTCACAAGGATTTCCAAAAGATTTCAATGATTTCCTACACATTTTTTAATGATTATAAAAATAGTAACAAATATTTCGAAAATATTTGCCAAGTTTGTAGAAAGATTTCAATCATTTCTCAAAGATTTGAAAGATTTTCCAACAATTTGACAAAGATTTCAAATATTTTTCCAAGATTTGAGATAGATTTCAATGATTTCATAAAGATCTGAATGATTTCCCGAAGCTTTCGCAAAGATTTTACAAAGATTTCGAATATTTTACAAAGATTTCAATTATTTTCCCTGGATTTCAAACATTTCAAATACATTTAAAAGTTCTTACAAAGAACTCAATGATTTCCCGAAGATATTTTTGTGATTTTAAAAATTGTAGCAAATATTTTAAAAATACTTCCAAAGATATCAGAAAGATTTTACAAACATTTCAAATATTTTACAAAGATTTCAACGATTTGCCAAAGATCGGAAAGATTTCACAAAGATTTTACAAAGATTTTAGATAGATTTCAAACATTACGCGAAGATTTCAATTATTTCCACAGATTTCAGAAAGATTGCAATGATTTTTTAAAGATTTCACGAAGATTGCAAACATTTTGGATAGATATAAAAGAATTATCAAAGACTTCACAAGGATTTCAAAAAGATTTAAATGATTTCCTACACATTTTTCAATGATTATAAAAGTAGTACCAAATATTTCGAAAATATTTCCAAAGATTGTAGAAAGATTTCAATAATTTTGAAAGATTTCACAAATATTGTATAAAGATTTTAATGATTTCACAAAGATTTCAATTATTTCCCATAGATTTCAAACATTTCAAATATATTTAAAAGTCCTTAAAAAGACTTCAATGATATCCTGCAGATTACACAGGCCTACAAAATTCGATGAAATACCACACCCCTAGACCGCACCTAGTGTACCCGAAGGAATTTGATGCGCTGAATCCGAATCCGAACTCGGAATTGCTCCATCACCCTAGGTTTCCGAGATATCCTAACCTAAAGTTAGGATATACTGATGATACTGAAATACATGAAAGTTTCTAAAATTCAAAGAACGATATATCGGCTTGTAAAAATCCGCTTAAAAAAAGTGAGTAGTGTTTTTTTAAAGTAGAAGAAAGTAGCTTTCTGATGCCGTGCCCAGATTTGCAAAATGATAAAAATTCTCAATGTGAGCGTAGCTCGAAGATAGAAAAAAACCGTGTTTTTTGCACTTTTAGGTTAGGATATCTCGGAAACCTAGGGTGATGGAGCAATTCTGAGTTCAGATTCGGATTCAGCGCATCAAATTCCTTCGGGTACACTAGGTCCGGTCTAGGGGTGTGGTATTTCATCGAATTTTGTAGGCCTGTGTAATCAATAAAATCTCAATTAAATATCTAAGTATTTATTATTTTTATTAATTAGTTATTATTCTTCATTTCTAAGCAAAGACAAACAATCATTTACGTTAAAATGATGTTCTTAAATTTCAGGTAATTTTTGATTTTTTGCAATTTATAAAATCTTCATTGAATATCTGATTATTAATTATTTTTATTAATTAATTATTATTTTTCATTTTAAAGCAAAAAACCAAGCCATTACGTTCAACTCTTTTTTCTTAAATTTCACGTATTTTTTTATTTTTTGCAATGTTGCAATTAATAAAATCCTAATTAAATGTCTCATTAATTACGTTTGATAACACAGATCTGCAAAAAATGGATTGCGATTGTTGTTGGTCAACTGATGGTCATTTCCTATGTAATTTGCTGCGTAGAATCCGAATCCTAGGTCAGAATTTTTCCAGCACGTCAGGTTTTTGAGATATCCTAACCTAAAAGTGCGAAAAATGCGTTTTTTTTGGTATATTTGAGCTTATGTTATTTCGCGAAAAAATTTTATTTATAAAATCGGATCATGCCATATCTAAAAGTACAACTCTCGAACTATAAAAAGCTTTTCTAAAATTGAAGATATAATTTTTCTTCGCAGAGATATCCTTCAATGAAATTTAGCCAATAAGGAGGTTTTCCCCTTCCATACGCAACGCTTGCGCAGTTTAAAAAGTCGCGTCCGTTAACATCATTGCACGAAGCTGCGTGACAGTGATGTTCAGGGACCGCGACTTTTTCAACGGCGCAAGCGTTGCGTATGGAAGGGAAAAGCTTCCTGTTTGGCTAAAATTCATTGAAGGATATCTCTGCGAATAGAAATGATATATTCAATTTTAAAAAAGCTTTTTAAAGTTCAAGAGTTGTATTTTTAGATGACATCGCCCGATTTTATAAATAACATTTTTTCGCGAAGTAACATAAGCTCAAATATACCAAAAAACCGCAGTTTTCGCACTTTTAGGTTAGGATATCTCAAAAACCTGACGTGCTGGTATTACAAGCCACCCTCCAACTTCCTAGTCAACATTGTATGTTACCCTTTCCCCTTGCTTTCTTCCCCCTAATTGAACGAACCAAAAGAGAAGAACGTTCGTGTGACTACAAAGAAGAAAAGGAGTTTGTTTTTTTGGGTTGATTCGTACGGGTTGGTTTGTTTAGGTTCGCTGTGTTGCTCTCGCTGAACAAAAAACAGAAAAAAAATTTAACTGTGCTTTTCAATCTGCTCCAGTTTCAAAAAATATTTCAGCACGGTGATACTTGCGTCACACGCGTCTTATCGACTCATTGCTTGAACAGTCAGCAATGTTATTTTCCGCAAATGCAGCGCTATCTGTCACGAGTCGGATAAAATTTTTCAACTAAAACTTACGTATTTTTTATGATATCCGTGATCGAAAATATAGATTGCTGTTTAAAAATGTCAAGTTACCCCCTTTCCCACCCACAGGGGCGGCAAGGGTGGTAACCCAGTAGAACCGCAGTAAATCACACTTATGGCCACGTCTGACAACCGTCAGATGTGTGGCGTGATGAAATTACGACAACAGTCCGGCGGAATCCTCGTGTGTCTTTAGGACATGAAGTTACCCAAGAATGAGAGCTTCCTGTATCCATCTCGCAAGTGCCTTGGCATATTTTTAGCATGCGATATGGCTTTGAGGTTAGGAACCAGTGATAGTTTCAAACCTCCGAAACCATCGATCACAAGGACAATTACTTTGACAGAATATTTTGGGTATAGTAGTTGCAACTTCTTTTAAGATCTTGATACCTCTCCTCTATTTTTCTCCTTAGCAGTGATGTTGTTATCGGCCGGAGCCAAGAATTCCGTCACGAATATGGTTCTTTTCTCGAAGTCTTGGATAAAAATGTCAGTCCTCGACTGTGCAACGGTGACTGATGTCCGGAAATCGTAGTTCCAGAAAATTTGGCACTTCTCGTTTTGGACAATTGACTCTATCTCCCCTGGAGCGTTCGCCAGGGCAGGGTTGCGGCCAACACCGTAAGAGCGAGAAGTGTAACCCTCTATACCTGAATCAAGATTTAAAAAATACTTACTTACCTGAAAAATCTTTAACTATATCGACGGTAATGACCCAAGACTTGTTGCGTTCACTTTTCAATTAATTAATCAATCAAAGGATCAATCAATTCAAATTTTATGTTAGTACCGCGGGAGACCCGGCCGACATAGCCTTAGCATGCCTGGTGGCACTGTGCGACACTGCTTTCCTTCATATTTTTTGTTTGAAACAAATAAATATTTTCATGAATTTAAATAAACAGATTTTGCACAAATGTATTGCATAATGAAAAGCAATTTTTCAAATCAAACAAATTGTACTGAATAAATGATTTGTTTAAATCAATAACGCAAATATTTTCTATTTCTTAAAATTAAATAAACCTTATTTGAATTAAAGCAGAAAATTTGTTTCTATCAATTATATCATCAGTTTTATATTTCTGTTTCAAGTTGTTCCAAAGTATTTGTAACGCAAGATGTCACAAATAAACTCAAACTCGATGTAGATACCCCAGAGTACGGAACGCTATCATCCCAAAACAATTGAACGTTCCAATTATCCCTCATTTGAGCAAAAAATGACAAATGAGTAGGAACCTATGGTGTTGTTGGAATTTATTTTGTACTTCTTCCAATGTCCCTGAATATAATGGTACATATAAGTTATATGAAATCAAATTATTTTCTAATTTAATTGGATATAAATATATACAATGGTCTGTGAGATTTAGTGCAAGAATGAAATCACGCACATGCTTTAAGGTTAATTGTCTAAAGGAAAACTTATTTGTGTACATTTCTTAGGATAACTCAAATAAAATAATGATAAAGAATACATTTTTTATTCTATTTTGCAATATATGAATAAGCCGTCTCGGTCTGAGGTACAGAAATCAAATACTCAATCATTTAACATAATAGAGTGCAACCTAATGTTAAATTTCAAGCTAAACGACACAAGATAAGTAAAACAGTTCAAGGCAAGAATTGCAGCTTTTTGAAAGAATTATCATTTTTTATGCTAACGTTTCTTGATAAGACTTGATATTTTGTTTTCATTTCTCCAAGATCCTATGAAAAAAATACAGAATTTAAGTTTTGAGCCAATCGTCGCAAAATATTGGAAAAAGTCTCCAACAGAAATGATACCTTTCGAAAAGACCTACTAATAAACATTTCTTAATTATGGCTTGTTATTTCTGGTTGGTTTATGAAAAATACTATGAAAAAATAGAATATTCGGATTCTGAACCGAATCTATAACTAAAATGTTGAACCAAAGAACGCAAAATACGGGAAAAAGTCTGAAGGAGCAATTACAGCTTTTAAAAAGTTCTAGAAAATTTCTTTGAACTATTTATAGATAAGACTTGTCATTTTGATTTCACTTATCAAAATTTGTATGCAAAAATCAAAGATTACAATCTTTCTCTAAAAGACGCGAGATGGTTGAATTCCCAGCCAATAAGAACTTTTCTGCCATTTTCCCTAATTTCAAAAGATCTATGCGTAAACGTGAAGTTAGCACAATGACCAAGGGCAAAGCTATAGATCTGGGAGAAAAGCGCGTTTGAAAAAAATAATTTATTAGCAGCGTGTAGGATTGTAGTTCACACAAGAAATACTTCAAAATTGCTTCTGATTGAGGGATTACGTTTGCTCACTGGACATTCCGCGATTTCTTCTTTGGTCATTTCTTTAACCTCACCGCTGTCCATGTTTATTTTCCCCCTTTTTGGATTGAACAAAGTATGTTTATATACTCCTCGAAAAATCTGTTGTCTGTTTGCTGATTTTACCAAGATTGCACAGACGTCACCGTTCGTCGTTGATAATACAATTTGTTCTTCAGTTGGCATGGGTATGAGGACATAATCTTGGTTCAGCAATCGAATTGGTTTGTCGGGAGGAAAAAAGTATCTTCGAAGTTCGAATATCCGGTTCGGATTCTCCTGAGGAATAAGTCGAATAAATCTTAGTTGATCGAATTTATATCCAAGTACGCGAGGAAACATTTGCCTGAGAACAGGAGACGTGGGCCTAACGTGGCGAGAAGTCTCGGCAGATGGTGGAGACCCAGCAGAAGAATGAGGTATGGCAGAAGGAGACCTTGACCTAGCACGACTAGGTGACGTGACAGGTGGTCGAGACCCGGCAGACGAACCCGGTATGGCAAGAGAAAGAGTTGTGTCTGGAGAATGTCTTGGATTACTGTTCTGTGCCTATAAAATTGTGACTGATTTAGTTCGACGAGTGAATTGTGAAATATAAATACTTTTAATTTTCTTACATTGAATTTCTTGTGTCAATTATTTATTCATAAATGGTTATTTCCTGACACAAGTTCACGGTTTTTGGTTTTTAAGCCAATCCGAAGCACTAACTAACCATTGAATCTACATTGCCCTATCATCGTTGGTTGTAAGGAACAATTTCAACCACAGTGTTACGTCGGGAGTTCGCTGGTGTCGATGACATTCCGCTGGTCCCAACGATGATTGGACGAGAAGAAACGTGGAGTCCGTTGCTGCCTTTGAACGGCTTGAAAGCCAAAACCACGAATATGAGGTCAGGGAGATTAAGTTTATCTGAATAAATAATTAAAAATCATTGGAAATTCTGAGAGGAACTTCTAATTATATTTTAACGCAGTTTTGATTTTGGGTTTGGAGGTTCCCAATTCCTTCACAAATGTTGTTCACAATTTCATGTGTCTTCCACAACCACATTAATTCAATAGTTCACAAAGTTTAATACACTAACTTTATTTAACTCGCGCGTTCACGTCCGAGTTAATGGTTTAATTAAATGTCAACTTCTCTTGTAAATTGAAAAATGACACATTTAATAATTTAAGTTGATTTCATTCCTGAATTACAGTTTGACTCTACTTGAGCGCGAGGGATGGTAAATTGTATCATTTCTGTAGCTGAATAAATCATTATCACGACGAAGTGCAATTCTTCATAAACCAAAATTGTGCAAGATTTAATAAGAGATTTGGTCAAAATTCCGTTAGCGATTTAAGGGTTGAACAGCTTTCTTCTGACGTTTTGAACGCACGCGCCTATATTTATAACTTAAATCTAATGACGTAGAAAGGTTCGCGCGCATCATGTCGTCACTACTATCCAATGACAAAATTCATTTTATTTCGATGTCGACACCATCCACCAATCAGCCAGTGGATGATTTCACCCTTGACGTCACAGATTAGGGCGAAGATCTGTCCAAGCTGATTCATTGATTGCATCCCGTGAGTCAATCCTTCCCCCCTTATTTTAAAAAGTTGTTCCTTTTAACAACTTTGTACTATTATTATTATTTTAAGTAATCTGTATTTTATGTAATTCAATTAATATTTGAGTAAGAAGGTGATAAATTTCCAGAAGGTTTGAGAATTCAAGAAATTTCCGGAAGGTTTGAGAATTTTAAGAAATACTTGATGACGCATCAAGAATATTACCCGTCGAGGCAATTTTCCTCAGTGTTTATGTTTTCCTAACCTCGACTCTTATTTACGGTGCTTTAAGGTTAATTTAATTTGTTTTTCCTTTTCAATATTGTAAATCACAATTTAAATTCACTTATCTAGTTATTCTTCTATTTTTCTCCCTTCTTAAGCTAATTTGTTCATCATAAAAGCAGAATTCTTTATGCGCAAATGACAACCTAACCTCTACCTGTCACTTTCCCTGCTTGTCAGATAAGTACAATTTATTAAATTTAATTCGTAATCTCGATTTCCCAAGAGCTTATAACTCTGTGTAAAATTAGTTATTTTCTTTTTCAGAATAATTGAAGATTTCCAGGACCGGCAATAAAATATTCTGAAGGAAAAAATACAAGATTAAAACATTCCATTCCCACCAAAACTTGTCAAGGCTCCAGTGCAAAATTGATATAATAGTGCGATGATTTCTCTTAAATTTGAAATAATTCAAAGAGATTAAATAATGAAACGACAGTGAAGAAGTTTCAATGGTATGAGACTACTAATTACACCGAACGCAAGCTTTTAAGCCAAGGAAATCATTGACCAAATTAACTTTGGGGTAAGTTTCCTATTCATAATATTTTCTTATGGAATCAATCAAAATCCGATGCGACATCAACCTATAACCTTGTTGCAAAGTTACTTCACAAACTAAAATTTGTTAGAGTCAATTCCAAATATAATTTGGAATAACAATTACCAATAATTCTTCGTAAATATGCTGCGAAATGACTGCAAAGTGAAGTAGTCATGTTAATCAATTTATATATATTTTATTCACAAAATATTAATTTTGAACAATAATAACAGAGATTTTTTTTCAATCGTATTCGTTAAACCAGTGCATCCTTTCACATTATTACAATAGATCCAAGGTAAAACTGATTAATTATTATTGATTTAATTTATAGTAACAAGGTGAAAATCCAAACACCTATCAGGCGATGAGATCCCAATATTGCCTCCGCAATTTAGGCAATATAAGTATATTTAGTTAATAATTTTTCCAATTAGTCAGTCATTTATCTGAAAATTTTAACAATTTCACGAAAATTGTATATAGGAAATAGTTGAATCTCATAAAACTTTCCTTAACTTATAAGAGTTCACTAACTAAAATTACTTCACAAAATTTTAGACATTTACCAGATAATAATTATTTACTATAAAATAAAGTTATTGATACCTAAATTATTTATCTGACTTTAATAAAATAATTATATGTTTATCTAACAAAATATGAAAAATCATACCAAAAGGCTATACAATTTTTAACATACCAACTTAAAAATATAAATCTCAATTCTAATTATAATAAAAGGGTATTTACGTTAATTATTTACATTCAAGTATTTACTTATGTGGAATAAAGTAATTTCAGGAAATCACTGAATATAAATCTTCACCCTGTCAATTTATATATGTTAATCATAATAAGATATATATATATTTTACATTTTGATTATTCAAAACGCAAAGGTTTCGTTCCAAATTGCTCAAAAACTCCTGCAAAATTAATCCCATACATACAACAAGAAAATTAGTACATATATTTTACCCTATATTAATTCCTATTATAATTACTATCTCAATTCTTTCACACATGGCTCGACGATCGCGAAAGGCACATTTCATCTTTCTTTTGGTGCGTGGGCCTCACGCCGTTTTAAAACCCCGGCTTATGCTGTACGAACCCACAGGAAACTCACAAAAACCTGAGGGCAGGTTGCAGCCTTTCCTATAACAATATTTATTTATCCATTTATTCATGCATATTATACCATTTTAATAATTTAATTTTGCAAAAATTGCCAACAATTTTAGACATTTAAATGTTTCGAGCAAGATCCAACCCAAGTGGACGATTTTTGACTTATTGGGTCCTATTCTAATTTGAGCATTCCGGGTTCCCAATAAATTTTCTATCACAAATGGACCATCAAATAATCGCTGAAGAGGCGCGATGGGTCAGCGAGCAACTGTTGTTTCTCCCTGATCCACCTCTCCCTATTCTGTATTCTCCTCCTTGCGTCAGATAACTCCCGCATTTTGTCAACACTATGCTGCTTGATTGTCAGCAGCTTTTACTTGTTTAGTGTGTGATTCCAGATCCTCACTTCTTAAGCTATCTTCCGAACCCTTTGCGTGAACGGTGTACAAGATAGTGAACACGCAACGCATTCTGTCTTGACCAGAAAATGTTGTTGTTCAGTTGATGCAAGCGTCTTTTAGTCTTTTGATCCATCGTCGGTTATAGCCTTCGATTTTAATTAGTCAACGATTTTGCAGCATCATAAACTGAACAATTGAGGGTCTAGAGGTCGGACTCCTCCGAGATATCCTCACGAAGGCAGGCATCCATTTCAGGCAGATCTTCGGGCTTAGGAGGAACCTGCATGTCAATGTTCCTACTTGTCCTAAAATCGCGATCATCTCTCAGGAGGTGCCTGCTTTCCGGGGTTGACCTTAATGTAAATTAGAACATTGTGTGGATTTTCTACTTTATTTTTAAACGAAAAAAGGAGAGTCTTCTTACGGTATGCGTTCATTCATGTATATGAATAATTTACATTTAAATACGGTACATATAGCTGCTGATCCTAATCAATTCTAATTCAAGTGACAACATTAATTACTGGCAAAAAACTGTGAAATAAATAACGATTATGGAAAAATAAATTCAACAAAGAATCAAAAATCCTTGATTATAATATTTTTAAATGCAACTTATAAAAAGAAGCATAATCAACTAGATCTATATAAATTTGAAAATTGATAGGTTGGAATGCCTAAACAACTTAATTTTGACAAACATAGAAACACACATCTTAGTCTTAATGATTTGACATGTTTTAATTCTTCGTGTGCACTAATATTTTTCCAGGAACAGAAATAATCCCTTGTAAAGATCCTTCTTCTGTTTCAGGGACTAGGATTCTGAGAATGTAAGTGAACTGTACTTGGACCCGTGCTACTGACAAAGTGCAGGTATGCATGTGGTGCTGATAATTTTCTATTCCGTAATAGAAATGATAACGTGTACGATGAATTGCTTAAAAATCGTTGACGGTTTTAGTGAGTATTTTTGGTGTTAAGATTTGTAGATGAACAATTACGTGTTTCCCATCACTGATATAATTTATAGCTACGTCACTGCGCTGGTTTGTTTCGCCTGGTGAGATTTCTGCTAAGACTTATTTTAAATTTAAAAAACCTTTTCCTTTCTGCTAAAATTAAACCAGAACGCTGCTTCTGCCATAGTTATGGTGGCGTCGATTGCTCCGATTCTTCTTTAGTTGATTGCATGTTGATGCCTGGTATTATTTTCCATTTTTGTGGAATAGATAGACTTTGGATTCTTCCTGGATGTATGGAGACATATCCTTGCAGTTTTTTTGCAGTATAGTTAGCTTCAGACATTGCTTGTGCTGGCAGGAGGATCCATGGTTTCAGTATCGTTTGTCAAATACGGCATTATTTGATTTCTACGTATGTTAATTAGTGATATTTTCATCGATTCTCTTCTTCGTTTTATCTGTTTCTATTTCTATTTTTATTATTTCTCTAGCTTTTCGTAGGTTCTCTTCGTGCTCCTTCCTCCAGTTTCTCACTCGTTCCAGATACGTCAGGGTTAGTAAACACGGCCATTATTTCTTTTTGACATGCTCGTTTCGGTTCGGTTTTCTAGGGTGGAGTGCATTCTGTTGATGATTTTGTTTGACTGCGGATGATAAGCTATCGTTTTGATACGAGAGACTTTGAATGCTTCTTCAAACCGTTGCATCATCTCTGATAGGAGGTTTTGTCGATGTAGTGATCAAGCTACTTGTCTCATTAGCCTTTGGGATTAATACTGCATGGCGGGTTATGCAATCTTGCAGGCTTAGTATATACATGTTACCGTTTACTGTTTCGGATAAATGTCCAAGGCTATTTTTTCATTAAGTTTATGAGGAATATCTGATATAATCCACTGGGCTTGAACCGTAAATCTGATGGTTTTTCGAAGTGCTCAGATAGGGCACGTTTTGACGTACTTTTTAATGTCGATCTCCATTTCTATCCATTGTCCTATTTTCTTTGCTTTGGCAATGGTATTCTTAACCCCGAGAGTTTCCGCATGCGCCTCGTTGATGATATTAATTTTTTCTTCTTTTGTTGGGTATTGTGAGAGCATAGGTGAAATCCTAAGTGAGGATACAAATTAGATATGTATTTCATCATTTCTTGTATCAGTTTCTTTTCTATTCGTGCGAAGGGTAGGTTACCAAATTTGAATTGTATCAATGTTACGAGACCTTTTGAAAATTCGTATCTTTTGGTATGATTTATCTGTTTTTCATTTAAATTTAAAATACTTTAGCCATTTTCAACTTTTTCAATATCAATCAAGGAAATACCTCTACTATTCTATTGCTACTAAAAGAGTTATAAATCGCGATAACAGATGCAATATCCTCAAAAGCCTCTAATCGCTCACTTTCATAAACAAACAATAAAAATCCCACTTCTTAGTTAATAATGTTCTTAAAGAGAAAAACGGAAGCTTCTTTTTGATGCAAAGAAAATAAAAAAATTATGAAATATTATATAATTTTGAAGGCCTTGTTTCAAGATTTCGACTGAGAATGCTTTAAAGTTTAAATTAGCTTTCGATAGCATTAACTACTTTTGAATAGCCTAATTTGTGAGGCGAATTTTATTTTATTTTCAATTTTTTGCACAATAATGGCGTTTCACCTATTATTCACACAATAAACTTATTTTAATTTGAAGTTTAATACCGCTAATTAACTAATTCCACGCAATTTTTTCTACAGCAGTGGAATTTTTCTTCAGCGTTTTATATCTGTTAGGAAAATTATTTTAGGTAAATCATTAACCTTAAAAATTAAACCTATAACATTTATTCTCAAAAAATACTTACGTGAGGAAATGAAACTGAACTTTTTCAGACATGTTTCCGAAAAGAAATGGTTGGGGCATGGACAAAAAGACTAGAGCCTTGGGAACCAGAATACATTCACTTTTTATTATGATTTTGTAAGACTGCAAGTTACTTGTAACATTTTAAGGCGACTGCGGACGACAAAAAGTTATATATTTTTGTTCAACATTTTTTTTGTAATTGAATTATAGCCGTAGAGGATTGTGGCCTATACACTCTACTGTAAAGTAGCCAAATTTCACGTGAGTCCTCTTGCCTCTCACAGTGTTACATGAAAAATGACTTTTTACTCAATTTTACGTTCACTTTGCTTTTCTCTTCGCGTACTATAATTAAAGATGAAATCTATTGATTTTTTGGACACGAGATATCTAAATTGTTCTGAAACTATCCAAAAGTCGAAATAAAATGAAATTTTTATTATGCGTAAGCAGAAACATCATTTTTATAAATTATTAGAACCACTGAGTCACTACAGCACGCCTAGTAGCGCCGTGGATAGTTGGCGCGGAGCATCCGCGCTCTTATTACCTTCTCTGACTCAACCAATACTTTCCATACCATTTTTGCTCTGGGATGTTCTTCAAGAGAAAAAATAAAGCTTTTTTTCTAGCCTAATTAAAAAATATGAAAAATGCCGCATTGCGAGAAAATCTCAAAAATGTGTCTTTTTTTTCAATGAAAATTCAAGGTGAAATAATTTTTTTTCGTTTGATGATTATTTTTATTGTAAAACTGGTCAAAATACCTTTCGAAAATTCTCATAAATAAGTGAAACTGAATAACTGTATCAGGAGTTATGCACAATTGAAAGTTAGCAGCCGGGATGAATCCTCGGTAAATTCGGGCCCCTGTATCTTGACAACCGTTGTACTAGGTGCGCACCCTTCACGAAATTTACAGAGATCCACTAGCAAATTTTTATTTTACCCTCTATATCCTTTTCGGTAAAAATGCTATTCCAGTCATGAGTAGAGAGGTGCTCAAGAAATTTAGTTTCATTTATATTTTTGAGATTGCATGTGCACAGAGGAGTTACACTAGAGTAGGAATTGAAGGCGAACTGGTATTGGATGCTGACAAGGTCATGGTTTGAGAGGAATGAGATTGTGTGTTGAGTAGAAGAAATCACCTTGTCTAAGTCTTCAACAATTTTTAATTCAATCCATGTACTAGAATGATCAGTGTGGTACAGAGTCATTATAATTGGGTATAAGCTCAAAAATGTCAGTCTCAAGTTCCCTGTCGTAGGAGGCTTTAGGAGATTTGTAAATTACACCCACGAACACACTGTCCTGAGGCGAGGATACATTGATAACCAGGTACTTAGCAGTAGGGTAATTGGCAAGAGGACTCACTCCCACCTGTATACCCTTTAAGCTGTCATGAATATAGAGACAGACCCCAACCCTCTTTTCTCATATCTATCTTTGCGAAAAAGTGTGTAGTGATCTAGTGCTACGAGGCTCGAAGAAATTTGAGGCGTGAGCCATGCTTGGATTTGGCTATAATATGATAGGAACCTGACATGAAGTGATGTTTAAATTGAAGGTAATGGGCATGTCAAGACTACATTTGAAAACATTTGAAAACAGGGAATAAGGCATATAAAGAATTTAAAGTTAGAAAAGCAATAAGCATCATAAAGATCGTGATGTATAAAAATAGTATAAGAAAAGTCAATTTACCTCTGTTAATCTAAATTAAATTAAATTGCAGTGCAGGGCCTAATTAGAGCAGTAAAAATACAAAATGGTTGATATTATACTTCAGAAGGCACTGTACCCAGAATGGCCAGCATGCAGCAAATAAAATATGAGTATAATATGAGGGAAATATAAGTAACATAAACGAAAGAGTAGTGCTAATGATCGACTAGAAAAAATTATCATATACATAATGGACTTGGAGAGGAGTTGCTATTTGAGTCGTTCAACAGATTGGATGTTCGACAGGTGTATTCTTGGTAAGCTATCTTCCGACCAAGAGCAAAGCCATAATTCTGTCCATGCAGTGGTATATTGCCTCACGAAGGTAAATAAAACGCTTTTGGTTGTCAGTATATCCCATATTCAAAGTAGAGAAGTCTCTGTTAACGTTACGCCTTGCAATCAGTTTATCCCGTAGATTTCCTCCGCCAAATTTGGCTCCAATGATTGGGGGGTGGAGGCATTACTAAATGAAGGTGCTTTTATAATTATATATAGTTTGACAACGTCATCCTCACGAATATTTACATCTAGAGCCCTGGCGACAGATTCCATGGAGGCCATGAGGTCTTCGTTAGGCTTCACGGAGAGACCATGCATTTCCAGCGTCGTATGCAGAGCGGCTTGCTCGTCGATATTGAGTGCATGCTCAAGAGCCACCACTTGGGCTTTCAAATTTTTAGCTTTCTCCTTGATAAGTTTAATTTCCTTATTTTGCACTTTGGAGCCGGATTCCAACGAGTCGATACGTCTAGAGTTATTAAAAAGTTCATTCCTAATTTCCGAAAGGGTGGAATTAAGTTGGTCGGAGACCACTTTGCGCAAAAGTTCAGCAAAGCCAGATGGTAGAGTACCAGCGTTTTCCGATGCCGCAACGGAAAAGGGTGTTGGGGGTACAATACTGTACCACCAACATCCTGCAGAGTAGTGGTCCCAGCGTTCTCATTTTAATTGTCAGACGCTGCCGGACACTGCTGTATTGAGCTATGCGAGGGACTAACGCGGCCGATCAATTATTCTCTCGCACTAACTAGGCCGGATACTCTGAAGGCCTCTTCATGGAAACCCACTACACCAAGTGGTATTGAAGCAGGATTTGGATTTGCCCTGTCCACGAATCGATTGGCCTCCTTTGGTTAGCCTGGCTGTGTGGGGGACCAGTGAACGGGTGGGCGGCTTCACCCTGGGTCAGATTGGGTCAGTGCGGCACTAGTTACTAGGCCCGAAACTGTGTCCTCCTGCAGCAAGAATTTGAGACAGGAGGGAACAGTGGGAGTCCCTGCAGCAACCCCGTCAGGGAGAATATTTTAACTGCCAGCACCCTGCCCATGATTACAATAGATGTCGTTTTAAGAAGCTCGTCTTTTTTCCGGGTGTGGTAAACCGGCAATAAAACTCACTAGTTTCTCCAACTGTCACCGGGGTTGGCGTGTGGAAACAATCGGTCCTAAGCAGGCTATGGTCACTATTACAGGCAAATGCGACGACGTATATTCTGGTCCTGTTTTGCGGGCTCCTTAGATGGCTCTGTAGGTCTTCCCCCGCTACACGTCGCTGAGGGGTCGACGTTTCATCTATCTCTCTTACTCCGTCGACGTTTACCGAACGGTGTCAACTTTGTTATTTACTGGGCCTAACCTATGAAGAAGTGTTCGAAGGTCGGTACGTACATTATTAAATCGTCTGTCCTGAAGAATAAGTCTCTAACCAATTTTTCCGAAAACAAAGCGTATCAACTGTGTTATGCTTCGCTAGCGTGTCGTATTTATATTATTGATCAATATCAATCAAATCCTTAGCAAATAGCCATCCTTAGCCATTTAAAAAGTGCTGGTATGCATTCGTGGAAGTTCTAAGTGAAAATGATCAAAATCGAGAACAATGTATAATAGAAGTGGATAAACTAAACAATTTCGAGTGGAAGAATTTTTAAATAATTCTCAAAGTCTAAAATTCGTCAAATTCAGACTAAAAACTGCCCACAATCAGATTGATGACGGAGACTCAGAGGAGGCAAAAAAGTACTTGTGTGTCCTGAAAGTGCAAGGTAGGATTTTTCAAAATATTTTTTATATATAAATTCATCTCTAGCTAAAAATTGATGTTATTCTCTTGAAAATTCGTTTTTAGTTATGGCAAACCAATTTTTTAACTGAAAGTTTAGGTATATTCTAGCTTCGTTGGAAAAAGTATCTTTTTAATTGTAAATTCAATGATTTGAGGAAAAATTAATTTGTTTCGGTTGAGAATTCTTTAATTTTTTTGTAAACTTCGTCTTTCTCGGTTGAAATCAACTCCTTTTTATTTAAATTAAAAATCTGTTTGGTTGGAAGATAGGCCCTCATACTTTTTCGATGAGAATTCATCATTTTTGCTGTTAAAAATGCGATTACTTAGTGAAAAGTTTAACTACTTTGGTAAAAAGTCTTTTTCTTTTTTTTTCTTTGTTGAAGTTTCATCATTAGAGAGCGGAGAACTCCGGCTAGACCATCATTTATTCTTGATAATTTCGAATTGAAAGCATTTTAAATTTAAGAAAAATTTATGAAACGATGTTGAATTGAAAGCGTTCCAATTGAAATTACTTTAGATAGGCAAAATTTTGAAAAGGACAATATTCCGAGTGGAAGCTTTCAAAATGCTTAACCTTCAAACTAAAAATTTTCAATCTGGACAATTTCTTTAGGAAGAAGTTGAAATTGTCTCATTTCTAATTGAAAGCATTAATGCAATAACGTTGAAAATTGAATCTTTTCCGATTAGAAATGTTGAAAATAGATCATTTAAAATTCACAAGAATGTAAATTGTATCATTTCTAATTGAAAGCATTAAAAATTGAATAATGTAAAAGTTAAAAATTTTGAATTTCAAAGAATTTAAATTCGAAACGATTACAATTTGACAACTAGAAACTGAAAACTAAATTGAGTATTTCAAAATAAAATCTTCTGAAATTCTAGAATTATAAATTTTCATAAAATTACAATAATTATGATTTAACATCAAAATTGAATAAAAATTTTGTTCTGAAATCAAAAAATAAATTCACTTTTATTTTCATCGTTCAAAATGGAAAATTTTTCTATTCTAAAGTAAATTTTAACGGGAAATATTTTTAAAAATGTAATGTGTACTCCAGAAACTTGAAACTCGAGCGAATCCAAACTTCATCTGAAACTAAAAAAAAATTAGTCGCGAAGTATTGTGATATTTAAACTTTTTTTGTACTCAAACCCTTGACCATTTCTATTACTAGAAGTAAATTAATTCGTTTTGAAATGAACAATTTTCAAATTTTCAGTTAAATCCCCCCCCCCTTCCGCCATAACTGTACATAACTTATAGCTTCCAGAAATAATTGGATATGGGATTTACTCAGATTTTTCCTTGAACAATTTCTTACTTTTCCTGACCATTATCATTCAAATACCACTATTTCAATCTTGTAATATTTTCAAGATCGGATCTTTTATAAATGGAACAAAACAATATTTTAGATACAAAGTAAACATTTTCAAATTGACTTATTCATTTTGAACCAAAAGTTACTTTTCTACCAAGAAAGGATGACTTTTTAATGAAATACTTAAATTTTAAACAAAATAATCGAATTCTCAATCTAAAAAGATGAATTTCCAACAAAAAAGTATAACAGTTGATATTTCAACAAAAAAAGATGAAATTCAATTTTCTTCAAATTAATTTTACAACCAGAAAGATGACTTTCCAACAAAAAAAGGTGTTTCAGTCATTAAAGAAAAAAAAGTTGATCTAAATTGTTCAAGCCAAAATATGAATTTTCTGTACAAAAATTGAGTTTTCAAGCAGAAAATATGAACTTTCGGCAATAAAAAAGAAACGATATTCCACAAAATAGTTCAATATTCACCAAAGAGATAAACCTTTATTTAAAAAAAATTTTAACTAAATAGTTAAATTTTTAGCCACGCAGTTAAATTTTTAATTAAAAAAGATAAGTTTTCGAAAGAATAGTGAAACTTTCTACCGAAGAGATGAGTTTTTTACTAAAAATGTGAATCTTCGACAAAAAAATTATTTTTTAACAAAGTGTTTGAAACAAAATAGTTAAATCATCAAGCAAAGAATATTAATTTTCAACCAACAGTTGAATTTTTATTCAAGGAAGATGAAATTTCTACTAAAACAGATACATTTTTTAAATCAGAAACACAAATTTTCAAAACAATAGTTGAATTTTCATCCAAAAAAGATTTTAGTTTGACTTTTCAACATCAACATATGAATTTCAAATAGAAAGTAAATTTTCTACGAAGATGTGTGATTTTTCAACCCAAAAAGAAGAATTCTCAACAAAGCAGTTGAATTTCCAACCAAAGAAAAATAAATTTTCGACAAATTTTTTGAATTTTCAACCATACAGTTGCATTTTCATCTACAGAAGATGCAGTTTAAGCTCAAATAGATGCATTTTTAAATTAGGAAGACAAATTTTCAACAACAAAAAAAAACAGTTGAATTCTCATCCAAGAAAGGTTTTGGTTGACTTTTCAACACCAAAACATGCGCTTCAAACAACAAGTTCATTTTCTACGAAATGGTTCCATTTTCAAAAAAACAGCTAACTATTTTTACCTGGCCAATTTTTCATTTTCCTTGATTGAAGACCAGAATCTTCAACTAATAATATTTTCATTCTAGAATCTTTTATAAACGCAATGAAATACTTTCAAATTAATATTGGGAAATTTCTAATTTATTCTGCTTGACAGTTATTAATAATTATGTAAATCTCTGATTTTCACAAGATATTTTTTTCAAGTCTCTTACTTGAAAATTGAACTATTTGTCAGATAATTATTCCGTTTTGTATTTGTATTTTGTATTTATTCATGAAAAGTTCCTAGGGCTAGATAGCCCTATAAGGAACAAGTGATACATGTTACAATTAAAAAGTGACGGTGATCAATATAACGATAAAAATAAAAAATAGGTATTTAACAGAAGTAAAGAAATAAACTAACTTTGCAAAATATTTGAAATCTTTGAGAAATCACTAAAATCTTTCTTCAATCTTTGAAATCTATCTGAAATCTTTGTGAAATAATAGAAGTCTATGTGAAATCTTTAAAATCTATTTGAAATCTTTTCAAAATATTTGAAATCTTTGTGAAGTCATTAAAAGCTTTGTTCAATCTTTTAAATCTATCTGAAATCTTTGTGAAATAATATAAGTCTTTGTGACATCTTTAAAATCTATCTGAAATCTTTGCGAAATATATGAAATTTTTGTGAAATCATTAGGAAATAATTGAAAGCTTTGTTTAGCCTTTGAAATCTATCTGAAATTCTTGTGAAATAATAGAAGTCTTTGTGAAATCTTTACAAATCTATCATAAATCTTTGCGAAATCATTGAAATACTTGTGAAATATTTGTAAAAACTTTGTGAAGTGCTTGTGAATTCTCTAAAAATATTTGGACAATATTTGTAATCTTTGTGAAATCATTAAGAAACCAATGAAGTCTTTGTTCAATCTTTGAAATCTATCTGAAACATTTGTGAAATAATAGAAGTCTTTGTGATATTTTTTTTAATCTATCTGAAATCTTTGCGTAATATTTGAAATCATTGTGAAATCTTTGGGAAATCATTGAAATATTTGTGAAATATTTGTGAAACCTTTGTAAAAAATTGGTGAAATCTTTGTGAATTCTCTAAAAATCTTTGCAAAATATTTGAAATCTTTGAGAAATCACTAAAATCTTTCTTCAATCTTTGAAATCTATCTGAAATCTTTGTAAATTAATAGAAGCCTTTGTGAAATCTTTAAAATCTATCTGAAATCTTTGAAATCTTTATAAAATCATTATGAAATCTTTGAAAAATTATTGCAATCTTTGTCAAATCTTTGTGAAATCTTTTAAATCTATCCGAAATCTTTGGGTAATCATTGAAATCTTTGTGCAATCTTTGAAATCTTTGTGAAATCTTTGGTAATATGAATTTTATACCTGTATTTATTATTTATATATTATTTATGTTTAATTTCTGCATAGTATAATATTATTACACCATGTCCGAATTGTACCATTCAATATTATAAGTCTATGCCCCTGCCCCATCTAGAAAATATTTATTTAAACTATTATTCTCCAGTCTATAAATTATCAGAATTTGTATTTATTTATCGCAAGCTTCACAGTTTTGAAACCTATTCAACACTTTTAATAAAAAGTCATACTTTTTGGTTGGAAATTCAACTTTTTTGTTCAAAATTTGACTTTTTGGGTTGCAAATTCAACTATTTTGGTAGAAAATTCAACTCAAGTTATTCTTTTATGATGTAAAAAAATCATTTTTATTATTCAAAGAAGAGAGTGGATCAACTGACAATTATTGATAATTACTGACTTCATACTCATTCCCCTTTTTTTAAACAATTCCTCTTTCCCCCTGCTTTCAAGAAACTTCCCTTATTTCCCCTTTTCTTGTTTTCTTTTTCCACTTCCGTTGAAAATTTAACTATTAGGTTGATAATCCCTTTAAAAAATTAAATGTTTTGTCGAAAATTCATGTATTATGTTAAAAATTGATATTTTTTGGTAGAAAATTAATCTTCTTGGTTAAAAAGATACCTTTTTGGTTTAAAATTAATTTCTTTGGTTAAAAATTAGTTTTTTCAAATTGAAAATTAATATTTTCACTGAAAATTTAACTATTATATTTTAAGTTGAAAATTTTTCTGTTTTGGGTAAAAATTCAAACATTTAGTTAAGCATTTTTTTTATTGAAAATTTATTTTTCTAACTGAAAAATTATTTTAAAAAAATATTTTTAGCTGAAAATTTAATTTCTTTAGTTTAAAATTAATGAATTTTGTTGAAAATTTGTCTTTTTTGGTAGAAAATCAGTCTTTTAGGTTGACAATTGAACTATTTTGTTAAAAATTCAATTTTTTAGTTTAAGATTCATAATTTTAGTTGAAGGTTCATTTTTTTAACTGAAAATTGTTCTATTTCATTGAAAACTGATTTTATTTAGTTGAAAATTTATTTTTTTGGTTGAAGATTCATCATTTTTGTAAGAAATAAATTTCGTTGGTTGACAATTAAACTATTTTGTTAAAAATTCAATTTTTTTGATTAAAGATTCATAATTTTAGTTAAATATTCATTTCTTTAACTGAAAATGTTACTATTTCGATGAAAACTAATTTTACATGGTTCAAAATTAATTTTTTTGGTTGAAGATTCATAATTATTGTTAAAAATCTATTTTTTGGTTGACAATTGAACTATTTAGTCAAAAATTCAATTTTTTGGTTGAAGTTTCATCATTTTAGTTGAAAATTCATTTCTTTGACTACAAATTGTACTATTTCCTTGAAAATTTATTTTATTTGGTTAAAAATTCATTCATTTTTCGGTTGAAGATTCATCAATTTTGTTACAAATTTATTATATTGGTTGAAGATTTAACTATTTTGTTGAAATCTGGTTTTTCTTTGTTGAAAATTTATTTTCTTTAATGAAAATTGATCATTTTTTTTGGATAAATTTCAACTACTTGGTTAAAAGTTGTATTATTTAGTTAAAAATTCATTTTATTAGTTACAGATTGAACTATTTTGTTGAAAATTCGCTTTTTTTTGTTGAAAATTGATTTTTTAACTGAAAATTCAACTATTACAGTTTTGGCCGAAAATTGATCATTTTTTGGATGAACATTCAATTGAATGATGAATTTTCCATGAAAATGATGAATCTTCAACTGGAATAGTTGAATTTTAAACCAAAAAGATAAATTTTCAACTAAAATTATGAATCTTTACCTAGAATAGTTGAATTTTTGACTAACGAGATGAATTTTCAACCAGGAAGATTAATTTCTACCAAAAATTATGAATTTTCAACTAAAAAAGATCATTCTTCAATCAAAAATTAAATAATTAAATTTTTAGTCAACAAATTAATGTTCAAACAAAGAGATACATTTTTAACTAAAATTATGGAATATTTAACTGGAATAATAGTTACATTTTCAGTTAAAAAAAACAAAATAATTTTTAAGCAAAAAAGAAACAAATTTTCAACAAAATAGTTAAATTTTTGGCAAAAAAATTCCTTTTCATCTGAAGAAAAAAGAAGTTTTCAATAAAATAGCTCATATCTCAACTAAAAAATGAATTTTTAATTAAAATGATGAATCTTCAACCAAAAAATTAATTTTCAACAAAAGAGTTTTACTTTCAACCAAGTAAAAAGATCAATTTTCAACCACAAATAAAATAGTTCAATTTTCAATTACAAAAAATTAATTTTCCACCAAAAAAAATTCGTCATAATTTTTGAACCAAACATGAAGAAATGAACTTTAAAATCAAAAAGATGAATACAAAAATATATATATATAATTAACTTTAGTAGAACATTCTTTTTTTTTTGTAAAAAGGTAATTTAAAAAAATGAAAATTTTACTTTTTTGTCGAAAATTCAACTGGTTTATAGAAAATTTCGTCGTTTTGGCTAAAAAATGCAACAATTTGATATAAAATTTAACTATTTGGTTAAAAATTGAACTTTTTTTATAGAAAATTAGTTTTTTTAAATTGAAATTTAATTCTCCTTAATGGAAATTTAACTACTCCATTTTTGGTTAAAAATTGATCTTTTTATTTCAAAATTCAACTACTTAGTTAAAAAAAATTGTTAATGAAAAAAATGTAAGCTAAAAAATAATTAAATAAAATTTGGAGTAACATGAAATGCATTTATCAAAGTATTTAGTTTTGTTAAAAATTTGGCTTCTTTAGTAGAAAATTAATCTTCTTGGTTGAAAATTCAACTATTTGGTTAAAAATTCGTTTTCTCTGACAGAAAAAGAATTTGTTTGTTTGTTAAAAATCAACTATTTTGTTGACAATTCGTCTGTTTTAACTAAATTCAACTGTTTTTTATTTTTCATTAAAAACCTTTTTTTTTTAAATATCAACTATTATACTTGGTTAAAAGTTTTGTTTGTTTGTTAAAAATTAGTTTTTTTTGTTGAAAAGTTAACTGATTGGTTGTCAATTAACTTTTTTGTTGAAAATGCATACACTCGGGTTGGAAATTCACCTGTTTTATAGAAAATTCGTCGTTTTGGTTTAAAAATTTAAAAATTTTATATACAATTCAACTAGATTTGGCACAGAATTAAACTATTTTATAGGAAATTAGTTTTTTATTAAAAATAAACTCTGCCCAATTGAAGTTTTACTACTCTACTTTTTGTTATAAATTGATCTTTTTTAATATAGCAATTCAACTATTATGTTTAAAAAATTTAGGAATGAAAAAATATAAACTAAAAATTAATCAAATAAAATTTGAACCAACATCACATCCATAGTTCTATATAATTTGTTAAAAATTCGTCTTTTTTGCTAGAATATTAATCTTCTATATTGAAAATTTAACTATTTGGTTAAAAGCTTATGTATTTTTTTGAAAATTCTCCTTTTTTATAGAAAACTAATCTTCTTGGTTGAAAATTTAACTATTTAGTTAAAAGTTTATGTATTTTGTTAAAAATTCAGTTTTCGGTTAAAAATTGATCTTTTTGATTTGAAAATAGTGTATTTAATGTAATTTTTTGCAAAATAGTAGAAAAACAGTGTAATTGTTTTAAAAAAGTTTTAAAATAGTGTTAATAGTGTCGTGAGTCCGAGGCCTGTACTAGCGGAAAAAGGAGCTCAAAATTAAATAAAAGCGGAATAATTCGAAATTGAGAATACACTAATGTTAGCGCAACTTAAAAAATAATAAGCATTGTTAATTTGAACTAATTTTGGAAGAAAAATGGAGACGAACTTTAGAAAAAGATGTTTCAGGTTAAAATTTTTAATTTAATAATAGTTATTTCTTTTTTCTTTCTCTTTAGGTAAAAATTGCAATTCTTATTTAATCCTAATGTTGCAGGGCTCATTTTACTCCTAGCAAAATTCTCCTAACAATTTAGCCAATAACTTCAAGACAGTGTTAAAGTTTTGTTCGCACACCTCAATTATTTGCAAGACTTTTTCCTGGCCTCTAAATAAATCGTAAAGTGAAAATTGAGTAATAAAAATTAATTGAAATGTGGGAGTGCGAAAACCGAAGTGAAAACTCGGCTATTTTTAAATTGAATTAACAAGCGTCTACCTCGAAAGAGCAACAAACTCCCGGAATTCTACAGAAGAAGAAGATCGTGAGAAAGAGCAAGTAAATGACAATGAACGATAGTAAGAATATTTTTCCACAGAGACCCTTTTTTACAGTTACAGAAAATGTCGTATAAGGACGAAAGTTAAATGCTCACGGAAGAAAGAACCTAATATATTTTTATCACGAATTACAACAACAAAAAAACAATCTGGGAGAATCAATTAATGCTTAAAATAGACTCAAGGACAGGATTAAGCCTCTCGAGAAATAAACAGACTTGAAAATTAAAAATAAATCCAAATTGAGGCTTTTTAGGGACTAGCTGGTATTTTAATTTATAAACAAAACGGTCTCAATTAGTTTTTTAAATTGAGCTTAATAGATTAATTGGGCAATCTCGAGGGGGATAAATTCTTTTGAATAAAATTAATGCAGGTACCATATATAATTCAATAAGAAACGCTTTAAATTTTTTAGACAGATTTTGAGTCGAAATATATTGCATTTATAATGAATTTTCAACAAAATTTTTTTATTTTAAATAAAAACCAATTGAATTTAACCAAAAAAAACGACTTTTCTACAAAATACGAGTTGAATCCTCAATCAAAACAAATTAAATTTCAATCAAACAGTTGAACCTTTGAGAAAAAAAAAGAAAAATTTGAACTAAGAATTATTTTTGAACAAATTATTGAGTTGAGACGAATTTATAGAAATAATCAAAAATGATTGTGAAATTTCAAACCAAAAAAGACGAATTTGAAACAAAATAATCGAATGTTGAACCAAAAAATATTAATAATGGAACTAAGCAGTTGCATTTTGAACACAAAAATAAATAAAAAGAGATGAATTTTGAATCGAAAAATACCATTTTCCCATCAAGAAAGATTTTTGAGTTTAAAAATCGAACTTTTAACCAAAAACAAAACGAGTTTTCAATAAAAAAGATGAATTTTCAAAGAAAAATGTCAAAGTTGATATTCCAACTAAAACAGATTTGCATTTTAAATAAAAAATAGTTGAATTTAACAAAAAAAAGACGAATTTACAACAAAATAGTAAAACATTTAATTAAAAAGATGAATCTTCAACTAAAAAATATTTATTTTAAATTTATTATTATTTTTATTATTTTTTATTTCTATTCAAACCAAAACAGATTTTCATTTAAAATAAATAACAGTCGAATTTATTTTCCACAAAAGAGTAAAAATGTTCAGACAAGAGATGAATTTTATACTAAAATTGTGAAATGCTATATGATACAGACGGGATAGTAGACGCTCTAAAAGACTCTTTTAAAGAATACTGTGGATTTTAGTAATTGCCATATTAACCTTAGTTTCTGTTTGGTGATTTTATTTTGATTTTATATTATTTTTATTGATTTTATTATTTGTTTCAAAAAGAATGTTCACAGACTTGAAAGCTTAAAATTGTTTCAAAAGGTGAGAAATAGGGTGCTTTTTCATTAATTTGAAAAAGTTGAATTTTTAACCAAATAGCTGAATTTTCAACCGACAAGGATTAATGATAAAACCAAAAAGACAAATTGACACCTAAATAGTTGCATTTTTTACCCGAATTGTTCAGCTGTCAACTAAACCAGATCACTTTTTAATGAAAAAGTTGAATTTTCAACTTAACCAAAAAGATGAATTTTGAAACAGAAAATTAATTTTCAATAAAAATAAAATAGTTACATTTGTAGGTCAAAAAATTTAGTTTTAATTAGGAAGGCCCATTTTCAACTAAGAAAAATAATTTTCTGCCAACAAAGAAGAATTTTCAACAAAATACAAGTTTTTTGAACCGAATAGTTGAATTTTCAACAAAAAATATTATTTTTCAAAATGGAAAATTCGTTTTATACCATAAAAGACGAATTTTCAATAGAAAAAAGTTGAATTTTCAACAAAATAGTTGAATTTTCTAAGAAAAAAATGAATATTCAGTCTAATAGTTGAATTTCCAACACACAAGATAAATATTACACCAAACAGTTGAATATTCACCACAGAAGATTCATTTTGTACCAAAAGTACAAATTTTCTACCAAATAGTTGAATTTTTAACGAAAAAGATAAATATTCAGCCAAACAATTGAATTTCCAACAAAAAAGATTAATTTTCAAGATAGAAAATTCGTTTTATACCAAAAAAGACGAATTTCCAATAAAAAAAGTTGAATTTTCAACAAAAATATCAATTTTTGAAATACAAGGTTCACTTCCTACCAAAAAAACGATTTTTCAACCAAATAGTTGAATTTTCAACACAAAAGATACATATACAAACAAAAAGTTGAATTTTCAACAAAAAATATGAATTTTTAACATAGAAAATTAATTTTTAACCTAAAAGGCGAATTTTCTACCAAATACATTAGTTTTCAACCAAAAATATACATTTTCAACAAAAGAAATTAATTTTTAGCATAGGAATTCAACTCTCAACCAGAGCAGTTTATATAAATTTGGAACAAAAAACTTTATTTTCTGCAAGAATAGTTGAATTTTCAACCCAAAAGAGTGAAGTTTGCACCAAAAAGATTAATTTTCTACATAGAAAAAAAAATGTTTAACAAAATTCATTATTTTTTTAACAAACAGTCGAATTTTCAAATAAAAAAGATCCCGTTCAATGAAAAATGGAATAGTTAATTTTTTCAGTAAAAAAATTAATTTTTAACTAGAAAATATGAATTTTGCATATAAAAGTCAAGTTTTAACCAAATAGTTGAATTTTCAACCCAAAAGGATGAATTGACAACAAAGAATTTTATTTTTCCACCAAAAAAACGGGCGTTTGATAAAAAAAAATGAAATAGTTAAATTTGCATATAAACAAGATTAATTTTTTAGCACAAAAAAAAAAGAATTTTCAACCAAAGACTCGTTTTTAATCAAGAAAAAAACAAAATTCAACCAAATTATGGAATTTTGAAGCTAAAAGGCAGAATTTTCAACTAGAAAAGATGAATTTTCTACAAAAAGTAAATTTCTTACAAAAATGTTAATTTTTAACAATATACTTAAATTTTTAACTGATGAAATAAATCATTAACCAAAAAAATGAATTTCTTATCAATTAGTTCAACTTACAGCCAAAAGGTGAATCTTCAATCTAAAAGGCTTAATTTTCGACCAAAAAGATGCCTTTTTGACAAAATAGTTGACTTTTCAAGGAAATAGTGAAAATTTTTCTGAAAAGAAATGAATTCTGTGCCAAAAATAAAATAGTAGACATTCCGAATGAAAAAATAAATATTTAATCATAAAAGATTACTTTTGTATCGAAAGATAAATTTTTAATCACAAACGACGAATGTTCAATAAAAGAGTTGAATTTTGGACCAAAAAAGATGATTTTTTTTTTAGAAATTTCGACAAAATAACTTATTTCGAAACTAAAAGATATGAATTTTAAACCAAAGATATAATAGTAAACGTTTCAATGGAAAATAATTAACTTTCAACCCAAAAAGATGAATTTTCAATCCAAAAGGATACCATTTTTAACAGAATAGTGGCATTTTTCAACAAACTGTTCAATTTTCAACCCCAAAGAGACGAATTTTCAACAAAATAGTGGAATTTTTAATAAAAAAGTTAATTTTCAACCCGAAAATCTGAATTTTCAACGTTAAAGTTCATTTTTAGCTAAAACAATTGCGTATTTCAATTGAAACGTTTACTATTATATTTTTGGCTAGAATTAATATATTTTAGTTTAAAAATTAGTTATCTTATCAAAATGGCTATTATCTAAAAAAATTATCTTTTTTGCTCGAAACTTCAACTAACTTGTCAAACATTTGTCGTTTGGGATTGAATAATCATTTTTTGATACAAAAGTAATCTTTTTTGGTTACATTTTATTTTTATTTTTATTTTGAAAGTCTACTATTATATTTTTGGCACAGAATTCATTTCTTTTCAAAAAAAATGTCGACTTTCTTCTTGAAAATTCAACTATTTTGTCAAAAAGGCATGTTTTTGGTCGAAAATTTAGCCTTTTAGATCGAAGATTCATATTTTGGCTGAAAGTTGAACTAATTGATAAGAAATGCATTTTTTCGCTGAAGATTTATCTCGTCAGTTGAAAATGTAAATATATTGTTGAAAATGAACGTTTTCTTTTCAAAAAGACGAATGTTCAACAAAATAGTTGAATTTTCGACCAAAAACATGACTTTTTGAACAAATAGTTTAATTTTCAACAAACAGTAGAATTTTTTATCAAAGGCGATGAATTTTGAACCCAAAAATTATAGTACACTCTTCAATTAAAAAAGAGATTAACGTTCAACCAAAAAAGATCATTTTTCCAGCAAAGTATGAATTTTCAATTTAAAAAAATGAATTTTCTACCCCAAAAGACGAAGTGTAAACAAAAATGTTTAATTTACGACCAAAAAGATGACAAAATAGTGCAATTTTTAATCAAAAGAGATGAATCATGAACCAAAAAAATTATAGTAGACTTTTCAATAGAGGAGACCGTACTTTGAACCTAAAATAGTTATATTTTATTATTATGTTATTCAATTCTCTCCTAAATTTTTTAAAAAATTCTGCAAAATTAAAAAAATTACTTTAAAATCTTCCACATTCTTTTCTGACAATTTCGGAAATCTTTCGAAATCTTTTTTGAAACCTTTTTTAAGTATTCTGTTAGAATAAGTATTGTGAAATAAAAAAATTATTTTAATTTTTCCTAGAAATCTAATAAACCTTTTTCATAATCTTGAAACGTTTCAAAATCTTTTAGAAAACTACAAAATTCTATTTTGAAATTTTTAAAAATCTACTTTTTGTTGAAAATTATTTAAAATCTTTTAAAATTTTCAATTATTTTAGAAACTTTTCAACAAATTCTAAATATGTTTCAAAATGATTCGATTCTTTCCTACATTTTTGAAAAAATTAGGCAAAATTATAAAAATTACCTCAAAATCTTCCAGATTCTTTTTTGACAATTTTGAAAATCTTTCGAAATTTTTTTAAATATACTCCTGAAATAAGTATTCTCAAATAAGAAAATTATTTAAAATTTTCCTAGAAATCTAATAAACCTTTTTTATAATCTTGAAACCTTTTAAAGTCTTTTAAAAAAATAGAAAATTTTATTTCGAAATTTTCAAAAATCTATATTTTGTTCAACATTTTTTAAAATCTTACAAATTTCAAATTATTTTTTAAACTTTTTAAAAACTTCTAGATATGTTCCAAAATGATTAAATTCTTTCCTAAATTTTTGAAAAAATTCTGCAAAATTAAAAAAATTACTTTGAAATCTTCCAGATTGTTCTTGGCCATTTCGGAAATCTTTTATAATGTTTTAAAATCTTTATAAATCTTCTTTAAAAATTGATTTGAAAAATTTCGAATTTCCTCAAATATTTCCAGCAATCTTAGGAATTTCTTTTTATTATCTTGAAACGTTTCAAATTCATTAAAAAATGTACAGCATTTTATTTCGAATTTTTCAAAAATCAATATTTTGCTTAATAAATTTTGGAATCTTTTCAAATTTCAAATTATTTCAAAAAAAAATTTAACTTCTAAATATGTTTTTAAATGATTCGCTATTTTCCTAAAATTTTGAAAAAATTCTGAAAAATGAAAAAAATTACCTTGAAATCTTCCAGATTCTTCTACGGCAATTTCAAAAATCTTGCAATGTTTTAAAATCTCTATAAATCTTCTCTTAAAATTAATTTCAACAAATCAAGAATTGCTTTAAATATTCCCAGCAATCTTAAGAAGTTCTTTTTATTATCTTGAAATCTTTTAAAATCATTAAAAAGCCTTCAACATTTCATTTCGAAATTTTCAAAAATTTACATTTTGTTTGAAATTTTAAGAAATTTTTTCAAATTTTAAATTATTTTTCTAACATTTAAAAAAATTTTCAATATGTTTTAAAATGATTCGATTTTTCCCTAAGATTTTGGGAAAATTCTGCAAGATTAAACAAATTATTTCAAAAAATTCCTTTTTTTTTGACAATTGCGGAAATCTTTTGTAATGTTTTAAAATCTTAGAAAAAAAATTTTATTGAAAACATTTTTTGAATTCATTTGAATTAACTTGAACCTCACCCTGAATTCTTATTATTTTTTATCTCAAATTCTTTGAAATTCCCTGGAAATTTTTTAATTTATTCGGCATTTTTTTGAATTCACTTGAATTCTTCTAAACTCACTCAGTTCTTCTCAAATCATTAAATTTTTTTTTGATTCACCGTCAAATTTTTTAAGCTCTCCTTGAATTTCAAGGCATTTGAATGTCCTGATATTTAAAACTTGAAAGAATTTAATGAAATGCATTTAATTAAATTCTTTCGAATTCTCTTGAATTTTTCGCAATCGTTTTAACGTTGAATTAATTCAAATAATTTTTTTATTATTTTTGAATTGTTTTCAATTCAATTGAACGGTTTAAAAGCTCACCTTGAATTTTTATGAATTCTATAAAAATTGTTTCATTATTCCTCTCAAAAATCACTCCACTGTTATTTAATTCATTAGTCACTTTTCTTCAATTCACTTAAATTCTGTTGAATTCGCCCCGAATTATGTTCACTTCCACTTTACTCAATTTGATGGAAACTTTTTGATTTTTAAATTTTTGTTCTATTTAAATCACCTTGAATTCTTGTTAATTTATCCTGAATACTAAACATTTTTTTTTATTCTTTGGAATTCTCTGGATTTTTTAATCCTCGATGAATTCTTTTGAATTCACTTGAATTCTTCTAAAGTTACTCAATTGTACTGCAGTTAATGGATCTTTAATTTAATTTGAATTCACTTGGAATTCATCCTGAATTCTTTTGAATTATCTTGAGTTTTTTGAATACATCCCTGCATTTTTTTGAATTTTTTGAATTTTTCTATATTCGCTCAATTTTACTCAGTCCATTAAATTTTTTTTCTGTTTTTTTTTTTTTTAATTTCACCTTAAAGTTTTTATACATCAACTTGAATTCTAAGGCATTTAATGAAATTCTTTAAAAAAATTTTAATTTATCCTCAATTTTTTTAATTCATTTGAATTCTTCTGAGTTGGCTAAATTCTACTGAAATAAATGGATTATATATTTTTTTTTTAGTTTTCTTGAAATTAAAATTAAAAAATTTTTTAACTCATCTTGAATTCTCAGGCAATTTGTCAAATTCTTTTGAATTCCCTTTAATTATTTGGAATTGACTCAAATTATACTAAAATCATTGTAATATTTTGGATTCACTAAATTTTGTTCAATTCACGTGATTTTTTAGGAAATTTGTTCGAGATTTTTAATTTAATTTTTTGAATTTGAACATGTGTACATTCTAAGGATGCTTCAAGTTCCAAAGTTTACTTTTTTAGATTCGAATTCGAAAGAATGAAAATTTCGAATACTTTTTTAGTTGCACCTCCCACTTTGTAATGAAAAAAGTTAAAAAATAATTCGTCATTTTTATCATCAATTGCAAATTTTGAAAAGCACTTTTCGAATTTCAAAATTGTGTTATATTATTACTTTTGCGAATAAATGAATAAAAATAAAGAAAGAATTAAATTAAATCTCATATAATAATTTTTATTGCTAGTACAACAGTTGAATTTATCCAAAAAGACGGGTTTTTAACAAAAAAGTGGAATTTTTTACCAACTTTTTTGTTGACTTTTTGAATTTATTTTGAATTTATAAATTAAATTTTTTTAAATTTAATCAATTAATTAATATTATAATATATATATATATATATTATACATACTGTCTCTTATATTTTTAATTTTTGTGGACAAAAACCCGGGGGAACTGAACCCGATTTACCACACGCGGAAGTATCACATGCCCTTAAGTAACTAAATCAATATTGTAATTCAAAACGTTGATACAACGTTACCGTTCCGTCGGGGGATATTCAAAAGTAAAGGTAAATATTCAAAAATTGAACATGATAATTGTAATATGTTTATGCGAATGTAAGATTTTTGGTGTTATTCAGATCAGTACGGTAATTCGTGGAATTTCTTACAAGTCACTGACAATACAAAAATTGTGAAAATAGAGGGCGAGAAGCAGATGACCGAGGATGAAATGTGCGAACCTTATATTTATTTCATTTCTTTGTCATAATCATTTTTAAATATTGCTTTTTTTTTTTAGAAATTCAAACAAGAATAAAAGAGATCGACTCGTATTCGGAATCTTCTTCAATAGAAAAGTAGATTCTTTTTTGTTTGAAAATTCAATTTTTTCTTTACTGTAGAAATTCCTTCTTTAACATTTAATTTTAATCTGAATATGTAGTTATAATTTTGAAGTTCCTTCTTTGATTTCGAATTTCGATCTCAAAATGTAGTTATTAATAAAATACCTGTGATAATAACCTTATAAAAGTTGTAAAGAAGAGTATTTTTTCAATTTTTGTGATAAAAAGTAAAGGTTAAGTTCTTAGTTTTAAAAAATAAGTATAAATTATGTTGGAAAAATAAATGCTTGAAACTTCTTACAAGTCACGGGCAATAAAAAAATTGTAAAAATAGAGGGCGAGAAGCAGATGATCAAGGACGAAATGTTCGAATCAGTGCGATGGAGGAGATTCGAAGGTACCTTATATATTTATTTCATTTGTTTGTCATGATCATTTTTGAATATTGTTTATTTTTTTCAGCAACCCAAACAAGACTAAAAGGGATCGACCTGAATTCGGAATCTTCTTCAATAGAAAAGTAGATTCTTTCTTGTTTAAAAAATCAATTTTTTCTTTACTTTTGACATTCCTTCAACTTTTAATTTTCATCTCAATATGTAGTTATAATTTTGAAGTTTCTTATTCAATATCGATCGCAAAATGTAGTTATTATTGAAAATACCTGCGATAATAGTCTATAAAAGTTGTAAAAAAGAGTAGTTTTTCAATTTTTGTAATGAAAAGTAAAGGTTATGTTCTGAATTTAAAATAAGTGTAGATTATGTTGAAAAAATAAATGAAATGTAAAATTTATTGCTCTTGGTTTTTATATTTATTTTAATTGATTGAAATATTAGATTCAAAGCTAGCTCTTTTTCCTTCGAGTTATACCCTAGGAATCGATTCATAGGACACATAGTAAAATGCATGGCACGGAGTAATAATAAGGAGACCGATAATGCTGTACAAAGCACCTCGATTTTTGACTGTGGTATCTATACGATAATTGATGTAGTGACGCATGCGCACTATGATATAAATGTGCAGTTTGCACCGTCAAAACGCATATATGGAGATCGTTCTCCTTATTATTACTCCGTGATGCATGGTTGTCTTCGCTATTCCCCAGGAAATTTCCTAGGGCTCATGGTCTTTTTTTCGTACCACATAAGAAATTACGTCCCTAGATCACGTAGGTGACAACTCGATGTCGAAACGAATGTCAAATTTTTATATTGAGTTGTATTTAATCAGCAAACAGATTTTTTATTCCAACTTCAAATGGTGTGTGAATACTAGATTCTCTTTAATTTTTGTCACGTATTTTCAGGAGCGTCAATGACAATAATAATAAGGTTTTTTTAAAATATTAATGAGGTTTAGAAATTTAAATTTAATTTATTTTTAATTTTGATTAATTTTAATTTATTTAATTTAATTTAAATAAAACAGTTACATTCTTTAAATAGGGGAGTTTGCAAAATTTAATTTTTAACAAAGTTGCTCAATTTTCAACGAAGTAGTTGAATATTCAAAACAAAAAGATGAATTTTTAAAAACATAATAGATTTAATACTTTCACGATGATTCATGATGATAAATTTAAATTTAAAGCTTTTTCGGGTTTCAATCGTGTGCAAAACTACGAAACTTGCCACCTTATTTGTCTTTATATTTATATGGTGCTCATTTCACGAGCACTTTGCTTCCCGTTAGCAAATGTATTTGCTTCCTCATAGTGGAAGCATTTTTGATATTTTAAATGATAGATAAACTAAAGTTTTCATTTTGGTCAATTTAAAAGTAGAAAAAAATATATATAAAATTACAAAATAATACAAACAAAGTTTAAAAATACAATGCCAAATCAGACAAATCAAATTTCGTATTTAAAATGGTAATTTTTCGAGATGGAAAAGGGAAATTCTGACAAATTCAAATCAGACAAATTAAAAAGAGCATTTGTAATTTTTTAAATAATAGAAAAACTAAAGTTTTCATTTTGATTAATTTAAGAATAGAAGTTTACAAAAAATACAAAATGATACAAAAAAATTTTTAACTACCATACAAAACCAAACAAATCATATTTTGTATTTAAAATGGTAATTTTTCGAACTGGAAAAGGGAAATTCTGACAAATTCAAATCAGACAAATTAAAAAGAGAAAGCATTTTTGATGTTTTAAATAATCGTCAGAATTATTTCATTTCAACTCATTCTGTCTAAATTCAACTATAAATATGATATTTCGAGAACAGCAGCGTAGAAAGATGAATAACCTTTCATTCTTTTAAGAAATCATAATTTTTTACCAATTAATAACAAAAAAATATGACTTTTTGTGAACAAGTCAATTACCGACAGTTTACTCTGTAAAACAGAACCCCCTTTTTCCTCTTAAATTACCACGTTACTGATCGATAGAAACCACTGATTTTTAATCCGTCAAAACTTTTGATAAAGGTGATGGTGGATGTGCCGGTAATTTAGTTTTCTCGAATGTTTACGATTTCGAATCATATATTTTTGGGTTTTCCTATGATATTACATTAATATACTTTTTTTCCTTCATATTTATCTGAAAAAATGATCATCTTTGATTTATTCCAGGGATCCACTTTTAGTTCAAGCTAAAATATAATGGTTCGAGTGTTTAAAAAAAGTCATTTTTAAGAAAGAAACCGAGAATTTGCTTACTTGACTTGTGCCATATGTATTTGACGACGACATATCAAGTCGTGGTTCAAATTTCAACTGTAGTACGTATAATTGATTCGTAATTTGAAAAAACATTCAATACTAATGAAAAATATCTAATCTAAATGAAATGTAAATTTTCCAAATCCTTTTTCATTATCTACCTTCGCAGAATCATGACGACAGTCTTGGTGCGGTATTACATAAGTAGGAAGGATCGGCACTACCAGTTCATACTATCCAGAGCTGTAGCCAGATCGACAGATTATCAACTAATTGAAAAACACTCCACTGTAATGTAAGTCCATATAGAAGAAATTTTAAAATTGATATAAATATTTATCGTTTATAATGTAAAATACTTAAAACTATAATACTGCTTCAAATTTCATTAAAATCACTTGCTACCTTTAGCAATATTTGTATATCTATTAAGATCTTTAAAACTTGATCAAAATGTAAAGGAAGGTTTGAGAAAGTTAAACATCCGTGGAAATAATTTGCAATTTCTAGAAAATAAATTAAATTCATTTCCTAAAGTTCTCTAGAAATCCTTCAAAATTTGTAAAATCATCTTAAATATTTGAAACACTGGGAGGTCCTATCAAGTCCAAATCTTGTGGAATTCTTTTTAGTTCCTTCAAATCTTCGAAAACACATAATGATCCTTTGAAATCCCTGAAAAATTTTAAAACCTCCTCAGTCACTTTGGAATCTTTCAAAATATTTTAAATCCTTCAAAAGTTTGAAAATTTCCTCGTATAGCTTAAAATGTTTGAAATCCGTAGATATCCCTAGAAATAAAATTTATTTTATTCCCTAATGTTTTCTACAAATTTTTTTTATATTTCTTACAATGCATTGAAATTATTCGAAAACGTCAAACTTAATTTGAATAAGTAGAAATCATTCAAAATTTCTTCAATATAAATGAATCTAAACTTATTCATTGAAGTTTACTAAAAAAAATATCAATTCCGATCAAAAAAAAATCTGATAAATTCCTTTTAATCTTTTAAATCATTGGACATTCAATGAAATTCTCTAGATTTGTTTAAATTACTTAAAATACCTTGCAAGGCCTTGAAATTTGATTTATTTTCCAAAATTCACTAGAACTCCCTTGAATCATTAACAATGATTCTTTAATTGTGAAAGTAACATTATATTATAATATTCAACTATTTTGTTGAAAATTCGTTTTTTT
>JAABKJ010075445.1:36294787-36340875 GCA_011634705.1 Andricus grossulariae
ATTAACAATGATTCTTTAATTGTGAAAGTAACATTATATTATAATATTCAACTATTTTGTTGAAAATTCGTTTTTTTTATTTCAAAATTAATTTTTATAGCTTAAAATTCAACTGTTCTGATTGGATTAAATATTTTCTCCTTCAAAATTAATCTTCTTATTTGAAAATTCATCTTTCGTTTTTCGTTCAGAATTATTTACTTACGGCATGAAAATTTAATTATTGGGTTAAAGATTGAACTTTTCTGTTGAACATTAATTTATTTATTGAAGATTCATGATTTCAGTTGATAATTTCTTTGGTTGAACGTCATTTTTATAAATACAAATTTAAATATACCATTTTTGGTTAAAAAGTGATCTTTTTAGTTGAAAATTCATCTTTATTGTAGAAGTTGATCTTCTTGGGAAAAAATGAATTATTTTGAAGAAATATTCAATTATTCAAGTTCAAACTTTATAATTTCAGTTAAACATTCATCATTTAGGTTCAAAATTTAACTATTCCAGTTGATGATTCATCCTTGTAGTTGAAAATTCTCTTTTGTATTGTAGAAAATTATTTTTTTTTGGGGGAAATTTAACTATTTGATTATTTGTTAAAAAGTTATCTTCTATATTTACCTTTTTTTTAAATTCTATTTCGTTGAAAATTTGTGTATTTTGTTAAAATTTTTCCGAAAATTATTCTTCTTGTTTTAAAAATTTATTTCTTTGGTTGAAAATTCAAGTATTTTAGTTAGATATTCATCTTTCTGTTTAAAAATTCATCATCTTGGTTGAAAATAAAACTATTTGGTTGAAGATTCATCATTTCAGTTGAAAATCCATCAATTGGGTTACAAATTAATTTTTTAGTTCAAAATTTAACAGTTTGGTTCAAAATTTGTATTTTTTCCTTGTGAATATTTAACTATTCCGCTGAAAATTCAGGTATTTTGTTGAATAATCGTATTTTTTGGTAGAAAATTCATTTTCTTGTTTAATTGAAATTTTTCGTTTATGGTCAAAGTTTTAACTATTTAGTTAAAAATTAAACTATTCCAGTTGCAGATTCATCATCTTAGTTTGAAATTCATCAGTTTGGTTGAAAATTAATTTTTTTTAGCTGAAAATTCTACTATTGCATTCTTTCCTGAAAATTGATCTTTTTTATTTTAAAATCTAAAAGCATTCATCTATTTTGTTTAAAAATATTTTTGTTTAGAAAATTACTCTTTTTGTTTGAAAATTAATTCTTTGGTTCGAAATAGAACTACTTGGTTGAAACTTAAATTCTTTTGATAAAAATGCATCCGTTTGATTTAAAATTCATCTTTTCCAGTTGAAGATTTTTCATTTTGATGTCAATACATCACTTGGGTTTAAATTTTGTTTATTAGTCAAAAACCAAATATTCGGTCAAAAATTAATGTATTTTGTTGATAAATGCTCTTTTTTAATAGAAAACTAATGTTTTCGGTTGAAAATTCAACTATTTCGCTCACAAATCCTTTTATCATAATGTAAATACAATAATTGTTCATCTTTGATCTTGAAGTTGGATTAAACTGATTACGATCACGAGGTCTGTACGGAAAGTATCCGACCTCGTGTTGTACCAGGAGAAAAAGTTAATTCTGGTCAATGGCGATGATATCCTCTTCAAAGTACCCTTTGGAAGCCTCAACACTCTTCCAGAGATCATCATACTTTCGGAAGTACCACTTACAGTCACCCTTTCGAAATAGCTTACAGCTGTTTTGCCGCATTCTGATTTATTTCCTCTACTTCTTGCAATCTTTTTCCTTTTAGAGGATACCTAAATTTGGGAAACAGCCAGAAATCATAGCGAGCCAGATCGGGAATTTATGGGGGCTCTCAAAGTTGCGAAGGGTCGTGTTGTACCAGAAATTATGAAATGAGCTGCAATGAATTGGTAGGCACTACTCAGTGTACACTCAATCAAAGTTACATTTCTTTCTTTTTTAGCTAACGGAAATGCTATCTTCAAAATCGATGTTGGCCATACTTGTGGTATTGGCACTAATTTATAGTGCAATGGCTTGTGATGGATTTCAATGTTTTCTATGAAAAACACAATCCATGAGTGACAGAACGCAATCAGAAACAATAGTAGAGTCAATTTATTCGGAAACAAGCACTTTGAACAAAATTGACCTTGAGCGAACATTAGATATATATTTTATAATTTCGACAAAAATCAGGTGTTATTTTCTCACTAGAAAAAAATAATTTTTGGGGGTGCCAAATCATTACAAAATAAATAAAACTTGAAAAAGCACCCTTTCAAAGAGCTTTCGAAACTAAACATTTGTTCAGTTCTTTCGAGCACTCCTAATTTTCAATATTCCTACTTTCAAATTTATATGAAGTTATAAGAATTTAGTCGTTCTCAAATAATGATTCAAGGATTGAAAGAAGTTAATTTCTAATCCTGCAACTTTAAAGGATTTTAATTTGTAACTAAATAATTTGAACCGTTTCATTTTAAAAATATAGAACACTTTCAATTAAAAAAATCTTGCTTATTTAAATAGCTTTATATTTCAAATTATTCAATAAGCTGAATACTACAAATTTGAAATGTCTTAACTATTCAGTCTTTCAATATTTTTGAAATTGCTATTAGCCCTTTGAAAAACATCGTAACATAAAAAATACCTTCCTTTGTAAGATTCCGGGTGCATAATTTTTTTTTTTGAACTTATACAAACAAAATATTTAGCCATTTCTTCCGTAAAAGTCTGAGTTTTCTAGCTGTTTTGTAGACTAAATAGCACTTTCTTTCATTAAGAAATCACAATCAAAATAAAAAAATTAGATTTTATAATTTTGCTTCTTTTTACTTATTTCTACTCTAAAACAATCATTAGATGGAAGAATGTTGTTTCTTATACACAAAAAAGTATTTTAAAAAGTTTTCAAAAAAGGAAAAAAAATTTCAGAGGTTTAAATGGTTCAATATATAATAGAAACGCTATAAATTTGAAATTAGTCTACTTTTTCATGTTTCACCTACTAGCAATATTAGCAATATTAGCAATATTAATAATAAAGAATAATTAAATTAATTAAATTAAATTAAAATTAAAAAAAATTAAATTAAATTAAAAAAATAAAGAATAAATAATATTAATATTAGCAATATAGCAATATTCCATTTTGAAGGTTAAAAATTAAAATTGTGAAAAAAATCAAATATTTTAATTAATTTGTATTTTAAAGCAAAAACATTTGTATACTTCGATTTAAATGTAGCTGAAAAGATTGAATTTAAAATGCGTTGAATTCAAGATATATTTCGAAAAGAGTATTTGTGCAGTTTCACATTTTTAACGTTAAAATTTGAACTATCGATTTTTTGACGTTGTAGCAATTTCCGATACCAGAATTTGTTATTTTTGACTTAACCTATAACTTATAACGCAAATTGTGAAAATTCAAACAATAAGCCTGTATTCTGAAAATTCGTCAAATTTTAATATTAAAAATCAAGTTGTTAAATTGAGGCCTTGAAAATTAAAAAAATTTACAATTAGTGTTTTGTGAATTGTTTTGGAATCCTAAAAGAGTATAATTAGTTCGCTTGGTTATCCGCGCTAAAAAAATATTTCAGCAATTTCTTGTTTGCAGAGTTTTTAAATTTTCGGAGGTTTACATTTTCGTTACATACCTAGAGGTCAAAAAAGTCTACCCAATTTTTTCGGATTTTAATAACTTATTTTCTGAGAGATAATTCCTATTAAATTCACCCCTCTTTACCAGTGATTGAAATGCTCTAGGAAAGAAATCTCCAAAACCCAGGAATACAAATTGGATATGCAGCGAATTATTTAATTTTTATTTTGGTATTTAATGAGATTATCTTTATAACTTGTGATTTCAAAAATTTGTATAGGAGATTATAACTTTGGTCGATATTGTAGATTTCCATTTGATGTGTGGATTTCTCTTCTCGATCCGTTACCTTTTCCGATGATACTACAGATTTCTATTAAAAATTGATATGTAATATCTTGCTAAAAATAAAGCGTGATTCAGAAAAAAGAATTCTTCCTCTGATATCTCTAGCAGCTCAGTCGTTAGAGCACCTGACCGGAAATCAGTTGACCTGGTATTCGAATCCCAGCGGAGTGAAAGGAGAAGATCTTTTTTCTAAATAAAATTTAAATAAAAATTTTTAATTTATATTTCCATCTTGTCTGAAATGACGTTAAAATATTTTCTGTATAGGAGATTATAACTTTTGTCGATATTGTAGATTTCCATTTTATGTGTGGATTTCTCTTCTCGATCCGTTACCTTTTCTGATGATAATACAGATTTCTATTAAAAATTGATGTGTAAGATCTTGCTAAAAATAAAGCGTGATTCAGAAAAACGAATTCTTCCTCTGATCTCTCTGGTAGCTCAGTGGTTAGAGCACCTGAGCGGAAATTAGTTGACCTGGTGTTCGAATCCCAGCGGAGTGAAAGGAGAAGATCATTTTTCTGAATAAAACTTAATTAAAAAGATAAAATAATTTATAATTATTTTAAATATTGAATCAATTATTTACTAATTATTCAAATTTGAATTTCGCGAATTAAAACATTTAAGTTAGTTTAATAATTCGTTAATTGAATAATTTTGAAATGATAGAATTCGATAAATTTGGACTTCTGAAATATTAAAATTCGGGCATTTATTATTCGGTTCTTTTATTTTTCATCAATTTTTCTATTCAAAATTTATTTTTCCTCATATTGTTTACGTGCTTTAATATTTTACTGCAATTTGAAATTTTATTTCTTTGGATTAACAATAATGAAAACCATAAAAATAGTGGGAAATTGTTTTAAATATTTTCAGAGTGCTTGCTGAAATCTAAGAGTTTCTTTTCACAGAGCAAAGTTCAACATTTAAAAAATGATGTCTATAAATTTATAACTCCTACCGACTGCATTTTTTGTAACGTTTTTTTTTTATTTTCAAATTAATTTTTCTACCAAAAAAAAAGACTGAAAAGAGCATTAAATAATTATTTTTCTCCAAATGTATGCAATGTAATGTGAATGTATTAATTTTTTTGTTAATTTTCCTTTGTGAAAAGTTACCCTAAGAAAAAAATTCCCGGCTATTCAACTTTTCAATGTTCAAAACTTTTAATTTAAAGTATTTTCTAACCAAACTAAAATGCTTTAATGTAGAATTACAAATAGACATGTCTATGTGTACAATTTCAAATAGAATATTCAAGGAAACATCACAACAAGTAAAAATGGAATTAAAGTAAAGGGAATCAAAAGTGGTTTCAAATTTAATATGTAGCCAGTCTCAATCGTCTCAATAAAAAGTAGAACTTCTCTTGAAATTAAAAAAAAATAACCTACAATAGTTAAATATTTCGTTCTTCATAAAGGGCATGCGTTACAGTATTCGCTTTTGAACTTTTTAAAAGCTCGTACTCTCTTTCATCAAACTCCCAACCTCAAATCCACTTTCCGTATTTCGTGTGAGCATTTCATTATTATTTCTTATTTTCAAAACTGCCTCTTTTGGATTTAAAATTTTTAGATGTGATATTATCGATTTCCGTTATGAAATATTCAATTCCCAATAATAATGTGATTGCCACTGTAGGTGCTAAAATTTGCCTACAATTTGACAATCACCCATATACAAAACTGTCCCGAGAGAATATTTACTTTAAATTATGTAAAAGATTAAAAGGATAGAATTTTACAATAAATTTTTTATGTAATTAGGTTTGTTTTTTCTCCTAATTTTGATCCTGTTTTGCAGTTTAGTTTTGTTAAATGTCTAAGTTAACAATTGTGTAGGTACTCGAAATGTAACGATATCGAGTATATAATAGCAAGTACAACAAAAGAATACTCCACAACATTTTGTGTGTGACATATATTTAGATTAATAAAATGAAAACCCATTCCCTTATCGGTTGTTACAGAAAGGCTGAATTTCATGATAGTCAAATGTGATTTTATGGCATATTTTAAGCCGCCCGGAAAAGAACTTTGTAGAAACTAAGGAAACACTTTTCGATGTAACTAAATAGATATTTACCAAATAGATGTTTTGATATTTCATAAGAATTTAATTTAATTTTACGACAGGATTTTCAAAGAAAAACTCGTTTATCATACAATCTTATTTATAACATTTTTAGAATGTATGAAGTAACTTATTTTGTTACAGTAAATAAATTTGATCTTACAAAGAATCCTAAAAGACATAAAATTTTTAGTACATGTTTTGTGTCCCAATTTGTAATTTTTGGTTCAAATTATTTTTTTTCTTGATATAATGAGCAGTTCAGTAATCAGTATTTATATTTGTATTGTTTATTATTGATATACGAGCATTAGCCCAAAATTTTGACTGAAATTAAAAAAAATATTTGGATGGCCCATTTATCTATGGGGATTCAATTCGATGTGAGAAACAAGATCGAAGCCCTAATCCAAGTTTTTATCTAGGATGGCAGCAGGTCAAGGCAAATCCGGAAATCGGAGAAAAGAATTTGTTGGTCAAGGGATTTCAGGAATAAAAATGCTTGTTAGGGAATTTCTATAAGATGAACTTGTAACAAGTCTATCAAGAATAAAGTCTGTAAAAAATTTTAATTTAGATTTAAATTCGATTTCTTCCATGTATTAAAAATGTTTTATTACAACTTTACCCTATGACGAATCCCCTAAAATGAATTTTGGTTCCAGACGTGACAATCTTATCAGAAGGAGGAAATATTTTATTTAGTTTGCATGCCGATGGTAAAATTTCAATAAAAAAGTTCACGAGGTTTTAATCTGTGTACTTTTTAGTCATCAAATAATGAGTTCGTTGCGGTTAAATAATAGTACACGTATCTAAAGAATGTCCCCTACACCATAGGCTTTTTAATTCATTTTATATTTTTCATAAAGTATAATGTACGCCAATAAAAATTATTTTGATTTATAAAACAACAAAATATTATTTCAGGGCTAATTTCAGGTATTAAAATAAGACTCAGAAAAAACAGTCCAAGTAGTACTAAAATCAGACCACTGGTAGGAACCCCGATTCATTCGATTTACATTGGAAATAACAGCATGAAGTTATCCTTTTCAGAAACAGGACACACACAAAATTATACCATATGAAAAGAGATCTCTAGTTTTTACAGTGCACACACTCTAAATCTGAATTAGTTGAAAAATGAATAATTGAAAAGTAAAACGCAGTCACTGATTCCATTACTTATTTTACAAATTGTTCTCGGGTGAAAAGTATTTAAATTATCTACATTCCACAATTGGTATATCATTATTGAAGATATTTTTGATGAAAAAAAAATTACTTTTCATGAAAACAATTTGATTTTTTTCTCCGCCACTTTGCCGCACCCAATTTTTCAAAATTAATTTTTGAATTCCAAATATCATCAACAACAAATTTAAAAAATAAAAAATATTAGGCTATACAAATAATCTTCTAGAGAAAATAAGCTTTCATTCAATAAATTCCTATAATTAGAAAATTCTTTCTTAAGAAACGATAAAAGAAAGACAAATTCTGTCAAAAATAAAAGATTTTAATTGGATCATTTATAAAACTTTCAAATTTATTTCGTCAAGAATTGAAAGACAATTGTTAAAATAAAATTATGCATCCTTTTCTTCGAACATATGATATATATTTTTCTTGTCTATGACGAAAATTATGTATTGATGAAGAATATCCTCAACGTTTCTGTAAAAAAACCCCTTGTGTAATCTTCCCTTCATTAGTTACCACATATTAAATTGAATCAAAAGATTTTATAATTAAAAATTTTTATATAAATTGCCCGTTATATACATGTATATTTTTTAAACACCGATTTTTAGCATAGAAGCATTCTTCAATAATTCTAATTTTGAACTATACAAAACATACAAAAAATATAAATTTAGAGAAGAAATATTTATTGAGAGAAATGTCAAAATTTGAATAATGCACATGTAGAGGACTTTTACTTCAAGTATCGTTTCATCAGCATTTAACTAACAAATTCCAAAAAAAAATGTCTCATGAAAGAAATGTTAAAAATTGATAGATCAAGTGATTAATATAGTGGAAATTGAAATAATATAAGATAAAAATATGATCATAATGGCACAAAAAAACATTTACAAAAAATTTAGTCGTTAAACTTATATCTTATTTGCTTTATTGAATCATAAAGAAGGATATATAACCATTTTTACGGTTAAAAACATGAATTTGAGATTTTATGAAACTCTAACTTCTGCGGAAAGTATAGACTACAGAAAAATATTATATGTTTCTGATATACAAATTTGCTTCATTAAATCTTTAATTTGAAGCAATGATACGTTTTCTACTACTACTATTTGTTGAAAATTTCTGTCCTAATTTTCCAAAAGATATTTGGTATTTTATTGTAAAATCATGATAAATTCCGGAAAATTAGGATGAATTTGAAAAAAATTACTAAGAAATTTCGTAATTGACAGTTACAACCACGGAATTTTCTTATACAATAAATTTCAGGTTCGACATATTCAACTTTTTTTAAAATGTGTGCATATGACTCAATAAAAAAAAACATCTTTTTGTACATTTTCAAAAAATTGTTATTGAGCAACAAGAGTATGTTTAAATTTCGTATTTTTTTATTATTGTTCACTAGTAAAAGCCGTAAATATAAAAATTCGTCATAATTTTTAAACCAATAGGAACAATTCATAAATAATTTATTTGAGTGCTATAATTGCTTTAATTATTATTCAATAATGGGTACACTTACTAAATTCAGAGAATTTTCCGCGTAATTCAAATATTGTATTTTCAAATATCGTATATTTAAAGAGAAAAGGGGAAAAAGGTGATGTTTTTGAGAATAGGGGAAAAAGGGGAATTTCAAGAAAAAAGGGAAAACTAAGAAAAAAAGGGAAGACTTTGCACCCCGTGAAAATAATACATACACCAAAGGACCATCTTTGTTTTAAAAAAATTATTAGATTTTTACTTCTAATAACACATAGCAATTTTTCAGTACTAGCCATTTTCGAGTTTCCAAAATATTGTATTTTCAACCCACCCTACTGTGAGCCCTGATATTTCTTTCCATCTCAGAATCTCTTTTTGATTATATTTACCAGTGTAAGTTTCAAAAAGCGTTACGAAAAGAAATTTGAGAATTATTGTAAAGATCGCGGTAATTGACCACGATGGAACTTACATTGCGAGGACCTTGAGATGCTTAACTTCTAACTTGGAAGTTTGAACCCGCCTCTCTTTCACTTTAAGGGTTTAAACAGGACAAAAAGTAAATACAGAAGAGAACAATTTTATCATACATGCGTATGCAGTGACCTCTGTAAGTATACATTTTTAATCTAAAGCTCGACACTTCAAACGTTGTTGATTATGAATCAAAATTATCAGAATCAACACTCATATAATATTGAGGTGAAAGGATCTTTTCGATGAAGATAAAAACAGGTAAAAAATGTCAGAGGAGATATCACATTTAAGCAATAGTCAAATTTAACGAATATTCGATAGAGTACGATTATTGAACATTGTAGTATTTTTAAACTCTAATCAAAATAATGTTCGTTTGATTTATCAATATTGTCGATAAAAAACAATTTCGGTCGTCTTACTAAGGACCTAAAATAGCAACCTTGATATGAGCCATGACCGATAAGAGTAATGCGCTCTCACTCAGTCAATATCGTTGTTCATAAATCAAACCATAAAATTGGTTTATATCTCAATATTGCGTCTCCAACGAAGAAGACGACTCTTGAATCACTAAATATTAATCAGAATTGCATTGCAAGAGAATTGCAAAAGCAGACTACAAAATTGTTGGACCCATTATCTATTTGTTCAGTGTGTCCATAGCCACGTATTAGGGTGGGCCGAAAATACACAATTTTTTAAAATCGAAAATGGCTAGTGCTGAAAAGTTGCTACACTACCGACGGACAGTATCGGTCCACCTACCGGGTGACCTATTAAAAATTAGCCTTAGCTTTGAAAGGTGATAGCGCCATCCAGAATAGATTAAAATATTATAAAAAAAAAACCCCCGTTGGCGAGCTTACTAAATTCTGCGTTAAATGAGCCCTAGTTAGAGTTATTTGGCATTGTGAATATTGAATTATCACGTGAGAAAAACAAAACAAAAACCCAATTTTTAAGGAATGTTGTACTCAACTTCAACTCTTGGCAGGAGCTAGCAAAAGGAATTTATTAATTTGATATTTTATAAGTGTGATCTTTAGGGGTTTACCTTTCATTTGAGCCATTAAACGTTGAAAAATGTTTAAGGGTTCATGAAATAATCATCTGTATGTACGAGCATGCTAAATTTAAAATGCATTACCGCACCGTCGAACCACGGTTTTTAGAAAAAGAAAAATATTAATTCATGTATTTCTTATTTTGTAACGAAGGTGACTTCATGTGAAAGGGCACATTTTTCCGTTTTCAAACAGTACCTGACAATATCTATTAGTACCCCCTGGCCCTACTGCGCAACTATAAATAACACGTAACTGTACTGCGCATCCGTAAGTTTCATAGAACTCTACTGCTCAGACATAATTGTTATGTAACTCTACTGCGAATCTGAAAGTAACGCACGTCTGGAAGTGGCATATACATGTAATAAGCAGATATAAGTGATACATAACTGCACTGCGCATCTATATGTATCCTCTGACCTTACTGTGCAGCCATAGATGCCCTTTGACTCTACTCCGCATCCATAAGTTTCATAGAACTCTACGGCGCAAATCTAAGTGATATGAAACACTACTGCGAATCTAAAAGCAACCCCATACCTTATTGCGCAATCATAAGTGCCGTGTACTATACTGCGCATCTGTAAGTTCCATGTAACTGCATTGCGCAGCTGTAAATTCCGTGAAACTTTACTGCGCAGTAGTATTTGACATTGAACTCGGATGCGCAGCTACAAATACCCCGTAACTTTACTGCGCCGAATAATGCGAAGTGAAACTTTTCTGCGCATCCTTAGTTCCCGGCGAAATCTTTTGCGCAATCTTAAATTAACATAATATTTTCAATACCTCAAACTAAACTCTCTCAAATCGCCTGTGTCAATTTCTCAAATATAATTCAAGGAAACTTTTTGGTTGGACCCGAACCATTAAGAATTTAAAAAGTCCGGTACTGGACCTGGATTCATAAGAAATTGAAGGGTCCAGTGCGGACCCGAAACCTTAAGAATTTAAAAGGTCCGGACCCAGACCATTCAGCAATTAAAGGGTCCGGGTTCGGACCCGGGCCCTTAAGAATTTAAAAAGTCCGGTACTGGACCTAGATTCTTATGAATTTAAAGGGTCCGGGTTCAAACCCGGACCCTTAAGAATTTAAAAGGTTCGGGTCCGGACTCGGCCCTTAAGAAATTAAAGGGTCCAGTGCGGACCCGAACCCTTAAGAAACCTTTAAATCTCGAGTCCAACCTTAAAGATTCCGATCCCTGTGTAGAATATGTTGGAATAATGGTCGACAAACGAAACTAGTCGAAATTTATCATTTCGGTATCTCGACCTACCTTCGACAAAGTTAGCCTGACATTGGGCTGATTAACATTCGCATCCTGAGTGAAATAGTTGGCCTGAATTCGGACCAACTTACAGCCATAAAACTGACATTATTATATTATGAGAGAAGTTTTAGGCTCCGGAAGCTACGATCATGGTTCCTTAAAGCAACCAATCCCGACGCAACTGGAACACGTGACTAGTCTGCACTGGACTTACGACCTTACGTAAAATGCAAGTAGGCCGTTCTTGCACCCAACCGCTCAATTTTGTATTTTTGTTTGAATCTTGAGGTTATATTTACATGGACCATGACGGCGGCCATCGATACGTGTACCACACTAGCGCCGCGATCGAGAAGATCTAGAATTTCGATGTGTTATGTACATACGACAGAAAAATGCTCGTTTATGGTGAAGTCAACGTACAGGACTTTGGTCTCCTTTTGTCTATTCTCCATAGCGCCAGTTTTCACTTCTATCATTTTCAAATAGCCAGTCGGTCAACCTGCTTCACGGCCAACCAGCTCTGCTCTCCACTACGTGGAAGTTTTTAAATACTGAATTTTCGATTTCTTATTTTCTAGCGATGGAGAGATTAGTATATGCATGGAATACATGGACGGCGGTTCTCTTGATTTGATACTCAAAAAAGCGGGAAGGATTCCCGAGCCCATTTTGGGGACAATCACTTCTGCGGTGAGTTAAAATAATGAAGAGTGTATCAAATATTGTTGGAAAAGCTCCTAAAGTTTTAAGAGTCCCTTTTAAACATGACAAGAAAATGGCGGGAGATGTTCCAAAACCTAGAAAACCCGGGAAACTATTGAGACTTTTTAAAAGATGTAAGTTCCCACCCTGTTTAAAAGGTTTATTTTGGAGGGATTTATAATTTGAAATATTTTTACTATATTTTTAAATTTATGGCGTTTAAATTTAAAACGTATTATGTTTAAAGTTCTTTTGATTTTCTGAATTAATAGCATTTTAATGTTTTCTTATTTTTTATTCGAATTATGCATAGGTAAATATACGTGTGCACATAGTATGTACATTATTTCTTCATTCTTAATCTTATTGTTAATAGTAAAATAAAACTGTAAATGTATGATATGGAAAATGATAGGAACGACTTTTTGCCTGCCAAATCATTTGCACATTTGGAGTCGCCGTTTAATAATAAGTTTCTCTCTCAAAGAATCCTCCCGGATATTTCCTAATCGCGTACCTCCGAAGTTCGTCGTAAATCCAGAGAAATATACCAAAAGGTAAACATGGCAAATACCAAATAGCCGCTAGAGGCATTGTCTTCAGAACAATTTCGGTGCCTGGTATGTAGAGTAAAGCCCCAGTAAGAAAGATCTCGAAGACAAATGAAAAGTTGAGAAACCAATTTCCCATTCCTTGCTGAAATATAGAGTTACGCCTTGTCTTGCACATAATTAGATCCACCATTTGTGTGATGACGATCGCGAGGAAGTATCCAGTTCTTGCTTCATTAAGCAATTTCATCCTGCTTTCGTAGTCCCAAGTCTGTCCCCATGAATCCTGCAACAAATAATCTTACTTTTTAAATTAACAATCTTTTATATTACAATATTATTTACATTTAGGCTATTTCTGTCGATTTTACCAACTATTCTAATTATTGAATTTTGAGGCGATATAACTAGTAAGAATCCCTAATAAATATTCATATTAACTTTACCAAACCATTATACATTATATGTTGCACGCTTTCCCACAATAGGTGCTAGTATACGTTTTCAGAATTCGACGAAAACTCAGGTGGAATAACTGTGGCAGAATTTTCCGAAGCGGCTGAAAGAGTCTGAGCTCCTTATGTATTATGATCTTTCGTGGTTAAAATTCAGTGGCGGTAGTGCATATTTGCTTCATACACATGTATTGGGAATGGTTAAACTGCGATACGCTATCTGGTGCCAAAAATCAGAACTAGAAAGAGTAGGTAGTATTTTAAAGATGCATTTTAATTTGTGTATAAAAGTGTTTTACAATTTTTTTTTAGTCTGAAGCAATTATTGCATACTACAATAATTCTTGATAAAAAACAAAGTGTTTTATATGGAATTTACATCTTATACAGTGAAATAACACATTTTTTGACAAAAAAGTTTTTATACAAAAAAAAACGATTATTGTATCATATATTGTAAATTTCAACACATTAAAAGCTTAAATAAACTTATTTCGAAGCAAATATGAACTCAAAGTTAATTCTTTTGTAATTTATATTTTAAAAATATTTACTATTAAAAAAACCTGAATTAAACGTTAGGTTGGAATTCATATTTCAGTTCTAACCAGCCCCGTGGTATTCTGAAATAAAAGTGACAGAAATGTTGTCCGTGACCGAGGGCGGCGCTGGCTCTACTTTTAGTCCGAAAATTATTCAAATGCATGGGGAAAGTGTCATACATGTGACGAAAGGGGATAATAGGAAATAAGTGTGTTGTTTTTGGATGCAATTCTGATTACGCGAATTGCTTTGAGAAAGTGCAAGTTTATACCGTACTAAATGACAAAAAAATAGTAAAGATCTGGCAAAGAGCTATTTTGAGAGCTAATTTTGAATTAAAGGCATGTAATTTGTGTAAAGCTTTTTGGCTGTGAGGATATTCTTACGGAGCATCCGATACTTGAAAAGGATGGCTCTGTTATTGGAACGGTGCAAATTATTATCTGCATTATTTTTCAACTTTTTCAATTAATATTAATAAAACAATTGATTAAAGTTGTTATCAAAAAATTTGAAAACAGTTTAAATTCATTACAATTGTTCTTAAAGATTGCAATCTTTTTTGTTCACCATGAAAATAATTTACAAAAAAGTGCTGCCCTATAAGAAAAATAAAAAAATTTCAACTAGATAATGAGTAAAAATATGCAATTAAACTGTTTTTTTTTAACGCAAATTATTGGTAACATGAATTTTCAATAATATCAATAAAACAATTTAATAAAGTTTGTATCGAAAAATTTGAAAACAGTTTTAATTCATTACAATTGTTTTTAAAGATCGCAATATTTTTTGTTCACTTTCAAAATAATTGACAAAAAAGTGTTGCACTATAAGAAAAATTAAAAATTTCAGCGAGATATATAGAGTAAAAATTCTATCGAAAATATGCAATTGAACATTTTTTAACGCAAACTATTAGTAACATGAATTTTCAATTCATATTAATAACGTAATTGATTAAAGTTGTTGTCGACAAATTTGAAAACATTTTTAATTCATTACAATTATTTTAAAAAATCGCAATCTTTTTTTATTCACTCTGAAAATAATTGACAAAAAAGTGGACTATAAGAAAAATGTAAAATTTCAACAACATTATTATATCATTAAGCCGTTTCCCTTTCGGGGTAGGCGTGAATTGCTCGGTGGTAAAGTAGTGATGTGTGGACATTGAAGTAGGAGCCGATGTAGAAGTGTGTCAATGTCGCAGCGATTTTGATTTACCGACTAGTTACATTTGTGGGGGTCCTAGGGCCATGGCCCCGCTGGCCCCGTACTAAATTCGGCCCTGGTGACACGTGTTACAGTATACGTGTTCTGTAATTGTTTTATTCTCGTTCTGTAACTACGTAACATAACCACATTTGTTACATAACGGTGACATATCCTTATAACACTGTTCTGGTATTGTTACAGAACGATCGCAGAACTAATTTACATCGTAACACTGTTACATATGTGTTACGGCACTATTACAGAACAACGTTCCTCTGTAACCATGTTCCTGAATGGTTCTAAAAATATTTGTTGACATATAACGCGGTTCCAGAATTGTTACAGAACGATCACAGAACAAATTTACATAATTATTTACGGCATTATTTCAGAACAATGTTCCTCTGTAACCCTGTTCCTAAATGGTTCTAAAAATACTTTTTCACATATAAAGCGGTTCCAGAATTGTAACAGAACGATTACAGAACAAATTTACATTATAACACTGTTACATGTGTTACGTCACTATTACAGAACAATGTTACTCTGTAACCCTGATCGAAAATTTTTCTAAAAATACTTTTTCACATATAACGCTGTTCCAGAATTGTTACAGAACGATTAAAGAACAAATTTACATCGTAACACTGTTACATATGTGTTACGTCACTATTACAGAACAATTTTACTCTATAACCCTGTTCCAAAATCGTTCTAAAAATACTTTTTCACATATAACGCTGTCCCAGAATAGTTACAGAATGATTACAGAAAAAATTTACATCGTAACACTGTTACATATGTGTTACGGCACTATTATAGAACATGTTTATTTTGTAACACTGTTCCTAAATTGTTCTAAATATATTTTTTCACATATAACGCTGTTCCAGAAATGTTACAGATCTCTGACAGAAAATGGTTCTGTAACAGCGTTATAGAACTGCTACATCCCTTTGGGGAGGACATTACTCGGACCATGATCTAAGTATGTTCCTAATCTGCTACAGATCCGGTTCTTTTCCGTTCTAGAACTGTTACGTCACAGTTATATAATAGTGTCCGCTGGGAATATTCTTGATTGTATAATTGATTTATTAAACATTTTTTATGTTTTCGGGCTTTTTCATATTGCCATAAATGTTTTTTGAACGATCTAAGTATCCTGGAATTGGAACGATTGGAATGAACCATGGAAGATCCGTGCGTCGATTGAGTGGGGGAGGGGGCAATGTTCGGGAGCCGAGTCCTCTGCATCCACTCGTGTACTGCCGTAGAGCAAATATATTATAAGCCTAGATGCGGCACGGGGTGTCAGAGTGGGGCAACTATATACATAGGACATCACATTTTCTGCCATATCGAGGTGCTGCCCTCACCGTACTACAAAGTCGAGAGCTGATTTTCTCGTTCTTCGTCAAATATGACTCTCAGAAAATAAGTTATTAAAATCCGAATAATTGGGTAGACTTTTTTTACCTCAAGGTATGTAACGAAAATGTAAACCTCCGAAAATTAAAAACTCTGCAAACAAGAAATTTTTTAAAAATTTGTTTAGCGCGGATAACCAAGCTGTATGCAAAGATAGGGTTCGCAAACGTCCTTCCTTGGAAGGATTTCTCCTTCTTTTCAGTAGTGTCCTTGTAAGTCCTTCGCACAACCCCAATGTCTTTCCTTTCAGGGATAATGGAAATTTTCTTTATTTTTGCCGTTTACAATTTCCCAAATACTATGTTCCTACCTAACTGAGAATTGTGAGAAATTTCATAAGAAACTGCCACGAATGATGTGATTTAGATTTAGTTTGTAAACTATAAGATGAGTGATTTTGAAGTACTCAAGGCCTGTGTTTCATATGAATTTATTATGAATGGGTCTCAGCAAAAAATACGTTGCCCATTAAAAAACTCATGTTCTCATACAAAAGTCAGCCTAATCAATGGGTGGCAATCTGGAATTCCAGTGACAGATACGCAATTCAGAATTCATTCAAACGCAAGTGGATGGATTTTTGTTTCCCGGGTCAGAACCGAAAAATTAATATTTCAGAAAAAATGGCAGTTGTGCTAAATTGAGCTAGACTCGCTATCGGGAAAAATCGGGAAATGAAAGTGAATTTATTTCTTAACCGGAAAATAAAAAAACTTTGTAAACTGATCAGCTGTCAATATAAATTAATTCATGCTTTTAAAAATTGAACTGTAGTTCAAGTAATAAAAATTGAACAGTAATTGGTTTTAAAAGACGATTCTAAATTTGTTAAAAATTATATAATTTACTTATCTTAACGTAAAAATTTGAATTAATTTAATTCTAAGGCCTTAGTAGTCACACAAATGTAAACGTCCGATTGAGTCTTTATAAACAATGTTCAATTTAAAAATCACTTCAAACTAATAGACTCATAAATAAACGCCTTTATTCAAATTCAAAATCTTATTCAAGTATTGTTTCAGTATAAAATGTTCCATTTTGAACCCATTCAGTTTGAAATTTTTAAATTAAAAAAATAAAACGGAACAATTTTCAAAATGAAACAATTCGAATCTGAATTGTCACAATTTCAGAGTGATAAATTCAAACTTTGAGTGTTATAATTATAATTTTTCTATTTTTCAAATTTATAATTTTAGAAGAATTAAAATGAGTTCTTATTTCGAAAAAGTACACAGCTTCAAGAGAATGTTTAAAGATATTTAAAAACATTTCAAAAGATTTATAAAATTGTGAAGAAAATCTGGACGCTTTTGAAGCCATTTTTTTTTAGGATTAAAAAAAAATAGGAAATATGGCAATCATTTGAAAAAATATTTCAAAGTTCCGAAAAAATTTTCAAACATAATTTGAAAAGATCTCAAATAATTTAAAAGATAATTTATACTTTTGATGATTTCGACAAAGTTGTTGCCTTTATTGTTCAGTTGCAATTTACTGTATACATTACTCTGAACCATCTAGCTTCTTATTCTGAATACAATCTGGATTTGGTCTTTTTATTTTGAAAAATTACATAATTTTAATAGAAGGTATAAAAGTATGGGAACGAAAGTGTGGTCACGAACCAGCTTCTATTTTTAATTAATTAATCTTCGAGTTCAAATTTGGGGGTGACATTGGTAGAGTGCCACAAGACCTCGCTGGTAAGTCGGAGGTACGACAGACCAAGCTAACAGAGTTAGCCTGTTTATTTTCTACATTTCTGTGAAAGTTTCCGTGCATTTTCTTGTCGAGTAGCTGTTGGCGGAATTTTTCAACCTCTGCTTTCTTTACTTCGGCTTTTAAAAGTGAAGCATGTAGATGGATTAATGGCCATAAACTCGTTCTTCATCCATTTAACCACCCCAAACGAGTAGTGCAGAACCGGGACGGCAAGCATGTTAGTCGCAGATACCTTGTTCAACGCCGAGAGATTAGAAGACCAAATCTGTCGAAGAAGATGCTTGTATCTGCTTCGGAATGACTCCTTTACTGATGTTACGTCCTGAATGAGGTTTTGAGGCACGCCCAAGTATGTATAGGTCTCTCCAGTGTCAAGATGTCTAATAATACTTATGTTCACAAGCTCAGAGTCTTTAGGAGCGCCAATAATCTTTCCTTTCTTCAGATGAATTTTGACACACTTGTCCAATCCGAAGTCCATAACAATCTGTCGTGTGTACTTCTTGACGATATTTAAAGCACTCTGAAGTTTGCTTTTGCCAGAATCATAGATCTTCAGGTCATCCATACAAAATACATGAGTGACCTTATGCTCGAGATAATTAGTGTCGCCACAGCGGTATCCAGAAGAATTCCCTAGTACAAGAGATAGAGGCAGAAGTATGATGCAAAAAAGCTGAGGCCTCACGGTATCGCCCTGAAAGATGCCCGTCTTGAAGGTGACGTTGTCCGTTGTCACACGATGATTTCCAGATGAGATAGTAAATCTGGTTTTCCAAAGGGGCATCAATCTCTCTATGCACCTCACTATGTGTGGATGGACCTTCAAGCTTTCCAACAGACAGATGATAAGTCTCTGAGAGGTTGAATCGAAAGCTTTTCGATAGTCGATCCAGGCCATCAATTAGCGGGTTTTCTCGGCAGCCTGCTACAACATTTTTTCGAGCCAAGTTGTTCGTACATCTCTCTCCACACAGGCTCAATTCTTCGAACAATCCTGTTGTTTAGTAAGGATATAAAGATCTTAAACAGTGTGTTCGAACAAGTGATCAGCGGAATGGACGTTTCCGTGTGTTTTTTTCACCACTTCGGCAGTGGTTGATAGACATCCCTCCTCAGATGATATGAGGTCGCAAAACTCCTTGAAGCGGATGATATTATCAGTATCTTCTTTCAACTCTAATGTTTTCGGGATCTTGTATATCTCCCTCCAAAAAGTCTTTACCTGGTTGGCTTGGGTGGATTTTTGACAGAAACAGGGTGATTGCTGAAGAGACGCGAGGGATCAGCGAGCAACGGTTGATTCTCCCTGATCCATCTCTCCCTTTTCCGTATTCTCCTCCATGCGTCAGATAACACCCGTATGTTGTCTACAATGTGCTGCTTGATTGTCAACAGCTTTGACTCGTTCAGTGTGTGATTGTAGATCCTCAATTATTGGGCGAACGTTCGAAACCTTTCCGTGAACGGTCTACCAGATGTTCTGTAGTCAATCACACACTGTACACGGGATGCATTCTGTCTTGCCCACCCAATCTTCTTGTTCAGTTGATGTGCGTATCTTTTGGTCTTTTGATCCATCGTCGATTTTAGTCTTCAATTTGAATCAGCCAAAGCTCTCGCAGCACAACAAACTGAATAATTCATGGTCCAAAGGTCGGACTGCTCCGAGATATCCTCACGAATGGAGGCATCCATTTCAGCCAGATCTTGAGGCTTAGGAGGAACCTGCATGTCAATGTTCCTCCTTGTGCTGAAATCACTATCATCCCTCAGAAGGTGTCTGCTTTCCGCGGCTGGTCTTAATGTCGCTTCCTCACCTTCGCCTGCAGATTGTTCAAGCAGCAGTTGGGGAAGCCTCCGTGAGCAGGGATAATGCTGGCATCGTAGCAGTCTAGCAAGTCATCTTTGAGTTGATTCGTACACTCAGAGTGGGCGTTTCGATGATTCGTCATCGTGTTTCCATCTAAATTATTTTCAGCACCCCCAACTTTAGGTTTATCGGCACTATTTGCCGACCTATTGTTGGGTTCTCTGCGCGTTCCATCGTTTTGAACCCAATCTACAACTTTTTGGTGGTTTGATGGTGTCATTGCTGTTCCCACGAGCAGCTAGGAAAAGGGTTCGTCCGTCCTTGTAGAGCCCCGCATGTAAGGATAAGGCCTTTGTTTAGGGGTTATTCCGTTGGGACGGTCCATGGATAATAGTCCGCGATTGCTTACACAGGCCCACAAAAAATGTGGGTTGTACGAAGAAGAAACAAGTTCAGATCAGTATTCAGCACCGCAGAATACATCAAGGTATGACTTTCGGGCCGCCATCCAGATGACTTCAACGCCGAGGGTATTCCATGTATAAAAAAGCTGATTTTCTAGCGAATTTTTCACGTCTAGTGTAAAAGCCTGACGGGATGAGGCTAAGCTAGCGTCATATTCGTATTTTGCACGAAAAATCTGATTTTCTAGGGAATTTTCAGCGTCTAGCGAAAACTCCGATGTGATGGCGGGAAATTAGTCTCAGGTTCGTGTTCAGCGTCCCAAAATACATAAGAATGTCATGCCTGATCTTTATCCAGACGATTTCAATAACAAGGATTATTTCATAACCGATAAAACTGATTTTATAGGGAATTTTCTGCGTCTAGGGGAAAATCCTGAAGTGCTCAAGGAAAACTGATGTCAGATTCGTGCTCAGCGCCCTAAAATACATAAAACACCATGCCTGGTCGTTTTTCAGACGATATCAATAACAAGGGGTATTTCATACGCGACAGAAATGATTTTCTAGGAAATTTTCCGCGTCTAGGGGAAAGCCCCGATGTGATGACAGGAAACTGATATCAGATTCGTATTCAGCGCCCCAAAATACGTGAAAATATTATGCCTGATCTGTTTCCAGATGTTTTCAATACCCAGGGTAATTTATACCCAGAAAAGTTAATTTACTAGGGAATTTTCCGCATCTAGGGGAAAATCCTGACGTGCTGGGGAAGAACTGATGCCAGATTCGTGTTCAGCGCCCCCAAATACGTATAGATACTATACTCTGATCTCTCGCACAACCCACTTTTTTTGTGGACCTGTGTTATCAATCATTGTAACCATATTTAGCAGAAACCCTTGGTACAGGGACCCTCTATCCGCAACCCGAGGACGCGCTCGGTGGCTTTATCATAGGTCCTTCCGTTTTATTTCAAAGGAATATATATATATATATATATATATATATATATCCTTGCACGCGGGGCTCTACAAGGATGGACCAACCCATATAACTCGTTGACATTACACAGTAGTAACCTTTTCTGAACATGTGAACGAGTTCCATCATCATTCTTGATCGACAGAAAGTCTTTCACCCCTAGCATCATTCGACTTATGCCATCGCGTTCATAACAGTTTTTCACTACAGTTTTAGTTTCAGGAATCAATGCTCTCCCTCTTTTTGGATTCGGAAGCGTAAGCATTCCATGCTCTGAAACTAATTTTTTGAAATTTCTTGCTTTTCGCTCTGATGTATTGAACACCTGCATCAGTTCAATTCGTCTTAAGATTTTGGCGCTAGTGAGCGAAGTTGAAATTGTTCTTGAATATCTTTAGAGGCATTGCATTTTTCAATGATTTGACCAAGTACTTCAACACCAGCTTTATGATATTTTTTTGACACTGCAGTTTGCTGTCTAAGATATCGTTTCATGATCCTCAGTAACTACCTTATCTCTACCAGAAGGCTCTGCAATATCACCAGAGTTCAAGGATGATATTCACGCTGAGTTGATGAGTTGGTATCTACATGAACAGCAAATTTGAGCTCCTTCTGTTAGTGCAGGGAATTTCAAAAGCAATTTATTTTTTTTTATTTTATTTTTTTTGTACTTTTTATTTTCAAAAATTAGGGTCAAATTTCGACTTTTTTTCAAATCGTTACGACCACCGAAAAGTTTGTGAAAAAATCTATCAAAAAAATATGTAGTGAAATTTCGTTTAAAGCAATAGAAACAAAGTTACAAATGTTTGAAAGTAAGGATTTGCTTAAAAACCAAAAATTGTACCCCCTCCAATTTGATAAATAATTATCAAAATTGATTCATTTTTGGTGTGAGGAGTACTATCTAACAGGACTACAATTGGGGGTAGGGTGAAGCAAGTTTTAATTAAAGTTTCAGGTAAATGCAATTTTTTATTGTTTATGGTGATATGGCATCGCACAAAAATGTCAGGATTAAAATTTAAAGAATCGCATGGCTGTTTTTTATAAAAAGTTGTCCGTTACGTCACGAATATTTTAAGATGAAGATTAAAAAAAAACGGACGAATACTTTCTGGAAAAATTAGGTTTCTGTTCTTAATTTATAAAGAATCACAAAATTTATATAAGACAAAATATTTTATTGTTGTGGTAAACAGTTTTATTGTGAATCACAATTAAACGTTGAGTATAACAATTAAAAGTAATACTATTTTGCAAATACCCACAAACAAGCTATTCCTCTTTCATATTTATATTCAGTGGTCAAATTTCGACTTTTAAATTCGCAGACGGCTCTTAGTAAGTGCTCTTCGTGTTCTGGATGACTCGAGTGAGCCTTATGTTTCTTTCAAAAGTGTAAAGATTACATTAATTTTTAATGTTATGCCTAAAGTGTCATTGTGAGTCTCAATAAAATTTTATACTACGACAATAAAATATTTTGTCGTACTCAAAATACTACGACAATAAAATATTTTGTCGTACTCAAAATGTGTCATTCCACATTTACCAAGGACAAAAAAACATAATTTTTTCAGAGCGCGGCCCTCCGATGTTGGACCGAGCGCTTCGCACTGGATAATATATTTATCTCGCGCTCGATGATGTAATTACCGCGCGCTACACGCTCGGTCATTGTACTTCCCCAACATTTTTGCATAGGGCTTTGAAAATCAAATTTCAAACCATCGGCAACTGAAATTAAGTGATTGTAAATTCTCTTTTGTTAAAGTTCCTTCGGCTTTAATGAACACATTCTCATCACGTGTCTTGTAAGGAAAAAACATCAAAAGTAAATTTTTATATCTAATTTATGCAATCGTCATTTTTCACCATTAAAACGAAAACTGCGCGTCTTAATTAAAAATTATTTACAACAAATTTGTGGATCTTTTTTTGGGAAAAAACTTTCATGTATTAAATTTTTTTCGTATCTTGTGAGTATCCTTCTTAGTGATTTTATTTACTTTTCTAACATCTAAGCAAAATCTGGGTATACTTCTGAAAAGGTCACAGAAGAATATTGACTTGATACTTGGCCTAGGGGTTCCTTTTAGACCCTAGTTGAAGGCACTAAAAAGATTTTTTGCGCAGATCAATAAAAATGGGGTGTGAGCCATTTAAAACACCCCCTTTCCACCACTCATGTTGACCCCTTTTCCAGCGCCCTAAAGAAAGACACGTATCATAGCGGTGGTATTAGATATTTTTTTGCAACACTCACCTCAATAATTCACGTTTTCATGCTTCTAAATGGTGCCTAAATGAACTTATTTGAGTAGTCTGTGTGCGAAACAATTTTCGCGCATGCACTGTTTGAAGATGGCTTACTTTAGGCACTTGTGAAAAAGCTGCGCATGCTCACTTTCGAGGTGAATCTGGCATTCGTAACTTCAAACACTGGCGTTGGTATGTTCTTGGACTAAATTTAGATTTGACTTGAACAAATTTCTTAATGATTGAAGTTTTGTTTTTAGGGTTTCGTAGCCGTCTTCGTCCATCGTACAAAATTGCATAAACGCCAACATTTGGCACAGCAAAAGGGTATAAGCTCCAACATTTTTTTCATAATTTTTTTTTACATATTTTTTATCATCAAATTTTTGTTCACCAAATTTTTTTTCAAACATTTTTTTCAACAAATTTTTTTTCACCAATTTTTTTTCACAATATTTTTCTTCCAGAATTTTTTTTTTTCAGCAATTTTGTTACAGCAAATTTTTTCCCAACATTTTCTCAAAAAAATTTGTTTGAAAAATTTAAAAATCTTTTCTTTTAAGATTATTATTTTTCGTTAACTCCTCCTAACACAACTTTTTCGAACGGGCATTGCAAAAAATAGCGTGTGATACACTCACTTCGCGCGCACACAATCACCTATTTTGAGTACTTGTATCACAATTAACTATTCAATGATAACAGTTTATCCTTTAAAACTTTTTTGGACACTAATATCCCAAGTTTTGAAATGTTTTTGTAACAAAAAATCTGAAAATTCATTTTTGTCTTTTTTATCGGAAAATATTAATTTTAGAAAAAAAGTACAAATATAAAAAATATGTAGGGTAAGGAGGAGCAGCGCCGACGAGTTAACAGTTAATGATTTTTTAAAAGTTAATAAGATGTAGAATTGATCCATTTTTTTTTTCATTTCGAGTCCTACATTATTGTATATAATTTTTCTATAAGTATTAGTTACATGAATAAAACAATGATTTAATAATTTAATTATTTCTAACAAGCTGTATTTCGTCGGGGATTTTGAATTCTTTGTATTCATAGAATTCCTGGAATGCCTGGCATTCTCTGAATTCCTCAAATTCTCTAAATTCTCTGAATTCACTAGATTCTTTGAATTCTCTGAATCCCTTGAATTCTCTGAATCCCTTGAATTCTCTGAGTCCCTTGAATTCTCTGAATTCCTTGAATTCTCTAAATTTTTCGAATTCTCTAAATTCCTTGAATTCTCTAAATTCCTTGAATTGTCTAAATTCCATGAATTCTCTGAATTACTTGAATTTGATGCATGCCTTTAATTTGCTGAATGTCTTGAATTCTCTGTCTTCCTTAAATTCTCTGAATTCTTTGATTTCTTTAAATTCCTTGAATTCTTTAAATTCCTTGAATTCGCTGCATGCCTTCAATTTGCTGAATGCCTTAAATTCTCTGAATTCCTTGAATGCTCTGAATTCCTTAAATTCTCTGAATTCCCTGAATTCCCTGAATTCGTTGAATTCTCTGAATTCCTCGAATTCGTGGAATTTCTTGCATTTTCTGAATGCCTTGAATTCTCTGTCTTCCTTGAATTCTCTGAATTCCTGGATTTCATTGCATTTCTTGAATTCTTTAAATTCTTTGCATTATCTGAATTACTGAAATTCGTTGGTATGGATATTTTCATGAAAATAATCTTTAAAATATTTTAAAACAAACTTTAAAAAAGTTGTAGGCTTCATTCCACCAGGCTTGAATACTTTTAACTGCTAAAAAATTTATTATATGTAGATATAAAGGACCACCCTCGTATAAACCCTTACGTAAGGACATAAACGTGCAAAGTTGGGCAAGTGACATCTGTGCACGTGCACAGTTGAACAAGTGATATCTGTGCACGTGCACACTTGGACAAGTGAAATGTGTGCACGTGCACAGTTGGGCAGGTGACGTGTGTGCACGTGCACAGTTTGGAATGTGGCATCTGTGCACGTCTAAGTCCACAGGAGCCCATCTGTGCACGTTGAAATTTAGAGGTCCACATTTGTCCAAGTACCATCTGTGCACGTGCACAGTTGTCCAAGTGACAAATGTGAACGTCTAATTTTCGACGTGCACAGTTGTCACTTGGAAAACTGTACACGTGCACAGATAGTGCTTGGACAACTTTGCACGTCGAAATCTCGACGTGCACAGATGGGCTCCTGTGGACTTGGACGTGCACAGATGAACGTGCACAATTGTCCGTCCTTCCATCGACGTGCACAGTTGGGCACGTGGAAAGTTGCTACGTGCACAGTTGTCCGTCACCCCGTTCCGAAAGACCCAGCTATTAAAGCTTTATGGCAAAAAGCTCTGATTCTGAAATATTTTACCGTGAAAGCTGGCCAGTTCGTTTACAGTTGACATTTTTGAAAGGAAAACATTCTTTACGAGAAAATCCTAAAAGGACCCGATGGCAGTATTTTGTTAACGGTAAATAATTATATATTTACTGTAAAATCAAAATCACAACTTACAAATAAAACAAGAATAAATTCTTTTTTATTCAATAAACTGTAATATTAGTTATTTTCACTTACTAATCGTTTCAAAAAAATTCATTTTGTTTTCCCCTCAGCAAGTGCAAGTACCAAGTTAATTTAGCCAATGTTCTATTTGAGTAGGATACAAAAAAAGTGACGCTAATTTCAGGATTAAATTAGAAGGCTACAAAATGTATGATACTAACCTCAAATTTTTTTCTTTAACAATTCATGTGACCAAAATCTTAAATCAATGTTACTTTCTTTAAACGAGTTGTAAGTGAAAATACCTCATAAATACAGTTTATTGAATAAAAAAGAATTGACTTTTGTTTTATTTGTAAATTTTGATTTAGATTTTACAGTAAATATATAATTATTTACCTCTCTCAAAATAATTCCATCAGGTCCTTTTAGGATTTTTTCGCGGAGATGAAAAATGTTTACTGTGTTCTCTTTTATAACCTGAGTTGCACCCCGGAGCAATACACTTCGGCATAATTAACGTGACAAACAAACATAAAAACACCAGTAGAAAACTGCACCGGGCCATTTTCACAATAATTGCATAAAGAAACCGTCTTATTGTTCCATTTCTAAGAGTTTGCAACGACTCTACTTGACGAAAGCCATATAACCGTCAAAACAACACGTACAAAGTTACAGTGACAATTCACGGACGTTCCATGTGCTACGTTACGTCATTGAAATTTGATTCTCACTTCAGTCCTGTTTTGATCCAAAAAAGTTGTACTAAAACGTCGTTTAGTGGCCTCAAAACAAAGTGCAATTAGAATGGAGCCACCCGAGACTATATTTTTGGAAGACTGTTTCAATACCGAAAACTGGCCTTGAAATGATACTTTTTTTTACAGTGTGAGCCCACTACTATTCAGTCTCTTGCTGGCAGATCTAGTAGAGAAACTGGAGAAAAAAGGAAAAGGGGGAACGGTTTTGGGAAATAGCAAGGTATATTCCTTATCGTATGCAGACGATATAGTCTTATTAGCGGATGACGAGAAAACATATTTTGTGAGGGTCATTACCTCGATATTAGCAAACCATGACAACCTACTAGGTTCAGAAATTCTAAAGAATGATTTTGACCTTCATGTGACCTCTAGGGGTCACTAGGACCCGTTGGTAAAAATATATCCGAACGTAAAATTTTCCGCTCTTTCAGAATCTGAGGTCAAAAAGATGATATCTCTCGAATTAACAAAATTTAAATTCGAATGACCTTGATCCTGACGTGTAGGTGTCATAGGGGTCACGGATTCGTGATCAGCACAGCTGAAAACGTATATTCCACTTGAATCCACATCCCAAAAATATTTTGTATTTGCATATTAATCACTGTGGGACGGTGTAATTTCCACCTTAGTATACCGTGACTGCATTTTACGTTAAGAAGTTGTCAGCGATAGGTGCAGAGCGTTTCATGCACACGCTGAGTACCTAGAATACATACTATCCGGGTGTCCCACTTCCGCGCGAACGACGTATCTCTACAGGCATAATGCGGCCCTAAGGGTGCTTTATTATCATTTTTGTCGCTCTTATGGTGTTTGGCCGCGACCATGCCCTGTCGAACGCTCCGAGGAAGATAGAGTCAATTGTCCAAAACGAGAAGTGATCGAATTCTCTCGGAGGTGCGAAACTATCACTGGTTCGTAACCTTAAGGCGCTTCCTCAGGCTTGAATTTTAGCCCATGTATTACATAACAGCAGTTTCCTCCTACACGGATGAATGGTCATATTCCTTTCGCAACACTGCTCAGACCCGTGTCGCTGATCAATCTCTAGCGATCACCCCAGGCGAAGAGTTTCACGAAGTTACCATGTTAAGGTCTCCACTCGGTCCCATTAGTATCCAAGGTCTTTTGTTTTAGACGTCATTTACTCCACCGACACTCGTAATCATGCATTTCTTATGAACTATTTGTCGTTGCACTTTTCTGTCCTGGCATAGCTCTTTAGCTTTCTTTACGTCCACGTATTTCCTCATGCAAACTCTTGCTTTTCTATGGCTTTTTATATATTTTTGAATTAAAGTCCCATTCAAACATTTCAGCTACTCTTTTCTCGGTCTGTCACTGGGTATGCTACCATTCACCTTACCTCGATATACTTGTTCCGTCAGTCGCTCATCTCTCATTCTCTCAATATGCCCAAACCATCTCAAAAAATTTATTTTACTCTTGTCAAACAGTGCCTCTTATACACCACATTCTTGGAGGATTCTCTCGTTACTGACTTTGTCCATTAGCGTTTTACCGCACACAATACGCAGGTGTTGTATGGGAACCACGTTAATTATACTTTTATGCTTTTCTTGTTATGTTCAAGTTTCGCTACCTTACAGAATTAGTGCAAGTACGAAATTATATGTTGCAATTTTAGCTTTAATTATTATATTTTCACTTCTGATAATGGCTTCTGCCCTGAACACAACCTCCTTACCCTCATTAATACGCCTATATATATCTCTATATTTTCGTCATTAGTGAATAGACTGCCAAGATATACGTTCTTATCAACTTGTTCTGTCATCTCATCGTTTAGCGCAATGTTGCATACTGTCTTCTCACCCTTTCCTTCAAAACCCATTATTTTTTCTATTTGTTCAAATTTTGATTCATTGCCATCCAAAGTGAATCACAAGGTATGAAATCAGTAATTCTCTTGATAGAAATGAATTTCATATAAGTGTGTGTGTGTGTGTATATATACATTTTTTATTAAAGCATCGCATAAAGAAAAAATGCGCACGCGGGATTTTTAGTGTTTTATGAATGTACTTGCAATATTTTATTTATGCATCTATAAAAAAGAATTAAAAAAATCGCAAAGCATAGTTCTCTTAAAAATCCAATGCTGATTACTTAAAAAAAACCATCAAAGTGGCCTAAAAATATAGGGTGGGATTATTGATTATGAACAGTCGATTCCCAATTTGTATTGCTCACCGCGTTCCGTCGGCAACATCGTAGAGTTATGAGTCTAAGGAAGATAGCAAACATGAAAAGAAATTAACTCGCTTCATTTCTACTAATCTGACCCAGAAAATCATGACAAATCCCTGAAGAAATGAAGAAATATGGCGAATTATACGGAAGTGAGGAATCGCAAACTGCTGCAAAATACAAATTAAATCTTCGTTAGAAAAAAAGAAGAAGTTGAATGAGATTTAGAAGCAGAAAAGAGAAATAAATCTTTTGAATTAACAAGTGTTTTATAAAAAAAAAATGTAATTGTCCGGGGGATAGTGACCATTTTGAAAGTAAATTGAGTGAATTGCGTCATCGCTCGAAAGTTTGAGAGCCCCTAGGTCGCTCGACTGTTGGTTCTCGCGCTTCGCACTCGACAATGTATTTACATCGCGTAGCGCTCTCGGTCTTTGTACTTCCCTCAGATTTGTGCACAGATCTTTTAAAGTTAACAGTCAAAGCATCGACAACTGTAATTTGGTGATTGTGAAAAGAATGCGAACTTTTCTACAATAGGTTCAACACTATTTTATCAAATGTATATTATATTTATTTCTGTATCTCAGCCTGGGAGTTTTATTTCAGATCTTGCAAAATTAACTACAAATTTTACTATTCATGATCACTTTAATATTTGTTTCTTATTTTGTATTAAATTTTATCCTCAACTACCCTGTAAAATTTATCAATTCAATAAATTTATATTATTAAAATTCATACTATACATTGGTATTGAAACAAACCTATTTGCTTTATCTTGTTTTTATAATTTGAAAAAGTGCGTATCCATTAAAAAAAAACAATTTTGTTGTTAAAAATTTCATTGCAACTTGTGTCGTTCTTCCATGTCTTTAATTTGTTTATTATAAATGTTTTTTTTACGATTTGAACCAAAAATATGCATCCTGGCGTAAACTGGTTCTAAAAAAATTTTTATAACAAAAGTTTATAACAAATTTGTAGATCATTTTTAGTTGAACAACTTTAGTCTATTAATTTTTTTCGTCTCTTGTGTGGTTTTTCCAAAAATTTAATTTTTTTATTTTCAATGCTCTTTTTTACGAATAAAAGAAAAACGACGCTTCTATTATCAAATTATTTATGACAAAGTTTAATAGCACTTTTTTGTATAAGCAACTTTTGAGCACTATTTTTTTTCATATCTTGTGTTTTTTGCCCAAAGATTGAATTATTTCATTTTTAATTTTATTTTCGAAGATCAAAACAAAAATTACGGATCCTATCAAAAAGTGATTCCTGACAAATTTGTAGATCTGTTTTAAATGCACAACTTTTGTATATTCGTCTTTTTACATATCTTGCGTCGTTTTTCCAAAGAATTAATTTCTCTATTTTTACATTCTCATCTAGAGAAGGTATTAGATTTGTGTAAAATTTGACCCCCCCCCCCGGGTTTTGTTAAATGTACACGTTTTGAGACCCCCTGAACCCAAAAAACAGGTTTTTACGAATGTGTCTGTATGTATGTCTGTCTGCCTGTGAGCACGATAACTTTCGAAAGAAGTGACCGATTGGCTTGGCCTTTGGTATACTCTTTTAGTCTCGCAAAGAAAAGGTCAAGTTCGTTAGTTAGCCACTTTAGATGAAAATTCGAAAAGTGAGCGCATTTTGAAAATTTTTGAGACCATATTTTTTCAAAATTAGAAAAAAATTAACAAAAAAAAATATGCTGGCTGTGCGGGCACATTCTCATTGCGCGCTTTGCGCGCGGCTCGCTTCGCTCGCAAATTTGAGCGCACCTAGGGCGCGCGACTGTTGGTTCTCGCGCTTCGCGCTCGATAATATATTTATCTTGCGCTTCGCGCTTGATGATGTGCTTACCTCGTGCTACGCGCACGGTCTTTGTATTTCCCCCACATTTGCGCCCAGACCTTTTAAAATTAAAGGTCAAAGCATCGACAATTCTAATTTGGTGATTGTGACTTCTCTTTTGTTAAAGCTCCTTTGGCTTTAACGAACACATTCTCATCACGTATCTCGTGTCATTTTTTAGATGGCAGTTACTCCCAGTGGGACCCTGCGGTGGTTGTTAACCTTTAGTTTTTAAATATATATATTCTTTAAGAGAAACATTTTACAATCCCGTAGAATTGGCAAGAGAATATCCTTTCTGGTTTTCTAATCATTTCTGCTGTTAAAAATACTCTTTAAAATTTGATAAGTCTAGAGAAATAAAAATGTACATATATGTAAATGCATCAAATTTTTATAATACTGAGTTTTGTATATTTTAAAATTACCTTGCAACTCAGCTTAAACCATCTTTAGTACATCAAAGGAATTTCTCCTGCTAAGAATACAATGGAAAAAAATATGAATTGTCTATTTAGAAATTTACCACTATCATAAATTGAATACATTAAACTGGAACCAGGAGAAATCGAAGATTTTTCAATTGAAATGTCTAAAATTGTATGGTTTTAATTCTAACTTATTCAAAATGTTATACTTTCTAATTAAAAGCCTTGCTTGTTAAATAATATTATGAAAAAATAAACAATTAGAATGTTCGTAAAATAAATGTATGAGTTAATGAATTTCAAAGTGGTACATTTTAAAATGGAAACTTTTTCAAAAAGAAAATATAGTAATTATGGTTTAAAATACCCATGAGAATTATAAAAATATCATTAACTCAGTATGCTCTCAATTTTGTATTCTATTATATTTGCAAGGTTGTAAAAAAAATTATATTTCAGAATGAATAACACCTCCTTCTGAAGACCTTTCACAAAATGAATCAATTTAAGCTTCTGGAGAGAAATTAAACCACCGATAAATAAAACTGTTCTTTATCACTTCATCTTTGAATACCATGATTGTTAACGATATTTGATTGATAACTACTAATGGAAATGTAATTTACCTAAATAAATGCAATCTCAATGAAACTCGACGTGATATTTTATTTTAGTGTCTCACAACATGTTCCATAGTAAATAACTTTATTTTTCATCCTAAGTCATAATAAAATATCTTTGAATACCCTAAGGTGACTTTGGAGCAAGTCGACATATGCTCAATTAATTTTGCCACTCATTCCTCTAATTTTAGCAAAAAATAATGTAGAACTTTCTTTGCAAACCAAGAAAATGTTTTCAAAAACGTTGCTATAATCTTTGTTTAAACTGTGAGGGCGAGCATATGTTTATAATTTATATACTTTTTTATACAACATAGTTTGTCCAATTACGTATACTAACGCACAAAATAGAAAATCCTTGGGTGGAAATCTCTTTTATTATTATAAACAATATGAAAATACCCCATCCGGAAAAATTTTAATTAGTTTATACATATCAGCGAACAAAGTTCTGTATAATATACATTTGTTTAATAAATAAAAAACAATAATAAATAATAAATGAAAAAATAAAAAATTTAAAAAAGAGAATCAAAATTATATATAATATTTCACACTATGTATAATTTTTTCATCTGGGTAGTTTAAAATAAGTATGTTTGTATTTAAGATCAAAATGAAATCTACATTCTTATGAATAGTGTGTTCACATCCGATATCCACGTGAGTAGCTTTGAATTCTTCTTCATTTCTTCATCGGGGAATTTGCATATACCATTTTATCTTTCGTCGAGGGTTCGCCAATGAGTAGTTGCATTGTCAAAATTTGTAGATAAGAAAGTTAGTGTATGAAAGTTTGAATTAGAAGAAAAAATAGATTTATTTGCAAAGTACTAGAAGTCTCTTACAAAACTCATCAAACTTTTAGCTTTTTTTAAATTTATAGAATTTCACATTTATTAAATTTACTATTGAGTACAAAATTCCAGTCAAATCGAAGGTATAGTGAGTATCTGTAATATTTTCATCTTATATGCATCCTAATTGAGCTTAAATGTTAATGCCATGTATTTACTAACCCTTGATGAAAACGATGTTATCCGCAAAGAAAAATCTTCTGAAAAATCCCTGAGAACGAATTCCAAGTAATTCATTTGGATATCGGATGTAAACAGACAGTGAAATCTTACCACATTGGTCCCTCTTTTAAGTCTTCAAGTACCGCATGTAGGACTTACTGTAAAAACTAAGCATTATTTCCGAGCTAGTTTCAGGTATTACAATAAGACTCAGAAAAAACAGTCTCGAGTGGTACTAAAATGAGATTACTGGTGGGATCCAAAAATCGTTTATTTTAGGTTGAAAATAACAGCATAAAGTTATCCTTTTCAAAAACAGGACACAAAAAAATGATACCGTAAAAAAAGAGATCTCTATTTTTCACAGTGCTTGCATCATCAAAGCAGATTCTCTATAATCTCACACCAATATGGATAAATAAAAATAACCATTTGTTATTTATCAGCGAAAATAAAATAATGATATCTGTGATCAAAATATCAAGGGTATTCGCAATTATTTCATAGATATATTGCTCCTATTGTTTTTCCCCAATACCCCCGCCGGAACTTGCGACTACCATGCTCGTTGAGGAGAATCTAAAGATGGTGTTTTCTCGATTGTTAACAATTGTTGAAACTTGCAAAAAACTTGTTGAAAATGTATTAGTACCTATAGAAATATATTCCCAAATGATGTTGATGAAACTTGACAGCTGACCGACTAATCATCAAAGAATAAGGTTAATCATGATTTTATATTAATGCTCTAGAAAATGTGACATTGAAAACAAAGGCAAACCATTTTCGGAATAAAATAAAATATTTAAATAACATAACATCAATATTTAAAATATTTAAACATAATAATTTCAGTCCAAACGTGTGGCACCAAATTTTAACGAGAAGTCAGTAGCAACGCAACATTAGGGTGGTCCAAAAATGTATTGTAAAATTTTTTTCACTCTAGAAGGTCATATTTGGTGCTCTGGCGGAGAGAAATTACGCTCCTGTTTTTTTCATAAGTTTTTTTAAAAATGATTTAGAGGTTGCGAGCATCAAATTTACGTAAAAAGTGAGATTTTCTTTGTTTTCGATTTTTTTTAAATATGTATATTAGTTTTACAGAAATATCGTACAGATGAAAATTTTAGCTAATACATCTGAGTACCAGAAAAAGTAGTTTAAACAAATTTCTATAAGAAGGCTTTGAATAACTTCTCTATTACTAAAATTGGATAAAATCACAATATATATATATATATATATATATATATATCACCCGGCCGATGCACGATTCGGTTTCGGTTTCTATTCCTTTGGAATAGAACTGAAGGGCCTATGAAAAAGCCACCGTAATAATTCAAGGGACGCTAACTATACCTGTTATAAAGTCACATCGATGAAAAGAGCTGAGATTGCACTTTTACGATGGACTCTTCACTTACCAAAAGTGTTTTTTTCTGGTCACCCTAATATATATATCTTAAGAATGTAGCCATTACGTGAAACGAGTGCGAATCGAAGTAAAATCGATCATTGCATGCGGATTCATCAATGAAAAAGAGGGGACGAACGGGTATGGTGAATGGAAATACCCACTCTATACGAGGACTGATCGAGAAAGAACACTCTGCGATTGGTGTTGGTCACGAGAAGAGGTTTCGCATCTTCACTCATTTAAACCAGCTGCGATACTGTGACAGGTCGCGAATTATAGGCGAGGATAACCTTTTTTTGATGTTGTAGGGAATGTCCAGGAGGACTCAAGTGTTTAAAAGACAAAAACAAAGTAATGCATAGAAATTTATGCAAAACAAATTAAACTAGTTTCAACAAAAGTGGGTAACATCAATTAATTGGTGCAGGAAGAAATTGATTCTTTTTTAACCCATTCCCATATGGGAACGCAAGGATCAATTCCTCTTAGTTCTGAAATGAAGCCGACTGGTTGTACATTATAGTTTTTAATTTAGGAAAGATAATTAATTGAAGTGCAAGTTTTGTTTGTAAGAATCGAAATTCATTCGAATTGTTAACCTGTTTACATACGGGAGCTCATCCATTAAATTATCTTATTTACAAATCAAAACTATGCACTTTTGAAAATTCGCGAAATAAATTCTAATAATTACAAATAATCCTGGACATTCCGAAGTTAATGAAAAATCGAAGCTAGTAAGGAAAAGAAGAATAATATTGGAAGTCCGAAATAGCTGATAAAAAGCAAAAATAGGTCAAAATAGGGACCCTCACAATTCTCCCGTTCGCTTTTGTGTTCCCACGTCTTCTTTCATAACGTGAATTTACTTACAGTTGGAGTCTTAATCATTGTTACTAACAAAATCTTTTATTTCAAATTCAATAATCTCTACGGATTGGTGCCGATGTATATATTCGGAACAAATTTCCTGAACGGAGAAAATTAAATCCGTCGAAAAATCAACGGTTGTAGACATGTTTCTATGACTAAGATGGAGCGATACAGTTGGATTTGAAATCAATCAATTAAGTAAATTCAAAATCAAGAATCATTCAAGTTTTCGAGTGATTCAAAAGCTCAATAATGCTACAACTGGTACCCCTGGAGGGCAATTTTCAAGATTCTATAGTGCGAAAGTAACCGAGCGTAAGTAAGCGTAAGCAATAAGTTGTGATACAATTGTGCAAAACCTTATTTGTCATTATTTTTTTATATACTTTTATTCGACATGTAGTTGAAGAATCGCAAAGACACGATTGAGAATGAATCAATACATTTTTAAATTTCGAAAATTATATAATTTCGAAGCAATTTTAGGTTAGAAGCATTAAAACTTGAACATTTTTCAAATGATCGTTTTAAATCGAAAAATTTTCAAATTAGACGTTAGATTTTTTCAAAATTCGAAGTCACTTGAAATCAATAATTGTTCAGTTCTTATTTATAAATTTAAATTTTAAAATTTCACTCGCAATTTTAAAATTGAACAAAATGAAATCATTAAAATTCTTACCTCAGAAGGTTAACTTTTGTACCCTGAAATTTTAACGATTTAAGACTTTCTGTTTGAAAGAATTCACCTTCAAAATGTTTAGTTTTGAATATTTGATTTATAATTTCTCATTTTAAATAAACAGCCAGATTTTAGTAACTATTTAAAAAATGCCTTTTTTGAGTCAAAAATTCTCAATTTGCAATCGGTTAAAAATGGAATATTTGAAACTGAAACAATATTTGAATGTGTATAATTTGAAATTGAATGAAAGAGTTTAATCATAAATCCATTCATTTTAAATTGTTTTAAAATTGAAAATAGTTCATAAAGTTTCAATCGGACGTTTGCATTTGTTCAACCACTACATGCACTGTAGTCTCCTTTTTTCCGGGTTTAAAAAAATCCTGTTCATTTCCCGGTCCAGTGGCTACCACATTTTTAAATTATTAGTTTTAGGGTAAAAAATTCAAAATTCAAAAAGGTCGAAAAAATGAATTTTTCCAAAAATGGTTTTCATATTTTTATAAACATCAAAGTATATATTTGTACTGAAAAATTTTAAATTATGTTTTTTTCCAAACTTTACTTTTTATTCATTTTACTATTCATTTTAGTGATTGTTAAACCATTTTTAATCAACGCATACATGGTCGAATTTTTTGCTATACATTTTTTTTATTTTCTTTTAATTCTTATATGTTTTGTTTTGAGTGATCATTAATTTGAAAAGCAAATATTTCATATTAAACATTTATTCACAAATTCTAGAATCAATCATTTAATTTTCATAATGAAACAATTTGCATTTTTTTTCATAAGATAGGGAAAAAGATACAACATTTCAGCATAAAATATTTAATACTGGGTTGAAATATTTTTGACCACTCTTTTATAAATATTTAGAGAAAAGTGTGAATAATAACATTTTCTTTGGTTTATATACCGTCGAATATAATCGATTTTTTTACAAACCTGTGCTGATTTTTTTCTTTGATTCCACCAAGATGTGATTTTTGAACAAATATGTCGTAATAATTTCAAATTGTAAAATTTGAATGTTTGAAGTTTATTCCTTTTAAGTTCAGACTTTTCACGTCAAGATATTTTCTTTGAAACCAGAGTTCTTATATTGTATACTTTTTACTCTATAATCTTGATATTTTCGAAATAAACCAGCATTTGAGTAATAACACGTGTTCGCTGATGTGAGGTTGACCTTAAAAAAATGCACCACGTCAAAATCACATTATAATTTGTAGGAAATTTAACTCAAAGCCCTCCAGTATACCCTACTCTACCCTGATTATTATAAAACATTTCAATGACAAACGTCACAAAAATATACGAGGTTCAAGTAAGAAAATTAAATACAACTCTGTCCACGAAAAATTTACGGTTCAGCACTGGACGTTTCTCATAAGCGGTAAGAAATTTCTTGGTTAGTATATAAGGACCATTTCAACCGATACCCTCAGCGTGCGATATTCTGAGTTATGAAAGTGTGTTTCGTGCATTATATATAATTAAAAACTAAAGGATAACAACCACCGCAGGGTCCCACTGGGAGCAACTGTCATCTAAAAAATGAAATCGGCTCCCAGTAGGACCGCGGTAATTACGAACCAGTGATAGTTTCGCACCTCCGAGAGCACCTATCACAAGGACAATTACTTGTACCGAATATTTTGGGTAAAGTCTTTGCAGCTCCCTTTTTAGGTATTGATATCTCTCCTCCTTTTCTTTCTCCTCGGCAGTGATGTTGTATTTGGATGGAGCCGAGAATTCGATCACGACAGTTACTCTGGGTCCTGGGATACCGGAGGAGCTCTCAGAGTATGCAGCCTTATCGTTGTGTGCGGGGCTCCACAAGGACGGACAAACCCTTTCCCTAGCTGCTGCTGGGAACAACAATGACACCATCCAACCATCAAAAAGTTGAAGATGCGGTTCAAAACGAAAGTACTCGCAGAGCACCCGACAACGGGTCGGCAAAGGGTGCAGATAGCCCTAGAGCTCGGGGTGTTGAAAATAATTCAGATGCAAACACGACGACGAACCCGCGAAACGCCTACATTGAGTGCACAAGTCACGGAGGCTTTATGGCGCGTATGAACACTCTGTGGTACTAGAAACACCCAGAGTTTTAGCACGTTCCGCATTAGTCATTGCGAAATCAACGTGCCTACCTCTTGAAAAATGGATATGTACGGGGAGCGCTTCCCCAACCGCTGCTTGAACAAGCTGCAGACGAAGATGAGGAAGCGACATAAGGACCAACCGCGAAAAGCAGGCACCTCCGGAAAGATGATCGCCATTACAGGACAAGGAGGAACATTGACATGCAGGTTCCTCTTAAACACAAAGAGCTGGCTGAAATTGATGTCTCCCTTCGTGAGGATATCTGGGAGTAGTCCGACCTCTGGACCGTCAATTGTTCAGTTTATGGTACTGCGAGAGCTTAGGCTGATTCAAATCGAAGGCTAAAACCGACGCTGCATCAAAAGACCAAAAGACGCTTGCATCAACTGAGGAAGAAGATAGGATGGGCAAGACAGAATGCGTCCCGTGTTCAGTGTGTGATTGACTACATAACATCTGGTGGGCCGTTCACGGAAATGGTTCGAAAGTTCGCCCAAGAACTGAGGATCTACAATCACACACTGAACAAGTCAAAGCTGCTGACAATCAAGCAGAATATTGTTTACAAAATGCAGGTGTTATCTGACGTAAGGAGAAGTATACAGAAGAGAGAGAGAGAGAGAGACAGAGATGGATCAGGAAGAATCAACAGTTTCTCGCTGACTCATCGCGCCTCTTCAGCGATCTTCCTGTTTCTGTCAAAAATCCACCAAAGCCCAACGAGGTCGTGACTTTTTGTAGAGAGGTATACAAGATCCCGAAAACACTGGAGTTAAAAGGAGATACTGATAATATTATCCGCTTCAAGGAGTTATGCGACAACCTCATAACATCTGAGGAGAAATGTCCATCAACCACTACGGAAGATGTGAAAAAAGCATTAGGGGTATCAAGAACTTTTCCGCTTCAGTACAAGATGGTACCAAGAACTTCTGATGGAAGAAGTTTACTCGTACACATCAACATCTGGCCCGCATATTTACCTCATATTTAAAGTTGGAAATGCCTATTCCGAAAAAAAGACAACTTGCCCAACCCATAGAATTACAGGCCAATAACTTGCTTGAACTCACTGTATAGTTCTTTACAGCTTTCCTAAACAACAGTATTGTTCGAAGAATTGAGCCTGTGTGGAGAGAGATGTAAGAACAACGTGGCTCGAAAAAAGGTGTAGCAGGCTGCTGACTGAACGTGCTAATTGACAGGTGCGTCTCCAAAGACGCAGCAGCGCATCAGCGCATCTTGACAATAGCCTGGATTGTCTACCGGAAAGCTTTCCACTCAACCTCTTATAGACTTATCATCTGTCTGTTGGAAAGCATGAAAGTTCATCCACACATAGCGAGATGCATAGAGAGATTGATGCGCCTTTGGAAAACTACATTTACTATCCCATCTGGAAATTATCGTGTCACAACGAACAACGTCACCTTCCAGAGGGGCGTCTTTCAAGGCGACACCATGAGCCCTTTGCCATTTTGCATCACACTTCTGCCTCGATCTCTCGCCCTACGAAATTCTCCTGGATACCTCTTCGGCGACACTTTTCATTGTGAGCATAAGGCACTCATGTATTTTATATAGATGACCTGACGATCTATCCCAGTTGGCACAAAATTTGATGACGTATTTACGACATCGTTACGACATCTTTACGACAATTTCACGACATCCTATGTCCATGTTGTTAGGTGTCTTTACGATATCGTAAAGACACATTAACGACATGGACATAGGATGTCGTAAAGTTGTGGTAAAGACGTCGCCAAATTTTGTGCCCACTGGGTAGCTACTATACATTTTTAGCTCCTCAAAGGTTCAGCTATACTGTCATTAAATTTGGCAACCATTTTAATTAATTTTTAAAAAATTCCATTATTTGGCTCGTACAACTTAACAACTTTTCCTTGAAATGATGAATATTTTTTACAAGCATATTTTACAATTTCAACCATTCAAGTTAAAACCTTATACCAATGTCGTTTCTCATAATCTAACAGTCGTTGATATGAGGCATCAATAGTTTTACTAGCTTTTCAATTTGTAGACACATTTTTCCATTCTTGGAAGTTTTTAATATGAATATTACTTGCTTCATGTCGATCTAAGGCTCTGGAAATTTTTTTTTTCAGTCAGAAAAACTATTTCCTTCAATACTAATACCGGTTTTATCAAATAATTTACATGGAAAGCAAAACAACGAGTTTGTTTTTGTCGAATAAATTAACCAGTCTCTGTTAACTTCTTCGCCGCTCGGTAAAATTCGTTTATAACGTGAAATTTAAAAACTCCTACCACTTTCGTTTTTGGGGAAATTAAAATCACAGACCTGAATTGGGCCTCTTTCAAAAAGTGTTTGTCGGACACTGTGTGATATCACATTAGGCCACATGGCAGGGTCATTACTGATAATGTACTTATCTACAGTGTTTTCTACGTTGTTCCATGCTATTCCTTGTAGATCTACTATTTCTACCTCTAGCATTTTGTTATTGTCTCCTTCCAGGTCTTCAATATGTTCAGGACCTACTTTTTTGTGACTCTCTTGACACTGAAACAGAATTTGCATGCATTATTATTGGGAAAGAATTAAAAATTGATTTTGTAAACATGCACCCTGAATGGTCCAAAAATTCAATTGAGCGGTTGGGTGCAAGAACGGCCTACTTGCATTTCACGTTAGGTCGTAAGTCCAGTGCAGACTAGTCACGTGCAACCAAAAATATATTAGCAGTTGATATTTGAATCAAAAAAGATTTTAATTTGAAATGAAAACTGATTGAATTCAACAAAAAATACGAATTTTCAAGAAATAGTTTTATTTTCAAAAAAATAATAGGATCATCAACTAAAAAATTGATTTTTAATAAAGGAGTTCAATTTTCAAAAAAAAAAAAAAAAATTTTGAACAAAATGCATGAATTTTCCACTAAAAAAATAAACTTTGAAACAAAAAATGGAATAGTTAAATTTTGAGAAAAAGAAAAACAATTTTTAAAAAAATGAGAACGAATTTTTACAAAAATATTTAATATTTCAGCCAAATAATTGTATTTTCAACTAAAAATATCGATTTTGAACCAAAAATGGGATAGTTAAATTTTTAGTTAAAAAATTAGTTTACAAACAACAACAAAAATTAGTTTTCAACCAAAAATATATTAGCAGTTGATATTTGAATCAAAAAAGATTTTAATTTGAAATGAAAACTGATTGAATTCAACGAAAAATACGAATTTTCAAGAAATAGTTTTATTTAAAAAAAAAATAGTAGGATCATCAACTAAAAAATTGATTTTTAATAAAGGAGTTCAATTTTCACAAGAAAATTAAAAAAAATTTTGAACAAAATGCATGAATTTTCAACTAAAAAAATAAACTTTGAAACAAAAATGGAATAGTGAGATTTTGACAAAAAGAAAATAGTTTTTAAGAAAAAGAAAACGAATTTAAAAAAAATATTAAATATTTCAACCAAATAATTGTATTTTCAACTAAAAAATAGCCATTTTCAACCAAAAACGGATCAGTTAAATTTTGAGTTGAACAAACTAATTTTCAACCAAAAGAAAACCATTTTTCAATAAAAAATGTAATCGCAGTTGATATTTGAACCAAATAAGTTTGAATTTAAAATGAAAACCAATTGAATTCAACCAAAAAATACGTCTTTTTCACAAAACAGTTTAATCCTTGACAAAAACAGATTAAAAGTAGAATTTACAACAACAAAAAATTAAGTTTTAACGAAAAAGGAGGAAACGGGAAAGGTGTGTCAAGTCTGATTATACAAAAATCATTGTAGAAATAAATAATATCAAAATATTGAAAGAATTATGGCAAAAATGTAGAAAAACTATATAAATAGTATATTTTGGGCCACTCATATGAACGTACATAAAAATATTGATATTATTTTTTACAAAATATATGCATACAAACTATACTGATAGTATTTAAGTTTCATTATATCCTTGTTAAACAGAGCTCTCTACAATTTGCATTAATTCTCATGAATATCAAAATTTTGATGTACTTTTATATGAGTGGTCCAAAATAAATAATGAATTTACAGTTTCTCTACTTTCTGCAACAATTCTTTCCATATTTTAATATTATTTCTTTCTATAATAATTCGTATAATCGGGAAAAAATTATACTGAATTTTCTATAATATTTTTTCATAAGGGTTGTCAGTCCAATAAAAAATTTACCGTAACATAGTCGATAAATAAACAGAAAGATTGAGAAATCTTTGTTCTAAATTGCTATAATACTGAAGAACATTGTCTTCAGATATTTCTGGTAAAGGAAGCGTGTCAGAAGGTTCTAATTCCCGTTTATCGGAAGAGTCAAATTCCGAAATATCAATAAAAAGTTTGTTCATTATATCGTGTAAACTATTACACAGTAATAGTTCATTATATACCCAGTTAGTATAGTTTCCAAACTTCGTTGGTGGTTTGAAGGAGCGTTCTGTGGCTTTGGTTAACAGTGTATAACAATTTGCCCCCGCAGTAACTAAATTCTCCTGAGAAGAATCTATATGGGGAATTATTATTTTCCTGATGGATTCCTGAAATCATACAAGTTACCTGAAATGTTACTTTCTTCACTTTCTTAATTTTATCATTTAAAAATCAAAATAACTGACATCATTATTCATAAAAAACTAACTTAAAAATAAATAGGCATTAGGTAAAGTAAATAAAAAAATACACAATATATTTCGGCAAGTGAACAATATATATTTAGAGTAAAATTCGAATTCAGTAATAGACATATCACACAACCAAAGAGTTTTGTTTTTAACCAAAAAAATATTTTTCTACCCGAAGAAATTAATTTTCAGACAAAAAATAACACTTTTGAACAAAATAGTTTAATTTTCAAGCCAAAGGATGAATTTTCAACAAAAAAGTGACTTTTCAACCAAATAGTTGGACTTTCTACCAAAATAGTTACATTTTTTTGTTTAAATACAGGAATTTTCAACCAAACATTTGAATTCTCATACAGAAAATATTCATTTTCAACAAAAAAGTTAACTTTTACCCAAATAAATTAATTTTCTTCAAATATTTGAATTTTTTACAGTTTAAAAAAAATATTAAAATTTTCAACTAAAATTACGAATCTTTAATGAAACAGCTTAATTTTTAAGAAAGTAGTTCAATTTTGAAGCAAGCAGTTAAATGTTCAAAAAGAAAAAAACAAGTTTTCTACAAAAGAGTTAAATTCCCAACTAAAAAATTAATTTTTAACCAAATAGTTTAATTTTCTACCAAAATATTTGAATATTCTATTAAAAAAACTAATTTAAAACAAATTAATGAAATTTTCAACTAAAATTATGAATGTTCAACCAAAGAGCTGCATTTTTAACAAAACAGTTATATTTTTAACCACGTAGTTAAATTTTCAACCAGAAAAGACGAATTTTCGACAAAAACGCTGAATCCTCAATCAAATCAAATTAATTTTCTACCAAAATAGTAGAATAATAATAATAATAATAGAATTTTCAGCAAAAAAAAAAAGAGTTTTTACCATAAGAGATGAATTTTGAAAGAAAAAGGCCGAATTTTTAACAGAGAAAGAAAAAATTCCTATTAATTGTTAAATTTTCATTCCAAAAAGACCAATTTTCTGCAAAACAATTTCATTTTCAAATGAAAATGATGAATTTTTAACAAAAAAGTTACTTTTCGAGCAAATAGTCGAATTTTATACCAAAATAGTTCAATTTTGTAAAAAATGTATGAATTTTCAACAAAAATGGATGAATTCTTAATGAAAAATATAACAGTTGATGTTATTTCAACCAAAAACGATGTTAATTCAAAATAAATCACAGTTCGATTCTAAAAAAGCGAATTTTCGACAAAAACGCTGAATCCTCAATCAAATCAAATTAATTTTCTACCAAAATAGTAGAATAATAATAATATACACATCCTAACTCCGTGGAAAACTGAACCCAGTCCGTCCTTTTTGGATTTCTGACTGATTTGGGGCCAGCGGGTACAATGGATTTCAACACGAACTCTATCTGTGAGTGATATGAGAGAGTGGGTTCATCTAAAAATCTTTACCTTTTGATATTATCTCTAAAACTACTGGTACAGAGACTGATGGCAATGACTTCGTCCCTGACCGAGTTACGGAACGTCGGGGTGTTCCCCGTGTTAAGAATATCTGAACCAGTGGTGAATAGGTATTCCAGCAGGTAACTACCTCTTGAGTTGATGACCGTGCTGCCTCATGAAGTATGGTGGGAATTAGCATCGCATCCCAGCAGAAGAGGAATATCCCTCACCTTGCAACATTCCACCAGTGTACATACCTCCGCTGGTGGGTTGGTATCGCTGTTATAAGGAAAATAAGCCGATCCCAGAACTAGCCTTCCTATTCCTTCAAGATCCGTGGCTATCACCATCTGGTCTCTCGAACATAGCTCAAGCAGCGGGACAGCGGTAACTCCCTTCGACAGTATGCAGGCCCTTGGTTCGTCGGCCTTGGGGTCGACGTAATATATAAGAACAGCCCCTTTCTAATCCCCTTATGGTATCCCGAAGTTACCAAGGTTCTTGAATTAACAAGATACCTGTTTGAATCGTAGCCATGCCCATCTGCAAAACTGTAGAGGCGCCTTTGCTGTGATGCAAGTCACTCTGGGTAATGTTGAGACCATGAGCAGTCATTTAGGTCTGCTCCCGATCTTCCTGTGTCTCAACAGGCTCCTTTTCTCCCTGGTCGGCGACCCTAATTTTGACCTGTCCAAAGTGATGAAAGGGCCTGTTGTTGAGGGCCGCAAGAACCCTTCTCTGGGACTCGCAAATCTGCACAACTGAGAGATGCCTGGTGCCACTGCTGTGTCCTCTTCCTGAGGAATATCATGCCTGACGATTCGCCAAGACGCGGTCCTAAGTAAGGGGTTTAATCCCTCCAACCACCGGAGTACTACAGACGGGTCTTCCAGTTTACCCAGGAATAACGCCGTAGTCCTCACCATTTCTGGAGCAACTCAACCTCACCCACCTTAAGATCTGCATTGATCTGGGGACACTCTTTCAAGCGCCCTCCAGGTAGTCTCCCTGAAGATCTCGCACTGCTCCGTAGTGAGCATTGAGTCCGGATAGTTGGTGTCGGCTACAACATCTTCAGGGGGTTAGTCCTCTGAGCGGCCGTCAGTCCAGCTCCCGACGTTCTCTGTTTGTCGGCTGCTGGGCCGCCTTGTGCCTCTTCGAAGCCCCTACCTCTTTTCTGGGCCTCAGTATTGGATGTCGATCCTGTAACTGATGACGTTCCAGCTTTCTTAGCTGCTTTGCTAGCCTGCTCCGCTTGCCTCTTTAGTGTCCTTTTCAGGCAACTGTTGAGCCGTTTATTCTTATTGAGGGACTGATTGGCCTCTCCCGTTACTGTAGCCTCATTCAGAGGGACTGTCGATCCCTCAGTTCCGGAGGGAGCTTGGGGCATAGCCACCACCTGAATTTGGCTCGCCAGAGAGACAGATGGGAAGGAAAGGGTTATGTTAGACCCTTTTAGGCCAACTTTTTTCTCTTCTCTCCCCCTTCGCTGCCACTTTTCCTCCTTCCTTCGATTTTTGGTTCAATTATGCCTGTTCTATTTTGATCCCACGAGATGCTACGGAAATAAAAGTTCCACCCCTGCAGAGCCCCGTATTCAGGAGTAAGACTAATTGAGCTCAAACCTGCCCACCAACTACAAGGTGTTACAGCCCCAAAGGGAGGTATTAAGCTTTCATAGAAGTCAGAAGGTTTCGGAGTATTTTTAATCATTTCTACAGATTCACAAAATGTTGAAAGATTGTGATGGGATTTCAGCAGATTGAAAAATTTGTAATGATTTGAAAATATTTCATGGCATTTTACAAAATTT
>JAABKJ010075445.1:36340975-36494524 GCA_011634705.1 Andricus grossulariae
GTTAAATTATTAAATTTTACATTTTTTGTCGAATTTTTTTTTCAACTCAACTACTCATTCGAAATATTAAAACTTGGTTGAAGATTCATCATTTGAGTTGCAAATTTATCAAACGAACTTTAACCATAATGTTTGTAATGACCACAGTCATAATAATAGAAGTGCATGCGTACATTTCAGAATTACTTGATATTATGATGAATTAACATTTGAAGCACCAATTAAAAGTATCGAAACTCATTTTAGAATACTAATTTCTATTTCAAGATTCAGATATTCCGAATTTCTTGTTGGATTGTGTTGAGTTCTACTTGCCTTTTTCGAAATCGGTCGGGAAATTGTATGAAAGTTTGAAATTAACAAAATGACAGCAATATATTTGAAAATGTATTGAAATAATAGGCAGGTATGATATCATTGGAAAAAATTTGCTTAATGATACTCTACAATGAGCTAAAATTTGTCTTTCAAAGACAAGCTTATGAAATTCTGGCGACATGATATTGTGAAATTTTTTATTTTCACTCATGTAGATTGTCTCAGGTGTAGTACTTGATATACGAATGATCATTTTGATGACGCGCTGGCCCACAAATTATTCCGCAGTTATAAAACAGTAAGCACCTAAGTAGCATATGGTAATCTTCGAAGAACGAGGAAAACTTTTTAAAAAATAAATGAAGCTTCAAGATGTGCATATAGCCCTACCTATTTTTCCCTCCGCTACCTGCAAATGTACATCAAACGACCAGTATATATATAAGCAAGCAGGTTTCTGAATAATTATTAGTTTCTTCGTGCGAAATTCTAAGCAAGTCAGTTTAATCAACGTCGAAATAAAATGTGGCTCTTCTTTGGTGCTCTTGTGCTTAACTTTATGGTTTTCTTTAGAGAAATTGGTAACGATCATAATCATCATCCTTTTTAAATCAACATTTGGATCATTTGTTTCTAACTAGATGTGTTTTATATATATTCTTTTCTATATTTGTCTCTTTACAGAAGCATCAGGTTTGAGAAAAGTCTCGACTAGGCCTGATGTGGATGATCGAGACGGAATAGATCATCTTGTCACTTCTAGACGCCCTACACAATCATCTTCGACATATAATAATCCCACTTCACTAGCAAATGAGGCTCTGGATTTAAATGCATATCCTCCTCATTGTCCAGAATCTTCTGATCACTCAGGGTATTCAAAAATAGGTTTCCCTTTATTTCCATTATATAATCACATATTTCAAGAACTTCAAAAATTTCAAGAATTCTCAAAATTTCTAAAAAAAATTAATTTCCAATATTTTCAAAATTTCTAAACTTTTCAAAAATTCTAAATTTTCAAAAATTTCTTAAATTAAAAAATTTTTTTTTAATTTTCTAAAATTTAAGAAAATTTCTAAACTTTTTAAAAGTATCTACAATTTTAAGAATTTTAAAATTTTAATAGTTTCAAGAACTTACAAATTTTTTGAACTATTTGAAATTTTGTGCAATTCGATATTTACGGAATTTCAGTGTACCAAAAAATACGTGTCTCTTTGTTTTCATTGTAGAATGACACATTTCAAGAATTTCAAAAATGTCATCAATTTTTCAAATTTCCCAATTATTAAAATTTTTGAACATTTCAGAAATTTGTCAAATTTAAGAAGTATAAATTATTAAAATTATAGAAATTTATTAAAATTTCAAAATTTTACAAATTTAAAAAATTTTAGAACTCAAATTTTGTTTTGAAATATTGGAATTTTTGGAAATTTATGGAAATTCAGGGTATCCAAAAATACGCTTCCCTTTATTTCCATTATAGAAACACATATTTCAAGAACTTCCAAAATTTCACGAATTTCCAAAATTTCTAAAAATAATTTAATTTCAATATTTTCCAAATTCCTAAACTTTTCAAAAATTCTAAACTTTTAAAAATGTCTCAAATTTAAAAAAAAATTATAAAATTTGTTTAATTTTATAAAATTTCGAAACTTTTGAAAAATATCTACAATTTCAAGAATTTTAAAATTTTAATAGTTTCAAGAACTTAAAAATTTTGTGAAATATTTGAAACTTTGTGCAATTTTAGAAATTATGAAAATTAAGGAAAATTCAGAGTATCCAAATATATATGTTCCTTTATTTCCACTGTAGAAGGATATATTTAGAGAATAACAATGATGTCACAAAAATTTTTAATTTTCAAAATTTTGTACCTTTCGAAATTTGTTAAATTTTAAAAATTTTGGATATTTACGGAATTTCAGTGTATTCAAAAATACGTATCCCTTTATTTTCATTGTAGAATGAACCAACACAAGAATTTCAAAAGTCAAAAGTTTAAAAGATTTCTAAACTATAACAAAATTTCTACAATTAAAAAAATATATATTTAATGGCTACAATTTTAATTTTTAGACATTCAAACTTTCAATAGTTTCAAGAACTTCAAAATTTTGAAATTTTTAGAAATTTTGTGCAATTTTAGAAAATAAGTCAAAGTTTAGAATTTTTGGAATTTTCCGGAAATTTAGAGTACCCAAAAATACGTGTCCCTTAATTTCCACTGTCGAATGACATCTTTTCTTATCAATTTATATCGACATTCTAAGCTTGACCTGTCTGCAAGATTTGAAATGGAATCGGTCATTTAAAAATTTAAATTCTAAGTTCCAAGTCCCCTGACCTTCTTCCACTTCTCTTAGCAAAAGATATCCTTTGTACAATTGTACTCTATAGAATACACAAGAAAAACACGACACTGAAAAGTGTTTGCTTCCTACTCATATCATAACGACATTCAGTCGAGAGACCTTGACCTGTCTAATTTACATTTACTTTCAAGATTCAAGTTTGTACTCCCTTGACGCGCGGTAAGAAGGCGATGTTGATCATTTTCGTTAACATTACTCGGAAGTGGTGAATTGTTCACGGCGTTAGAATTAAAAGGAGCTAATATCACATTATTGGATGGATTCGATTGAAAAGAACTCGTACTTTGCGGTACGTCGTGTCTCGAAGGTTCAACTAAACGTGTTGTACCACTGGTAGTTGCAATTCTTACCGAATTCAAATCTCCCGGATTTAAATCTCTAGAATTGTCAACACTACCCGACCCCCTTAAAAATTCTCCCATTGAATTTTTCTCTCTTGAACTTTTTTCGTTCTCTACAGCCTCGTAGAACCTAGGACACAAGTTCTTCCTATCGCTGTTCCTGAACAGCTTCAGAGATCCACCCTGGACCCTGGGAGTCTCTCCTCTTCCGGATTTACCTCCCCTTTCAGATTTTTCTACCCCTTCAAATTTAGCTCCCCTTTGAGATTTCCCTAGACTTTCATCCAGGTCACTGGGGATGGTGACAGTTGTGGACGATCTGGAGAATTCCGGCTTTTGGTGAACTCGACATTCGACCCTTGGCTCGGATCGACCTTGCATTTTAATAATTGACTCTAATTCTGCACAAGCCTCGCAGTGGCTGTGTTCTCTGGAACCGCTTGCGCAGTCTATCCTCTGAATGGAATACTTTTCTGGGCTCGAATTATCACCCCGGTCTGGATTTTCAGGGTCTGAACCAGAAGACAATCTTCCGTGGTTGAGGGGACTTCGAAGAATGCAGAAGTCCTGTCTTCTCAGGAGATTTGTTGTCCCCGCGAAGTGAGGATAAGGGTTGAAACCCTCGACGTGCTGACTTGGATTGACTTCAGTTCCTCGAAAATTTGGATTTTCAAGGACACTGTTCACCCTGGAAGGACTGTAAGAATGGGCAAAACATGGGGGGATGCTCGGAGTTTGGAGCACTGTTGATTGTAATGGGGAATGATCGGGAGACGTTGGACTCGAGATCTTTCCCCTTGTCTGTGCAATCACCGTTTCGTAGCTCGGTGGAGGTCCGTATAATTGATAATAAGGGCAGTTGTTGTCATTTAGAACGACGTTTGTATTTTGGTAGTGAGTTGAACTGGCAGCTGCGCCATTGTAGGCTGGCGAAGATGCACTTCTGTGTGGACCTGCAAAAAAGAAGTAGGTTTTAGTCAACACCGCCGCTTTAGGATTGGTGGTTTTTCTGCTAATAACTGGACTGAGAACAATTGCAAATTAATTCTAAAAAGTGGCGAAATTCGTACTTTTACCTAGGTCAATTTTGGAATTAACTGACTTTTCTCTTTTTTAATACTTCATTCAATTTTAAAGAGACTAGTATCATCAATAAGCATCTAGCAACTAGCATCCGCATCAGCAATGCGTACTTTTTCGGTTCGAAGGGACAAAAAATTCCTAATATGAAATGAAAATTTGTATTAACTATTTAGGGACCATTCACAAAATACGTGATACATTTTTCACGAACTTTTAACCCCCCCCCCCCCCTTGCGTGATGCTTTTTCCATTGTTCTCAACATGGAGAATGATTCTTTGATAGACCCCCACCCGATAAAAGAACAAGAAATATTGTTCCACAAAAAAATTGAACATTAAAAATAGCAAACTTTGTCAAAAATCGAATCAAGAATTTGTTTGAGTTTTTCTTGGTGAAAATTGTGAAATTTTATTTTATCCGGTATTTTATATAATACAGAATTCTGTTTCACGAAATGCCTATAAGTTTCGTTATACTCAGAAGGAAAGTTTCGGAAGCATTACAATTTAACTAAACTTTGACTGCGAACTTCAAAATAGTGCAGTTCCCATGATTTTCAAAATTTTTGAAAATCCTTAGGCCAAAGAATTGAATTTCCATTGTTAATAAGTTATGCCAAAAAATTTTGTTTTTCGAAAAACCTGAAAAAATCTTCTCGATCATAAGGGTTATCGAAAAATTCATTTTACATAGAAAAGAAAACGACTTTTCATTTATGGCCGTCTGCTTGAGATAATTTGACCTGAACTAAAAATGTAAACTCAAATTTAAAAAAATATTTGTGAGCAAAAAATTCCAGTCATACAGATTTTGAATATGCTATATTAATACTACAATACTATACACGTCGCTTTTCTTACACCGCACACTTTTTTTCAGTGTTACGAGATGATTCAACATTTCATAAAAATTGAGTTTAAGAATTTTGAAAAAATTATTAAATGGCGTACTTCAAAGTTTCAGGTTTGAATATAAGACAATGCTTCTAAATCTTCACTAATATTATAAAATTTTTTTTCGCAAAAGAAAAAATACAGATTTTCCAATAAATTGTCTTCTTTTAATAGAGTTGTTTAATTTTGTTTTCAAATATTTGAATTTTGAATCATACGAATTTGAAGACATTAGCCGATTAATTTTTTTTCTTGTGATTCTTCCAAATGCCGAAAACGCAACTCTTTTTTGCTTGACTATGATGATTCAATTAATTCAGCATTGAAAATTCAGCCTACACACTTCATGTTAAAATTGCTATTTACATACATAATCGACAAGAAAAATTCAAGCATATTTTAGTAAATAAAATCACTCGAAAACTATACAATATTTTCATTAATTGAATTAGGTCAGAAAATTCATATAAGAGACCCAGTAACTAACTGTCAAGAATAATACATTTGATTCTTTGAAATGTGAAAATTTCAATTCCAAATTGTTTTATTCCATTAAAATAAACATATAATATTTCTTTTTTTACTTCATTCCACCTGTCGGTTATATTTTCAGTTTCACAGTTTATTATTTCGTGGAATATTCAACAATTTTGAATGATCTATTTTGGCGAAAAATCATAGTATAATGTCGAAACTTCGAGTGGAATATTTTTTACTGGGAACTCAACTACTTCTAAAAAAATTATCTTTTTCGTTTGGAAATTTACAAAATATTACTATCCCAGTTGGAGAAACATCTTTTCGGTTGAAAGTTTAACTACTTTGTTAAAAATTAATTTTTTTCTTGTAGATTTATTATTTTATTAGCAATAGTTTGGGAATCGCTGCTCGGGTGTTCTTCGAAATTTTTTGCATTTCGGTTTTTTTCAACTTTAAAACTTTTCCTGAGAATGAAAATTAGTGCAATATATAAATCTCAAATTACCAAAATATTAAGACCTAATTTAAAGTAGTGCTATTTTGAACAATTTAAAGTTGAAATCATCTTTTGATATTTAAATTTGAAATTGTCCAGAAAGATTTTAATGAGGCTTAAGAGAAAATCATGGGTCCTAAAGTATCCTCAAGGTCCTCAGGAATAGTATTTCTGAATCAAAATACAATATTGATATTGATACAAAATTTCTCTTTTTACAGTATCTATTTTCTAATATAATAAAAGAGCAAATACGATATTCACGACATATGGCGACCCTTCTTCGGAAACTTTAAAATTAATTCGCTTCATTCAACTGTTTTTTATATAACTTTCTAAAAACTATTTCATGCTGATTTTTAAAAAATAAAATTAATCAAGAATTAACTATGTGTTATAATTATTAGCACATTTTATAATATGAAATTTATTTTTTGGGAATTTTTGCAGAATTTTTCAATTTTTTACGGACTCTGATCTCTCTCAACTCAGAGAGAAATTTCACACAGAAAGTATACGATCAGAAAGTTTTCGGACTTGAAGGATTTTGAATTTAAAATTCAAACCTGAAAAGACGATGTCAAGTTTAAATTGATCAAAATGGTACCACTTCAAATTGCGTCTTAATTCATTTGTAGTTTAAGACTTGAGGTGGACAATACATAATAATTTGAAATCATTAAAAATTAGGAGCTTAAAGAATTGAACAAATTTGGATTTAAATACTTAATCTATGAAATAATTTCACTTACAATGAAATATTATCTGAAAATCAGTATAGGCCTATAAGATTTTGCTATAATAACTTTCTTGTAATTTTTTTCTAGATTATAAGAAATTCATTATATTGAATCATTATTGAGAACGATCAGAAGATAATCAGGATGAGCACACAAAAAAATATATACTTCAATGCCTTGCGCTGGATATTACTATTTTCTAGAAAAATTTCTAATTGAAGTGATAAATTTTTTATGAAGAATTGAAATTCCTATAAATCTTATGTTGTGTTAGCTTTTCCACCTAAGATGAGCATTTTTAAACAAAAACATCCTTAATATTCCCAATGTTAATGAATGTCAGGTTTGAGTCAAGTTGAAGTTTCACTTCAAAAATGGTTTCTTTAAAAAAAAATCATTATAGTTCCAACAAGATTTGCAATTATTCTACAGTTTATGGTGGTATTTACGTTTTACATGAAAACAGTTATATTAAGCCAAGATCATCCAATTTCATTAAAGATTCACAAATTTAAAAAAACTTTTGTTATGTGACGGTAGTGTTTTTCGTCGAGAATTAATATTTTTAATTTGTAAAATCATCAGGATTTTCTGATTATCATGATTATTTAGTTAATAAGTTCAAAAAATTTTGTTTCGATGACGTTTTATACCAGTAATCGGTACTTGCATGAAAAATTATTGGCTTTTAAAGAAAAAAAAGTGTTCAACAAACAAAATTTCAGGTTTGAATATAACGATTTGATTGTCTATATTATATTGAACAAAAATATTACATATATGAATTCTGAAGTTAAGAAAATAATTTTCATCAATTTTCAAATGTCAAACACATTTTTCTTCCATTTATTATTATTATTATATCATTAAGCCGTTTCCCTTTCGGGGTAGGCGTGAATTGCTCGGTGGTAAAGTAGTGACCCCCCCCCCCCGCTAAATGGGATTTCTTTGGTTGAAAATATAAGTGTTTTGTTCAAAATTTGTATTTTTTTTTTATTAGGAATTAGTTTTTTAAACTGAAAAGGTAACTATTCTATTTTTTTTCGAGCATTATATTTTTAATTAAAAAATAATGTTTTCTACTTAAAAATTCAACAATTTGACTGGAAATTAATATATTTGATTGAAAATTCGTCTTTTTTGGTAGGAATTTAATATTTAATCGTTTCTGATTGGAAATTAATCTGTTTTAATATAGGATTCAACTATTATGTCGAAAATTCGTATTTTTTAGTTGAAAATCAACTATTTGGTTTAAACATTCAATACTTTTTTAAAAATTGTTACAATTGATCCATCATTTTAGTTGAAAATTGATTTGTTTTGTACAAAATTCATCTGTTTGGCTTGAAAATTCAACAATTTGGTAGAGAATTAAACTGTTTGCTTAAAAATGAACATTTCTGTTGAAAATTCATATTTTTTGTTGTAAATTAAACTATTTGGTTAAAAAATTCTTCATTTTGGGTTATTTCAACAAGTTCAAAGCTTGGTTTATTTTAAATTAATTCTCTTATCTGAAAAAAAAACTATTCAATTCTTTGTTCAAACAATCTTTTCTAGTTGAAAATTTAACTATTCGGTTAAAAATGTATCTTTCTTGGTTAAAAATTTATTTATATGTATGAGGATTCAACTATTTTATTACAAATTTGTCTTTTGATAGAAAATTCATCATTTATGGTAGAAAAGTCATATTTCTGGGTTGAAAGTGAACTTTTTTTGTTGAAGAGTCATCTTTTTGCGTCGAAAATTCAAATGCTTAAAAATTCAACTGTCTTTGGTTAAATTTTAATATTTTTTATTTGATAATGTCGACCATACCTTTAAAAAAACTGATACAATTGATTTATCATTTTAATTGAAAATTGATCTGTTATGTAGATGATTCTTCTATTTGGCTTGAAAATTCAAGAGCTTGGTGGAAAATTAAACAATTCGGTCAAAAATTAGTCTTTTTTGGATTAATTCAACAGGTTGAAAGTTTGTCTTATTTTAAGATTACTCTTTTAAACTGAACATTTTGAAAATTCTATTTTTGGTTTAAAATTCATATTCCTTGATTGAAACTTCATCTATTTGTTTAAGATAATTTCGTTGAAAATTCATCATTTTAGTTGAAAATTAGCCTTTTTGGTTGAAAATTCAACTATTTGGTTAAAAATTGATCTATTTTGTTGAAAAGGCAAGACTTTTACATGAAGTTTTATGAATTTAAAATTTTCAAAATTTAATTTAATGTAATACACACATTAATTTTTTTGTACAAGAATTGATTCTCCTATTTTCGTGAAAATCACTTTATTTCCCCTAATTTTTTTGATATACTGCTTCATAGTTGGCTTGTTCCATTGTTCTATCTTCTTCCAAGCGTGTTGTATGAATAGCTGATGTTAATTGGTGTTGACCAGGTAAGAATTTAACTAGAAGAGGTTAGATTTTGTTAGTATACTGGTCCATTTGTTTGTTCCATTGTTGTATCTTCTTCCAACCGTGTTGTATGCCTAGATTAGCAAATATTAATTGATGTTGAACAGGTAAGAATTTACTTAGAAGAGGTGGGATTCTGTTAGTATAGTGGTCCATTTGTTTGTTCCATCGTTGTATCTTCTTCTAACCATGTTGTATGCTTAGCAGATGTTAATTGATGTTCAACCGGTAAGAATTTCATTAGATGTTGGATTTTGTTGGTATACTGGTCCATTGGTTTGTTCCATTGTTGTATCTCCTTCCAAACGTGCTGTAGGATTAGCACATGTTAACTGGTGTTCAACAGGTAAGAATTTCATTAGAAGATGTTTGATTTTGTTGGTATACTGGTCCATAGTTGATTTGTTTTATTGTTGTATCTTCTTCTAACCATGTTGTATGATTCGAGGTATGATTAGCAGATATTAATTGATGTTAAACAGGTAAAAATTTCGTTAGAAGATGTTGGATTTTGTTCGTTTACTGGTCCATTGGTTTGTTCCATTCTTGTATCTTCTTCCAAGCGTGTTGTATGAATAGCTGATGTTAATTGGTGTTGACCAGGTAAGACTTTAATTAAAAGAGGTTAGATTTCATTGATATACTGTTCCATAGATGGTTTGTTCCATTATGTATCTTCTTTCATTTTGTGTCTTCTTCCATATGTGTTGTATGGTTAGCAGATGTTAATTTTTGTTGAACAGGTAAGAATTTCATTAGAAGATGTTGGATTTTGTTGGTATACTGGTTCATTGGTTTGTTCTATTGTTCTATCTTCTTCCAAGCGTGTTGTATGAATAGCTGATGTTAATTGGTGTTGACCAGGTAAGAATTTAATTAGAAGAGGTTGGATTTTGTTAGTATACTGGTCCATTGGTTTATTCCATTGTTGTATCTTCTTCCAACCGTGTTGTATGCTTAGATTAGCAAATATTAATTGATGTTGAACAAGTCAGAATTTAATTAGAAGCGGTGGGATTTTGATAGTATACTGGTCATTTGTTTGTTCCATTGTTGTATCTTCTTCTAACCGTGTTGTGTGTTTAGCAGATGTTAATTAATGTTAAACCGGTAAGAATTTCATTAGATGTTGGATTTTGTTGGTATGCTGATCCATAGTTGGATTGTTCTATTGTTGCATCTTCTTCCCACCGTGTTGTATGATTAGCAAATGTTAATTGATGTTGAACAGGTAAGCATTTCATTAGAAGATGTTGGATTTCGTTGATATACTGCTCCATACTTGACTTGTCCCATTGCTGTATCTTCTTCCAACCGTGCTGTATGGTTAGAAAATGTTAATTGATATTATGCAGGTAAGAATTTAGTTAGAAGATTTTGGTTTTTGTTAGTATACTGGTCCATAGTTGCTTTGTTCTGTTTCTGTATCTTTTTCTAACCGTGTTGTATGAATAGCTGATGTTAATTGGTGTTGACCAGGTAAGAATTTAATTAGTAGTGGTTTGATTTTTTTGGTATACTGGTCCATTGGTTTGGTCCATTGTTATATCTTCTTCCAACCGTGTATATGATTAGATTAGCAAATATTAATTGATGTTGAACAGGTAAGAATTTAATTAGAAGCGGTGGGATTTTGTTAGTATACTGGTCCATTTGTTTGTTCCATTGTTGTATCTTCTTCTAACCGTGTTGTGTGTTTAGCAGATGTTAATTAATGTTAAACCGGTAAACTACGTTACCAATTTTGGGATATTTTTACCCCCCCCCTAACCCTCCCCATCCCACCCCCTAAGTAACGAAGCCGTTGAATATTCACGAAACTAAACAAGATTTGAACTTTAAATGAAAAATAAAGATGAATTTTTAAACAAGATAGATGACTTTTCTACCATAAAGGATAAATTTTTAATCCAAATCCATGAATTTTCAACCAAATAGTTAAATTTTCGAAAAAAAAGACTCAACAAAATAGTTGAATTGTGAACCTATAAAGATGAATTTTTAACAAGAACGTAAGGTTTAATCAAGAGAGATACATTTGCAACCAAATTGTTAAATTTTCAAATTAAAAAAAAATAAGTTTTCAACCAAAAATGGAATAGTTACGCCTTCATTTTGGAAAATGAATTTAAAAAAAGAATTTTCAGCCGGTTGAATTCATCTAAAAAGCACAAATTTTTTACAAAATAGTAGAATTCTCAACCAAAATGATGATTTTTCAATGAAGAAGAAAAATTTTCTACCCAAAAAAAGGAATTTTCAACAAAATACATGAATTTTCCACCTGACACTGTGAACTTTCAACAAAAAAGATAATTTTCTACCAAGTCGTTAATTTTTTAAATAAATAGTTGAATTTTCAACTAAAAGATAAGTTTTCAACTAAAACAGATAAGGTTCTAACAAAAAATGGAATAGTTACATTTTCAGTTTAAAAAATTAATTTACAATAAAAAAGCGAATTTTCTATCCCAAAAAATACGAATTTTTGACAAAACAGTTGAATTTTTCACCCGACACTATGAATCTCCAGTAAAAAAGTTGATTTTCTGCCAAGTACTTAATTTTTCAAATGAATAGTTTAATTTTTGACCAAATAGTTAAATTTTCGACAGAAAAAAGGACTCAGCAAAATAGTTGAATTTTGAACCTACAAAGATGAATTTTCAACAAGAACGTAATTTTCAATCAAGAGAGGTAAATCTTTAACCATATTGTCGAATTTTCAAATAGAAAATACAAGTTTTAATCAAAAATGGAATAATTACATTTTCAGTTTGAAAAATTAATGTTCAACAAAAAAAACGGATTTTCAACCGGTTGAATTCAATCAGAAAACAAAAATTTTCGACAAAATAAATTGAATTGAAGTCTGAACCAAAATGATTATTTTTCAATTAAGAAGTAAAATTGTCTACTCAAAAAGATGAATTTTCAACAAAATAATTGAATTTTTCCACAGAACAATTGAATTTTCCACCCGAAACTTTAAACTTTCAACATGAAAGCTAATTTTCTACCAAGTATTTTATTTTTCCAGTAGATAGATAAATTTTTAACTAAATAGTTGAATTTTGAACCAAAAAGATTAATTCTCAGCCAAATACTTGCCATTTTTACCAAAAAAGATGTATTTTCTACATAAAATACAATTGATAAATCAAAAAACAAATTTTAACAAAAAAGTTAATTTTTAACTACATATATAGTTTAATTTTTTATAAAGTTGTTGATTTTTCAAGACAAAAAGACGAATTTTCTATAATGCAGTTGAATTTTCAAACCGAAAAGAAGAATTCTCAACGAAACCTGTAATACTTGATATTTTAACCAAAAAATATTTTAATTTTAAAAAAAGGAGTCGAAATCAACCAAAAAAGACGAATTTTCCGCACAATAGTTGAATCCTCAAGGAAATACATGAATTTTCAACCAAATAGTTGAATTTCCAAAAAGAAAGATCAATTTTCAATTTATAATTTCTTTTAGCCAAAAATGGAATAGTTAAATTTCAGTTTAAAAAACTAGTTAAATTTCCCACTCTAAAGATGAATTTTCAAATAACATGATGAATCTTCACAAAAAGATTGATTTTTAACAAAGTATTCATCTTTTAACCAGGTAGTTGAATTTTCAAACATAAAAGATGAATTCTCAATGAAAAGTGTAATTGTTGATATTTTAACCAAAATAATTTTAATTTAAATAATAGACAGTTGAATGCAACAACAAAATATGACTTTCTAACAAAATAGTTAAATTATGAACGAAAGAGATGGATTTTCAACGAAAAAGCTGACTTCTTAACTAACACAAATTTCCATGAAAATAGATCAATTTTATCTAGAAAAGACAAATTTTTAACCAAATGGTTGAATTTTTAACTAAAAAATATACATTTTGAACTAGAAATGTAATAGTTAAATTTTCAGTTTAAAAAAAGTTACTTTTCAACCAAAAAAGAAACAAATTTCAACGAAATAGTTACATTTTCAACCAAAGTTATCAAAGAGATGAATCTTCAACCAAAAAGATAAATTTTTAACAAAGTAGTTCAATTTTCAACCAAGTCGTTTAATTTTTGACCAAAAAATATGACTTTTTAACCAAATCGATGCATTTTCAACAAAATAATTTAATTTTTAATTTTTATATATTCTTCAAAAAGGGGAAACGAGGAATATGAAAGTGATTTTCAAACTTATTAAGATATTGTTAAACTGTATCGTTGCATATGATATATATATATTTACATATAAAGAAAAACCGCTGAAGACTATGTTGAGCTTTTTGATTATCTTTGACATTTTTTTGTATCTGGTAAAATTGGTAAAAGTTTAAAATAAAGTGAAAATTGTAAAAAAAAATTTTTAATTTTGATAACGTATCATTTGCGGTATGACCTTAAAAAATCTCATCTGAAACAGAAATTATTTATGAACAAGTTAGTTTATTAATTTAAAATTTTGTTTTTAGTAATTGATTAAAATTTTTATAAACTTATAGGAAAATTTCCTTGAGATTATGTAATTATTAAACTACATTCTGTTAAAAATTGTGGTTGACGAATTTTTGCCAAGTAAATTTCCATTTCACATTCAAATTAAGTTGCATCACTGTTTTTATTTTGGAATGTGAATATTATGTCGTTAAATATGTATAATTTCCAAAAGATGGCGTTTGTCTCAATTTGGTTCAGATTCAAGAATCAAAACATTGTTAATATCAAAATCGAAAATATAGTTTTTTTTGTTTACAATTTTTACAAGTATGTCTGTATATACAGTTGCATTTTTTCCTTTTTCTATTTTATTTTTAGTAGCTTGAAATAATATTTTATTAAATTTATGTCAACTGAAAAAACTAATTGGATGTTACATTTTTTTTAATTCTAAAAAGACATTCGTCATAACCTGCAATATATGGTAAAACTATTAATTTTTTCTTTTCTGAGTTTAAGTTTACGGCTAGAGACCTGACTTCAAGGAACAGTGTTGAACGATCTTTTCTCGCGTAAATTTCCCGCTCTTGCTTACCTTCTGGACAGAAGAAGCAGAAGTGGATGACGTACACCGTCCAGTTGCGTCGGGATTGATTGCTTTAAGGAACCATGATCGTAGCTTCCGGAGCCTGAAACTTCTCTCATTATGAATTTTTGGAACAAATGATCATGTTAACTGTAATAAATTATTCAACTCACACCAAGTGAAAAGTGAACAAATAGTTGAAAATTTCAGAAAAAGCCGCAAATTCCTAGCATTATTCAAATTGAATATTACTAGTAATAATAATAAATTGTTTGAACAATTAATTTTGTCAACTTCAATTAATTACTTAACTCACATTAAATGAAAATTGGACAAAAAGTGGAAAATTTTTGAAGAAACTGCAATTTTCTAGCATTATACTAAGAGAATATTGCAAAACCCAATTTCTCACTTATTGGGGTTTTTGGAGCCCTATAAAACAGACTCTAAATATCATTTTTTCAATAAAAGCATAAAATAACCTAGTGGGCATGAATTATCACCAATTGAAAACAGAAATCTTATAAATTCCTGCTTGCAAAATGGATTCTGTTACATGAAATGATACTTGACATAACAAAAAATTATTATTATTTTTAATTCAGCCAGAAATGTAAAATTTATTATTATTTCAGAAAGTTTTATATTTGTACTGCACCTTATGAAAAATTTTTCAATTGTACAATACAATTCTGAATTCTCAATATAAAAGTTGTTAACGTTTTAAGTTTGCAAATGTTCGATTACAAAAATTATATAAAAAAAATTATTTTTGATTGATTAGTACTGAAACTTTTCAGGTATAGTAGCTGTGGAATAAAAATGATTTCACTTTATTAGTTTTCAGTTCAAAAGAGAAAAAATATATATATAAATAAATAAATATATATATATTTATAAAATTCCCAAAATTTTACCCCCTTCCCTGCAATAAATATTTATCCAAATGACAAAATTTTCCGCATAAACTACCGTGGAATAGCTAATCCGTTTGCCCAAGTTTGACTTCGATTAGATAACTTTTATTTTTTCACTCAGCACATTTGAGAAATAATGCCTCAATAAATAATTTTTAATTTGAAAAAAAATAAAAATATTAAATAATAATTTCAATTCTCAAAATTAAAATCTTTCATTGTCTTTTCCTTCATTTATCATTTGTCATTCAATCTGAAAAAATTGAATTTAAATCTAAGAAAGTGATAACCATATGAAGACAATTTAACTTTTTTCTCCTTCCTACGCAGCATACATATTTTTATGTTCTTACATAATTACTGTGTAAATCTCTCGGAGGTCACACGTTCCTCAATTATCTCAAAATCTTATCAATCGTACAATAATCTAATAAAGTTTGACTCCTTGAGAATATTATGAACGACAATAGGATTCACAACACGAAATAATAAATTTTTTCCAAACTGGAGTAACAGACATTCATAATGTACTGAAATATGATGAACAGTAAGGAATATCACTATATTCAATCATTTTTATATAAAAATTAATATCTAATTTAAAAAATGTAATTTTCATAAATTAACTTCTTCAAAAACATGTTTTGGTTTCAAATTTAACAAAGTGTATGCTGCTATTTTTTCACTAAAAATACACTTTTGCAACATCTATGAGAAGCTAAATATTAGGGGCATATGCCATATAGGCTTGTTATCATGATTTATGATATATACCAGCGTAAATTTTCTAGACGAATGTTTTTTCAGCTGTTGCTAAAGTTCTTCCATTTTTATAATCTTAACATGACAACTTTTTCTCTTAATGCCACATTTAATAAAATTCATCATCTTATAAGTTCAAGATAAAGTTTTCATTGACTTTTCAGCATCAAAATATCAGTTTGAAACAAAAAATACATTTTTTACGAAAATAGTCGAATTTTTAACCCAACAAGACGAATTTTCAACAAAACAGTTGAATTTTCAACCAAAAAGCATGACTTTCTATTAAGGATGTTGAATTTTTAACCAAACAGATGCATTTTTATGCAAGAATGATGTAGTTTCTACTGAAATAAACGAATTTTCAAATTGAAAATGAAAAATTTCTAAAAAATAGTTGAATTTTTACCCAAAAAAGATTTCAGTTGAATTTTCAATACTAAGATGTAAAATGTAACCAAAAAGTAAATTTTCTACAAACAACCCTGAATTTTCAACCCAAGAAGACGAATAATTCAAAAACAGTTGAATTTCAAACCGAAAAGGATGACTTTTTAACTAGATTGTTGAATTTTCAATAACATAGTTGCATCTTTCTCCATGAAAGATGCAATTTCTACTAAATTAGATGAATTTTTAATAAAAAAAAAAATAATTGAATTTTCATCCAAAGAAGATTTCAGTTGAATTTTCAACACTGAGATATGAATTTTGAATAAAAAGTAAATTTTCTACATAAATAGTTTAATTTTCATTATAAAAGCATGACCTTTTAATAAAGTTGTGGACTGTTCAACGAAAGAGTTGCATTTTCATCCGAGAAAGATATAGTGTCTACTTGAAAGATGAATTTTGGAATGAAAAATAAAAATTTACTGAAAAAATAGTTGAGTTTTTGTCCGAAAAAGATTTCAGTTGAATTTTCCATACTAAAATATTATTTTTGAACAAAAGTGAATTTTCTACGAAGACTCTTGAATTTTCAACCTAAAAAGGACAAATTAATAAAAAATAGTTGAATTTTAAACCGAGAAGGATGACTTTTTAACTAAATCGTTGAATTTTCAACCAAACAGTTGCATCTTTTTCGATAAAAGATGCACTTTCTACTAAATTAGATGAATTTTAAATAAGCAATATAGTTTAATTTTCATCAAAAAATATTTTAGTTGAATTTTCAGCACTAAGGTATGAATTTCAAGCAAAAAGTAAATTTCCACCGAAAATAGAATTTTGAACACCAGAAGAAAAATTTTCAACAAAACAGTAACATTTTTATCCAAAAAAGATGCAATTGCTACTAAAATAAATGAATTTTTCAAATGGAAAGGAAATTTTTCAAAAAATTGTTGAATTTTCATCCAAAGAAGATTTTAGGAGAATTTTCAATACTAAGACATGAATTTCGAACAAAAGTAAATTTTCTACTAAAACACTTGAATTATCAACCCAAAAAGACGAATTTTCAACAAAAAAGTAACATTTTTATTCAAAAATTTCCGAATAATAAAATTCCCGAATAACAAAAGTTACGAATAATAAAATTCCCAAATAATAAAGTTCCCAAATAATATAATTTCCAAATAATATATTTCCCAAATTATAAAATTCCCGAATAATAAAATTCCTGGATAATAAAAGTTCCAAATAATATAATTCCCGAAGAATAAAATTGCCGAATAATATAATTTCCAAATTACAAAATTCCCGAATAATAAAATTTCCGAATAATGAAATTCCTGAATAACATAAGTTACGAATAATAAAATTCTCGAATAATATAATTTCCAAAAAATATATTTCCCAAATTATAAAATTCCCGAATAATAAAAATCCTGAATAATGAAATTTCCGAATGATACACGTTACGAACAATAAAAGTTGCGAATAATAAAATTCCCGAATAATATAATTACCAAATTATGAAATTCCCGAATGATATGATTCCCAAATAATTAAATTCCCGCATAATAAAATTCACAAATTACAAATATTCCGAATAATAAAATTCCCGAATAATGAAATTCCTGAATAATAAGTTCCAAATAATATAATTCCCAAATAATAAAATTCCCGAATAATGAAATTTCCGAAAAATACACGTTACGAATAATAAAATTCCTTAATAATGAAATTCCTGAATAATAAAGTTCCAAATAATATAATTCCCAAATAATAAAATTCCCGGATAAGACAATTCCCAAATTATAAAATTCCCCAAAAATAAAATGCCCGAATAATGAAATTCCCGAATTATACTAAATCCGAATAATTATTATTATCAAATTATTAAATTCCCGAGTAATATAATTACCAAATTATAAAATTCCCAAACAATAAAATTCCCGAATAATGAAATTCCCGAATAATACACGTTACGAATAATAACAGTTACGAATAATAAAATTCCCAAATAATAAAATTCCCGAATAATGAAATTCCAGAATGATGAAATTCTCAAATTACAAATTTTCCAAATAATAAAATTCCCGAATAATGAAATTCCTGAATAATAAGTTCCAAATAATATAATTCCCAAATTATAAAATTCTCGAATAATAAAATTCCTGAATAATAAAGTTCCAAATAATATAATTCCCAAATAATAAAATTCCCGAATAATGAAATTCCAGAATGATAAAATTCACAAATAATAAAATTCCCAAATAATGAAATTTGGAATAATACACGTTACGAATAATAAAAGTTACGAACTATAAAATTCCCGAATAACATAATTCCCAAATTATAAACTTCCCCAATAATAAAATTCCGAATAATGAAATTCTTGAATAATACAGAATCCGAATAATATAATTCCCAAATTATTAAATTCCCCAAAAATGAAGTTCCCGAATAATAAAAGTTACGAATAATAAAAATGCACAAATTACAAATTTCCCGAATAATAAAAATTCACGAATAATGAAATTCCTGAATAATAAAAGTTCCAAATAATATAATTCCCAAATAATAAAATTCCCGAATAACATAAATCCTAAATTATAAAATTCCAAAGAATAAAATTCCCCAATAATAAAATTTCCGAATAATACACGTTACGAATAATAAAATTCCCGAATAACATTATTTTCAAATTATAAAATTCCCCAATAATAAAATTCCCGAATAATGAAATTCCCGAATAATACAAAATCCGAATAATATAATTCCCAAATTATTAAATTCCCGAGTAATATAATTACCAAATTATAAAATTGCCCAAAAATAAAATTCCCGAATAATAAAAGTTACGAATAATAAAAATGCACAAATTACAAATTTCCCGAATGATAAAAATTCACGAATAATGAAATTCCTGAATAATAAAAGTTCAAAATATTTTAATTCCCAAATAATAAAATTCCCGAATAATGAAATCTCCGAATAATACACGTTACAAATAATAAAAGTAACGAATAATAAAATTCCCGAATAATATGATTCCCAAATTATAAAATTCCCGAATAATAAAATTGCGGCAAGATGAAATTCCAGAATAATAAAATTTACGAATAATAAAATTCACAAATTACAAATTTTCCGAATAATAAAATTCCTGAATAATGAAATTCCTGAATAATAAAAGTTCCAAATAATATAATTCCCAAATAATTAAATTCCTTAATAACGAAATTTCCGAATAATACACGTTACGAATAATAAAAGTTACAAATAAGAAAATTCCCGAATAATATAATTCCCAAATTGTAAAATTCCCGAATAATGAAATTCCTGAATAATAAAATTCCTGAATAATATAATTTCCAAATAATATATTTCCCAAATTATGAAATTCCCGAATAATAAAATTGCTGTCGCTACAAAATTCAGGAATTTCAAAATTATCGCATAATTAAATTCCCGAATAATAAAAATTCTGAATAATAAAATTCTCGAATAATATGACGAAATTCCCGAATAATGAAAGTTACAAATGATAAAATTACCGAATAATGTAATTCTCAAACATTATAATTGCCCGAATTGGAAAATTTCCAAATAATAAAGTTCCCGATCAGTTTATAATATTACCGAATTGGAAAGTACCCGAATGACAAAATTCCGAACAGAAAATTGCCGAATTATAAAATATGCGAACTGGAAAATTCCCTCATTATAAAATTTTCGAATTCAAACAATTGCATTTTTTTATAAATATTATTTATTTATTAAAAATACATTAATCAACTATTTTTATATAAAAAAAAGTAATTTTCAATGTTTGAAGTTTCTAAAATTATTGTTTCAATTTAAAATAACAGTAATTGAAAAAAAATTTCAACCAGAAATATATATTTTTTAAAGTATTGTTATGTTAAAGTCAAGCATTAATTTTAGAAACTTTGAACATTAAAGAAGATTGTGTTGATGGAAATATTTGAGTATTGTACTTTTAATAAATGAATAAAAGTTATAAAAAAATTTAAATTGTTTATATTTGGGAATTTTATAGTTCGGATATTTATAAAAAATTTAACATCGGCAGTTTTACAGTATAGGATATTTTATCATATTGGAATTTTCTATTATTATGAATTTTCGAATTTGATGATATAAATTATCGGAAATTTTATAATTAAGTTCGGAATATGAAAATTCGTCAATTTTGTATTTTCCGAAATTTTAAATTCTGACAATTTACTACTTTGGGAATTTTAAAATTCAGCATTTCGCTACTTTCCGGTTTTAGAGAATCCGGAAATTTTTTATTTTCAGGAATGTTAAATTTTTGACAAAGGATTATAATACATAGCAACTGTATGCTTATTGTTGCTGTACAAATTTCCATCTCTAACAATTCCTAAGTTCCTAACATTAAGAAAATTAAGAGAAACGATTATTACCAAACAATTACAGCACTGGCAACATACTTTAAAGCTGCTTGCGAAAAAAAGGAATGTTTTCTGCCATTACACATCCACACTAGGAATTGTTTGTATAATTTTTTTACAAAATTAATTAAAAACATGAATGACAATTTCCGATCATTAATCCTTACTGGTGACATCATTGGAGAAAAATTAAAAAAAAATTATCTTTTTCGATCTCTGAAAGACTAAGTTATGAATTTGATTATCTAATTTGTTTAATAAATTAATCAAAAATATCGGATGATAATTTTTTATCATTAAACATCACTGGCGACATAGTTTAAAGGAAATTAAGAGAGAGAACGATTTCTTTCTGCCTCTAAATGTCAACATTAGGCATTTGTTTATATAATTTGTTTATAAAATTAATAAATAATATCGGATGTCAAATTCTCATTATCGGGTATTATTTTTTCAATGAAAGCAAGTAATTTTAACGCATACATTTACTTTACAAACGAAAAATTCATAGTGTAGAATATTTGTTGAGTTAATTTGTTTATAAAAATTATGTTAACAATATCATTTTTTTTTGCTTTGAAATATCCCTGCAATTGAAGTCTGGCAATGCTGACTATAAAAAAAAAATTTTCACGAAGTTGAACATAAAAAACTAAAAAATCTACTTTTTCATAACACTTTGCATTTAAATAAAAGTTTAAACAAAATACAAATAAAAAATCAAGCCACATAACTCTCTTGAAAATTCAATGCTGAATTTTTTTAAACAAAAAAATCCAAAATTGGTTGAAAATTGCCACCTACAAGTTATTTTGAACCTCGTTTTTTATTTCTTCCCACTGTGCGTCGTAACTCGCCCGACCTTCCTATTGTTAGAGCGTTACATGATTCGATACGGTTGAACGCAATTGATAATTGTTCAAATATTAAAAAATTGAATTTTAATATGCTGCATTAGATTTCTGACATAATGACGAGACGATTAAAAAATACAGAAAAAAATCGGATAACCCGTTCAATTTCTGTTGGGAGGTTTGATAATTTTACATTTTATTTAAGATTACCTTCAATACTGAGAATATTGACCCATTTTCCTAATGTTTTTTTTTTAAACTACATTGAAACCGCGACGAAAATGAGTGTCGAAATATCCAAACAATATGAATAATTTACAGGATATCGAATCTACTTGTTGCAAACAAATTATATTAACCAAACGTCAAGATATTGGAAATTTTGCTTGCAAAGTATATTTTTAAGTTGAAATTGCTTGATTTTATCAACAGGATCATGTTTCATCATGAAAATTTGTTGAATGGTATATTTTGTTTATTTTATAAACAAATTTTATAAACAAATGCACAGTTCCGTCATTTATAGGCAGAAAGTAATCGTTTTTTTTCTAATCGTCTTCAAATTACTTAAGTGGTGATGTTTAGTGACAAAGACTTGTCAATCGATATTATTTGTTTATGTCATACACAAATGTGATACACAAATGCATAGTTTAACCATTTATAATTAGAAAGTGATCGTTTTTTATTATTGCCTTCAAATTATATCACTGGAAATGTTTTGTGAAGTTCCAGAAGAATTAGCTTCCAAGTTGTACTTGTCAATCGTCGGGACTTATTTCGCTTGGATTTCCGGCCAGAGTCCGAGCTATTTCACAAGGCTAAAACATGCGTAAGGGCAAGCGATCCTTTTCGTCTGTAAATTCGCTCCGCACTCGGTCACTTTTACAAGGTAACTTTTTCGACTTTCCTGATTTATAATCAATCGTTTTTCGAAATAAATAGTAATAATTAATCATTTTTATTGGTACAGTTAGACGCAGCTTTCTCTTACGAATCCAACGATATCAAAAACTCATTTTTCATAAAAATGTCACTTACGTATATTTTTAGTTTGGTCGGCAGTATAGTAGGGGACTAAACGAATTTTCACCAAAATAGTTCAATACAGTAATATTCTACGTCTACAAATGAAGAATCATTGTTATTCAATTTTAGAATGCAATGTAAGAAACAATTAAGCATCGTCCAGGAGTATGAGGACACCTAAAATACAATCAATTACAAACATACACTCACATTTCGTAGGATATCTCCGGAACAAAATAAGATAAAACAATTTTTTTTAAAGTGTTGCAAAGTTTATTCAATTCCGCATCAAATGAGCCCTGATTAAAGTAGTTTCGGTAAATAGACCTCTGACAATTTACAGCGATATAATGTTCATAATTCGAAAGTCACGCAAAATGGATCTTGAATGGAAAAATTTTATTCCGAAGATATTCTACGAAAAGTGAGTGCATGTTTTTAAACGTTAGTTTCAAGTTTTTTGATACTCCCAGACTTCACACCCAAAAATTTTCTCAAAATGGGTGAAATAGGATGATTTTTCAAGAAAATAGAGATACAGCAGGGGAATAAATTCTTGAAAATAAAATTAATGTAGGTACCATATTGAATTCAATATGAAATGCTTTAAAAGTCTAAGATTTTAAGTCGATATATATTGCATCTCCTACCTAAAAAGTCTAACCTTTTAGAAAGCAGTTGACTTTTAAACCTGAAAGGAAAAATTTTCAACATAAACAATAATTTTTTAACAAATATTTCAATTTACTACAAAAAAATCAAGTTTCGACTAAACAGTTGCATTTACAATCAAATAGTTGAAATATCCAAAAAAAGAAACAAATTTTCAATAAAATAGTGGTATTTTTAAATAAATAATTGAATTTTTCACCTGCAAAGATACATTTTCAAGCAAATGCTTTTAACCAAAAATATTACACTTCAACGAAAAAAATTTCATTTTCAAATAACTAGTTCAATTCTCAAGCTGCAAAGATGAACTTTCACTCAAATGGTTGAATTTTCAATAAAAAAGTTAATTTTCGTCAAAATACTTGAATTTCATGCCAAAATAGATGAATTGTAAAGACAAAGAAGACGAAATTTGTAGAAGATAGTTGACGTTTCAACACAAAAAGTTGATATTTCAACCGAATATTTACATTTTCAAATTAATAGTTTCATTTGAACCTACGAAGATGAATTTTAAACTCAAAAGATTAATTTTCTGCAAAAAAAATGCATTTTAAACTTTTAACTTAAGTTAAAAGTTATTACGTAAAATTCAAATCGGTCACTATCTTTCAGGTTTCAAGTTCCTCCTTCATTGGGCTCAGGCATTTGTTGCAACCATTTCGGAAATAATGATAGGTGTTGCCATTCAGTTAAGTTCGTTTTTCAAAAGAAGCTTACTGTAACATTCCGAAACGGCACAGTGTGACTCACTTAGAGATCGCATTGCTTTTGAACAGTATTGAGATTTTAGATCGTTTTGGTGTGTCAAAATTTAGATGGTCAGTTTGATCTCCTAAATAATACCAAGTGCAATTCACAATTTTTTCTTCATAGTCAGGTAGACAATAATTTTATAATCTGTTGGAATATCCATAGGTGATTCATACTCACAATCAGGATAGTCAAATCGACACTCCAGAATGTCAACCAGAAGCGGACGCGTCACGATCTCTACCGAACGCCGAGCGAACACACCCGCGGACACAGTAAAAACTCTGGGATGAATTTTGTTGCACCTAATTTCAAGATAGAGTTCCATCTCGCTTGAAGTTGGGTTACGAAACTATTGTCTATTGACTTCGCAGAAAAATTGTAAGAACAATTAAAAGCAGGTGACGTTTCATAAACCAAGTCAGAGGGAAATGAGATACTTTGTGTAATGGTACCATTCACGCTACCAAGACTAACTTTTGTTGCAGGGAAATGGTACTCTGAAATAAGCGTTAGATTCATACTTTGTTTATTCTGTGAACGGTAAAGTGTACTTTACCAGCATAGAGCTACTTTCCTGCTCCAATCCACGTCGAGAAAAGGAAGAAACCATACTCGTGTTACATAAAAATATTGACCTTCTTTATACGAGGAAAACTTTTTGTACATTAGTAATGGAATAATATATAATGAGACGCCTCGATTAACCTATTGACAAATCTTTCATGGAACTTTCATGATATATCAATAGCAATTTATGAAATTCCAAAAATGTTATTTTGATTATATGAGGAAAACTGATTTAATATTTGAAATATAACACAACTGTATCTCAAAAAGTTGTTCCTTACAACAAAACGTATTGATTGGCGTTTCTATGGTCTCGCTGCTTTTCAAGAAATCAAATTTTTCGCATAAGGTGGAAATATCAACTTCATGATATAAGTATCAGTCTTCTTAAGTCAAAACGAACCGCCCTCTATGAAGAAACAAATTCATTTGATGCCTGTGAGTAAGTGAAGTCCTCGTAAAGTGAGCTGAAATAAATACATGATATATAGTGAATTCACAATATTTTCGAATATTTTCGAAAGGATTTATTGATAACATATGTAATTAATTTTCATATTTTTTCATGAAGCATTTTTACATTGCATTGTATATTGAAACTCTTAATACTGAGAAAAAAAGGAAATTATGTTTAATAAAGCCTAATCATTTTTTTTCTATCAAATGAAGAATTTACTTTCAAAAAGGAAGAAGAATTATCAGTGCAGCATTGAATTGATCAAAATTGCCTTGTACGCATACAACAATATAAAAAAATTAAATATTCATTTCCAAAAAATGAAATTCTTATGGATTTTGAAACTGTATTTAGATTAGCAATATTCATTCATATAATTAAAAAATTAATAGAAATTCACTGAAAATAAAAATAAATTGTTTTTTTTTTGTGCATAATTTTAATTCTAGAAGCACTGCGCAACATTATTTGAAACAAAAAAAAGTAGCGAAAAATATATTTAAAAGAACTTTTTTCAAACTTTTCTTTTCACGACTCAGTAGAGCTTAGTGAGGAATGAAAAAAATTGTTTTCATTTCAAAAGAAACGAGAAAGTGCTACACGGTTTTTGATCTCTCCTGTAAAATTTTTCTCGTCGTTGGGAGGTATTGTGTCTGCACCCTTCATTCGTGCTTTACATAGATTGATAAATCAAGGTAGTAGTATTCATGAACTGTGAACAAACGGGGATGATGAATTTATTTCTTCAACTTACGTACTCGTCCAATCAAAAGAAAGGAAAAATTTGATTTGCGTACTTGAATGGTCTGGAAATTTGTTAGCGTTGCCGAGAAAATTTGATCTGTAGTTAACCATTCCTACTATACAGTTGTAAAATCAATCGTGGAAGGTAAAAAAATTCCTACATCGAGTTAACCTGTGGTTGCACCTCTTAGTGTCTACGCATCCCGAATTTCCAGTACCAATTAACGGTATGAATAGCGGTAATTAAATTCTTCTTCCGAATTTCGGAACAACTAGTGAGAATTAGAAAAGGTGTTTGTGCATCATACTGGTTCAATTTGAATTACACGGAGAAACTTTTGGTTGTAAAGTTTGATATCATAATATTTATTTTTACAATAAGACAATGGCAATCCAGGATATAGCTTCACTATTTCAATGATAAAATTTATTCATATTGATATGTGAAATTACTAAGTTTATTGGTATATAATAACGAAAGGAAGTTTCTATAGTCCGTAGAAGAGACTGAGAACTTTACAAAAAAAGGTAGGAAAGACATTCTTCCTGTGTTCATTCAGCGTATTTCTAATTTTTCCTATTGAAAATAAGAAAAAATTCCATGGTCGGAAGATCAAAATGAAAATAAAATTGCATTCACTGTTACATATATATAATTGAAACATAAGGTTAACAACCACCGCAGGGTCCCACTAGGAGCAACTGCCAGCAAAAAAAACATGACACACGCTCCCAGTAGGACCACGGTAAATCACATTCATGGCCTCGACTCACAACCGTGAGATGGGTGGTCACAGGACACGATGAAATCACAACGACAGGCCTGCGAAACCCTCGTGTGTTTTGAGGACACGAAGCGACCCAAGGATGACGGCTTTCTGAATCCATCTCGCAAGTGCCGTGGCATATTTTTGGCGCACGGGTATGGCTTTTAGGTTACGAACCAGTGATAGCTTCGCACCTCCGAGAGCACCTATCACAAGGACAATTACTTATACTGAATATTTTGGGCACAGTCGTTGCAGCTCTCTTTTAAGGTCTTGATACCTTTTCTCCTTTTTTTTCTCCTTGGCAGTCATGTTGTATTCGGAAGGAGCTGAGAATTTGATCACGAATATAGTTCGTTTCTCGAAGTCTTAGTGAACAATATCAGGCTTCGAGTGTGCAACGGAGACTGCTGTCCGAAAATCGTAGTTCCAGAAAATTTGGCACCTCTCGTTTTGGACAATTGACTCTATCTCCCTTGGAGCGTTCGGCAGGGCAGGGTCGCGGCCAACACCGTAAGAGCGAGGGCCAGACTCTCGCTTTTCCTATTCAAACATGTTTTTCCAGAGTAAAGACGAAGTTTGGAACAGCAGAGCGCCGAGCCTGGGCCGAACTCTGGCTTTTCCTCTCAAGTCATTGTTTACCGTAGTAAAATTTGCACTGGTCCCAGTGATGCGCCTTTGTTGGGCCAGACTCTGGCTTTTCCTAATAAAACATGTTTTGCTAGAGTAAAGATAAAGTTTGGGACAGCAGTACGCCCAGCCTGGGCCAGACTCTGGCTTTTCATCTTAAAACATGGTTTGCTGTAGTAAAAGTCGCACTGGGCTCAGTGATGCGCCTCTGTTGGGCCAGACTCTCGCTTTTCCTATTCAAACATGTTTTTCCAGAGTAAAGACGAAGTTTGGAACAGCAGAGCGCCGAGACTGGGCCGAACTCTGGCTTCTACACTTAAAAATTGTTTGCCGTAGTAAAACTCGCACTGGGCCCAGTGATGCGTCTTTGTTGGGCCAGACTCTGGCCTTTCCTATTGAAAAATTTTTGGCAAGAGTAAAGAAGATGTTTGAAACAGCAGAGTGCCGTGCCTGGGCCGAACTCTGGCTTTTCTACTTAAAACATGGTTCGCCGTAGGAAAAGTCGCACTGGGCTCAGTGATGCGCCTCTGTTGGGCCAGACTCAGCTTTTTCCAATTAAAGCAAGTTTTGCTAGAGTAAAGACCAAGTTTGGAAGAGCAGAGCGCCGAGTCTGGGCCGAACTCTGGCTTTTCCTCTTAAAACATGGTTTGCCGTAATGAAATTAACACTGGGCCCAGTAATGCGCCTTTGTTGGGCCATACTTTGACTTTTCCTATTAAAACATGTTTTGCCAGAGTAAAGATAAAGCTTGCAACAGCAGTACGCCGAGTCTGGGCCAAACTCTGGCTTCTCCTCTTAAAACATGGTTTGCCGTAGTGAAATTAACACTGGGCCCAGTAATGCGCCTTTGTTGGGCCAGACTCTGGCTTTTCCTATTAAAAAATGTTTTTCCAGAGTAAAGACTAAGTTTGGAACAGCAGAGTGCCGAGCCCAGGCCGAACTCTGGCTTTTCCTCTTAAAACATGGTTTGCCTTGGTAAAAGTCGCACTGGGCCCAGTGATGCGCCTTTGTTGGGCCATACTCTGGCTTTTCCTATTAAAAGATGTTTTGCAAGAGTAGACGAAGTTCGGAACAGCAGAGCGCCCAGCCTGCGCCGAACTCTGGCTTTTCCTCTCAAAACATGGCTTGCCGTAGTTAAAGTCGAACTGGGCCCAGTGATGCGCCTTTGTTGGACCAGACTCTGGCTTTTCCTATAAAAACATGTTTTGCCAGAGTAAAGATAAAGTTTGGAACAGCAGTACGTGGAGTATGGGCCGAACTCTGGCTTTTCCTCTTAAAACGTGGTTTGCCGTAGTAGAAGTCACACTGGGCCCAGTGATGCGCATTTGTTGGGCCAGACTCTGGCTTTTCCTATTAGAACATGTTTTGGCAGAGCAAAGACTAAGTTTGGAACAGCAGTACGCCGAGTCTGGGCCGAACTCTGGCTTTTCCTCTTAAAACATGATTTGCCGTAGTAAAATTAACACTGGGCCCAGTGATGCGCCTTTGTTGGGTCAGACTCTGACTTTTCCTATTAAAACATGTTTTGGCAGAGTAAAGACTACGTTTGGAACAGTAGAGCGCCAAGCCTGGGCCGAACTGTGGCTTTTCCTCTTGAAACATGGTTTGCCGTAGTAAAACTAACACTGGGCCCAGTGATGCGACTTTGTTGGGCCAGACTCTGGCTTTTCCTATCAAAACATATTTTGCCAGAGTAAAGATAAGGTTTGGAACAGCAGCACGCCGAGTCTGGGCCGAACTCTGGCTTTTCCCTTGAAAACATGGTTTGCGGTAGTAAAAGTCGCACTGGGCCCTGTGATGCGCCTTTGTTGGGCCAGACTCTGGCTTTTCCTATTAAAACATGTTTTGCCAGAGTGAAGATAAAGTTTGGAACAGCAGTAGCCCGAGCCTGGACCGAACTCTGGCTTTTCCTCTTAAAACATGGTTTGCCGTAGTGAAATTAACACTGGGCCCAGTGATGCGACTTTGTTGGGCCAGACTATGGCTTTTCCTATTAAAACATGTTTTGATAGATTAAAGGCGAAGTTTGGAACGGACGAACGCCGAGCCTGGGCCGAAATCTGGCTTTTCCTCTCAAAATATGGTTTGCCGTAGTAAGAGTCGCACTGGGCCCAGTAATGCGCCTTCTTTGGGCCTGACTCTGGCTTTTCCTATGAAAGCATGTTTTGCGAGAGTAAAGATAAAGTTTGGAACAGCAGTACGCCGAGTCTGGGCCAAACTCTGGGTTTTCCTCTTAAAACATGGTTTGCTGTAGTAAACGTCGCACTGGGCCCAGTGATGCGCCTTTGTTGGGCCAGACTCTGGCTTTTCCTATTAAAACATGTTTTGCCAGAGTAAAGATAAAGCTTGGAACAGCAGTACGCCGAGTCTGGGCCAAACTCTGGCTTTTCCTATTAAAACATGGTTTGCCGTGGTAAAAGTCGCACTGGGCCCAGTGATGCGCCTTTGTTGGACCATACTCTGGATTTTCCTATTAAAACATGTTTTGCAAGAGTAGACGAAGTTCGGAACAGCAGAGCGCCGAGCCTGCGCCGAACTCTGGCTTGTCCTCTCAAAACATGGTTTGCCGTTATAAAAGTCGAACTGGGCCCAGTGATGCGCCTTTGTTAGACCAGACTCTGGCTTTTCCTATAAAAACATGTTTTGCCAGAGTAAAGATAAAGTTTGGAACAGCTGTACGTGGAGTCTGGGCCAAACTCTGGCTTTTCCTATTAAAACATGGTTTGCCGTAGTAAAAGTCACACTGGGCCCAGTGATGCGCCTTCGTTCAGCCAGACTCTGGCTTTTCCTATTAAAACATGTTTTGCAAGAGTAAAGACGAAGTTTGGAACAGAAGAGCGCCGAGCCTGGGCCGAACTCTGGCTTTTCCTCTTAAAACATGGTTTGCCGTAGTAAAAGTCGAACTGGGGCCAGTGTTGCGCCTTTGTTGGGCCAGACTCTGGCTTTTCCTACTAAAACATGTTTTGCCAGAGTTGAGATGAAGTTTGCAACAGCAGTACGCCGAGTCTGGGCCGAACTCTGGCTTTTCCTCTTAAAACATGGTTTGCCGTACTAAAACTAACACTGGGCACAGTGATGCGCCTTTGCTGGCCCAGAATCCGGCTTTTCCTATTGAAACATGTTTAGCCAGAAACGTCTGAAACAACCTAATTCGTTTCAATTCACCTGACCCTAAAGCCAACAAATTACATCAACAATTTCTACACCATTTTTTAAAAATCTTCTATTTTTAAATAGTTTAGACAATTGTCTTTTTCTTTTTTAAGATTATGGTGGATTGCCGAAATTTTCAGAATCCAGGAAGAAATTTAAAAAATCTCAAAAATTAACAAATTGGGGGCTATTTTTCTGAAAACCAAAAACAAAAATTAATTTTTTTTAAACATGGGAGATACGGCAAAATTTTCAAATTAAAAGCTGTTTTCCTTGAAGAGACCTGCAAACAGTTTCTTTTCCATGTTTTGATATTATGAACCGTTTTGTGGGTAGCATAAAAAATGTGTATTTTATACGCAACATAAAATGTTCCTTTCTGACTGCTAAAGAACGTGTAAGAAGTCACTTAAGTATGATCCTGAGGTAGAATGAACATTAATGAGATTATTTTTATTCGGTTTTTACTTTTTATTCAAAAACATTGGTTTTTGGGAATTTTCAAAAATTACATACATTTTTTCAAATAACGTTTAAACTATGTGTGGGGTGTTGTTTCCATGTGAATTCCTCCCGACAGGAATGTTAGTGACGTTAACTTTCTTCATAATCCAGAATTTGGGCCTTAATATCCGATTTCGAAATATTACAAATTTTATCTCAATATATGAACTTCAAATTCAAACAAATTTGTAATAGAACGCAAAGTGGATTGGAAGTGAATGGTGTAAAATCAAACTTTAAAAATAAACTTCTTAGCAATATTTCAGATTCCCTTCTGTTTTTCTAACTAATATAACCCACCCGCGACTCCGAAGTTTAGAGTCAACACACCCTTTCTTCTCCATGAGGGTGCCCAAAAAAGTGTGATTTCAGATTTTTCAAACGCTACCACCTAAATTTCTATCTTTTGGTGGAAAAATACTGCCATAAATTTTGTTTTATTTCAGAAAAAATTGCTTAGAGATTTCGCTAGGTTTTCCCTAAAATAATATGTACAGGATTTGTTCTACAATATAAAGAGAATCTTCTCTATAAAGAATAACTTTAAAACATTTATATCAGATAAAAGAAAAAAATCTTGAATTTCGAAATTTAGCAAATCAAAATGCAATAAAAAATTTGATTTATTTTAAAAATAAGAAAATTGCTGCGAACTTGAACTATGTTTTAACCTAGGTCTAAGTATAGGGCTGAACCTAGGAGAAACCTGTTTTTTTTTTCTCCCGACCACTTGGACCAACTCCTAAAAAAAGACCAGGTTTTTTCCGGAAGTATGCTACGTGGGGTGCAGCTTACTGTTATTTGCCAAATTAATAATCAGGTAATGTACTCTCATAAGGGAAAGTATGAATCGATACACGAATTTGGAAAAAGAGAAGTAGTTCCCGAAATCCCGAAGTCAGAAGGAATGTCTACAAAATGATTGCATAAAATGCGTTATAAGTAATACATATCTATGAGTCTATTGTATTAAGGTGTTTTAGAAAAGTTATATTTGCTTGCTTCTAGTGAATGTCACACAGGTATACACTGCTTAATCAAAAGCTTTTTCCCCTTCCACTTTTAAGTACTCGAAGGGTTAGACTTTCTTTTGACATGTCGAGATTTTCAGGTTAAACTAAAAATGAGCATCTATACGAGTTTAGAGATTTCTGACTCCCTGTGATGGGCACCATTCCCCTGCTCTACCCGAATTTTGAGACAAAAATACACGTCTTTATTATTTACTAAAATTGGTAAATAGTCCCTTAATTATGCTTCAAATATGCTTTTCAAACAGCCGGAAAAAAAACTTTCTAACCGGCAAAGACAACAAATTTTTTTCTGATTATGACAGTGTATACACTTAGATTTTTATATTCATACTCATCGCAGTATGCATTAGTTCCCGATTATAATTCTTCAATTCTTTTCCACTTGAAGCTCGTTTGGAATGGTCTTCATATTTTATAATCATTTACATATTCATTTTTTGTCTAACTAAAATAATATACATTTTTAGCATATTGTTAAGTATTGCAGAATCAGATCCTGATTTATATCGTACCCGAGGTGGAAATTCACGACTGGCCCAGTACAGATTGCTGGAGTCCTAGTACTCGTACTAGGCGTCTGCATTGGACTAGTAGTGGGCCAGTTTTAAATGATTAAAAATCGTTGAATTTGTTTCATGACGCATCTACATTAACCATACATCATCATACGACTGCATAGCGTCAGAACCATTCCAAATTGGATTACATAATATTACGCAACATACACGCCCGTATACTCGCGCGCTGCTCCCTTTGTCGCTACCCTCCTGTTCGTCACACATGGCTGAGCACCGCCTCTCCTTCACTCCCGCGGCCCCCGGATCGTCAAAATTCCGAGCACACCAATTCTCGGAGCGTCGTAAACCCGGACTTCTTAAATACAAGTTTCAGTGTAATTTCAAAAATTTAAATTTCAGACAAACTTTAGGGTTAATTTCAACACCCACTATTGCTACACTCTAAAAATATAATAAAAAAGTTATTTCAAAAAATAAATATCAATTGATTGTGAGTACTTTGCGTATAAATATTAATGGTCAAGTTTAGAAATTATACAAATATTACACGAAAAAAATTAATTGTCAAAAAATTCATTGACTTATTCAACCATTATAGGATAGAAATGAAAATATGTAAGGAATTAGAAGTGTCGTCGTTTAAAAATTGTATATGAAGTTAATCGAAATTTCACAAAATCGGTTTTCGGGCGTCCACGCTCGCACAGCGAGTTTTTTTTTATCTCGATGACTCTTATCTCAAATTTCACGAAGAGTGTTGCCGATAAAATATAGTTTATTGTGACATCTTCTTTTCTTATGTTATTCCTATAAATTCATACTCAAGTTATATTTATTTTTACACAAAAAAAACTTTTAACACTATGAAAAATCGGAAACGCGGCGTCGGATTTCGAGCTACCTAACCTACGTTTAACACATTTCATCCCTGACAACTAAACCCCATGTCGAACCTAAATTATTATGGAATTCTTATTATTATTATACCATTAAGCCACTTCCCTTTCAGGGTAGGCGTGAATTGCTCGGTTGGAAAGTAGTAGTGTGTGGATGGGTATAGGGTAGATATAGGGTAGATAGTGAAGAGCCTCACAAAATTGTTATGTGTGGTTCCCCACTTGGGCCCATTAGTATCCAAGGTCTTTGTTTCAGGCGTAAAAAAAAACTGGCTAGTCCAATCACAATCCAACAAATTAGGTAAGTATCAAGTTCGTCAGGTTGATAGTGCTTTATTTGTCTGAGAATCATTAGATTCATAAAAATGGGTTACAGTTCAATTCTATAACTAACTGTTATTCTAATAAATAAAAACAAAAACTAAAATTAAAGATTGATGGTAAACATTACCCCAGAGGAAATCAACCGTACTTACAACAAAAGCAAATCAAAAAACCTTGAACTATATAATTAATTATAATGCTCATTCGTGGAACTTACTAACAGATATAATAATTTGTTTGATAGAATTTTTTTTCTGGGTTATCTAGAATATTCAGCTAGGCATTCCTTATCTCACACATATCCCTACTTTCGCTTATATATGAAAACCTTACAGTTTAAAAAAATTGACATTCTCTAGGGTTGACAAATCATCTTTTAATCTATCCAGTTCTCCTAATCTTAAATTACACTTTTCCGGGTATCGATCGTCGGACATATTGAGAATTCACCCAAAAACTCTGACTGCAAGTTGGGATGCACCTATTTCTAATCTAACAGCATATCCAGCAGTATTTTGTGGAGCATGCAGAATTCTCATATGAAAAGTGGTTGAAACTTTTTCTATAAAATCTAAATACCTGAGACTCCATATGTGCGCACCATACATTAAAACACTGGATACAAGACTATCGAAAAGTCGAACAATAGGGTTCCATGAGTTAAGTTTTAATCTATGAATCAGAGAAATCGTTGCTCCAGCAGCGAGGTTAGATATACGAGTATCTTCATCTTTCGCCCTGACAAAAAGTTCATATTGTGTGACTGGGGTGCCCAGGTAGATATAACGTTTGACAATATAAATCTCGGAGGTTCCTTACATAAAAGGTGGGTATTTTTTGTTATGGCCATGACCTCCCTTTCTGTAGATTACTATTTTTGTTTTTTTCTATGTTGACTTCCAGCTCATTTATCCTACAGTAATCCAATAATCCTTCAAGAATCTTACGCATGCCAGCCAGGGAATCCAAAAAAAAAAGTGAAATCGTCGGCGTAAGTAAAGAGCAATATTGCCAACAAACGGTCTCTTGATACACCTCTGATACCTCTGGCATACATAAATTCTTGTAAATCAGCAATTAAAAATGTAAACATTGAGCATGACTCCTTTCGTTACATCTACCGATCCGGAGAAGCCCTTATTTCCCTTGATCGTAATATTAGCTTTAGAGTAAAAATCCATTACCAATCTAATAAATTTTGATATTATGACTAATTGAGGGAAAGGCTGATTTGAAATACCGCTGCCACTCCTGAAACCTGCCTGCCACTCTGGAAGGAGTTGCATGTTTTCAGTCCAAGCTGTCATAACGAGTTTAAGTAAAGGATCAGATTTCCGGGCAAATTTTTTAGAAGTCATAGCTAATATCATCCGGATCAGGGACCTTACTTTTTTTGGACAGTTTCAAGCTTGAAATAGTTTCATCAAGAGTTATATGTGAGTCAAGATAAGGATTTCGAAAATTATTAATCGGTATCAAGTAAGAATTTGGATCCCGGATTGGGTAGAGAGATTTCAAGTACTGTTCCCATATGTTTAAGTCTATATCATCATTATACGAAGGTTTGAAATTATAACTATTTACTATTTTCCACAATTGTTTAGAGTCGATTGCATTCGCGAGAGAATCTAATGAGGAGTTTTTATAATCTTCCTTCTTGGAATCTAATAATTTTGTATGTACTTTCTTACAGTTCATATAAATCGACACAATATCAAGTTTTATATTTTGTTCCTCGCATTTTTCAAGTACTTGTTTCAGCTCTCTTACTTTTTCTACATTGTGTATCAAACCAAGGCTTCGAACGACTCAGTTTTTCAGATGGTTTTAAGGTCATGTTAATTTCTGTCGTTGTCACTTTAATAGCATTAATTAAATTTTTTGCAAGGTCATCTATCGACAACATTGCAGAGTTGGTATTTGGAGGGTACTGGATAGTTTCTTTATCAGCAAAGTCATTATTCCACTTAAAAAAGGGGTGCTCGAATAGTTCGCATAATTTAAATTCGAGTGATCTAATAACTTCAAAGCTATAGGAAAGTGATCCGTTCGAGTTGGAACTTTCAGCAATTGGAAATCCTCGATTGACTGAATTCCCACACTATTAGACCAGACAAAATCTATAGTTGAAGAACTTTTTTCTCTTAGGAATGTACACTGAGCTGGGCAGTCGCTTTTAGTTCTCCCATTCAGGACAAAAACCCCATTTTTTTCAAAGCTTTCTACCATCTGTTTTCCTCTATTGTCTAGATCAGCGGTCAGACTTGTTCTTACGTCATACAAATTCAAATTGTTACAAAGAGTTTCCTCATCTGATTGGTTTATTTCTCCAATTTTACCGTTAAAATCCCCTCCGACAATTATCGAATATTCCGGATATTTCAATGAGAGGTCAAAGATTATTTCGATTATATTGAACAGAAAATTATCAAAACTAGAATCGGGGCTAGAGTATATTGATCCAATAACTATACACTGTTAGAAAAATCTGTACTAGATTTAGTATACATGTAATGGAAGCAAGAAAGCACAATATGAAATTAAATTTAGTATACCAGCGTACAGTAAATTTGGTATATACATATACTGAATTTAGTATGCACGTACATGAAATTTAGTATACGCGTATACCAAATTCATTATACATGTATACGGCATTTAGTATACGCATATACTAAATTCAGTATACGAGTTCCGTTTCGCGTTGTTTCCGTGTTTATCATATGCAAACATGATCAGATGAAAAATTAAATTAAATTACAAAGTTTCAATTTTCAAATAATTATATGGTTAAGCTACATTTACGTTAATAAATTAAACATACAATTTAAAGAGAAGACTTCGCATATCCTCGCAAAAAGAAGCCGAACCTTTTAGCATTGCAAAGAACTAAAACAAATGCCACCGGCCACGTTGCCCAACTCGCGTATATCAAAATGCGCTTGCGCAGCTGAATACAGAAAACACGTATATGCATTTTAGTATACAGAAACTATGAAATTCATATACGTGAAAGAAACTTACTGTATACTCAGTGAATTTAGTATACATATAACTTCATAAAAAAAAGTTAGTATACATAAGTATACTACAATTACAAAGTGTAATGAATTTAGTAAACACATAGGAAATTTAATATGCCCATGTATACTAAAATTGCAAACATTTCTAATTTATTACTTTATTTTTCTCCTAAAATTCCTAATGAGTGACTTTCCTGAGGATCTAATTATTTATTACCTTGTTTTTGTCCCAGAATTCCTATCAAGTGACTTTCCTAAAGTTGTAGAAATTTTAAAGTTTTGTTTCAAATTTAAATCCGAATATTTGTCAAATGTTCAAATTTCTCGCCCATTCTCATTTATTTTCATGATAATGTGGGTTACTTTCTTTCCTATATAGTTGGTGTCAACTTCTAGCCATAGACTACAAAAATATCCAAAACGAGAATCGCATTCCGTCACACTCTCATCATACTCCTCTAGGTGCACTGATGGTAACTTAGCTCGGACAAGAACCATTCAAATTGAAAATAAATTACGCTTTGCGAAACATGGTTATTTTGTTAAATACTAAAGTCCATGAATGATTTAGATTACTGTGTCATATGTTTTCTAATAATTCTAAATTTATTTCTTATAATTTAAATTCTTTCATGAGTTATAATTTTTTTTACTCTACAATAATATACATATTTTTACTCAAACTGATTAAACTTTTAGTGCAATATCTACGAATAGTTCTTTAATATTCTTTAGTATTTTTTTATTTATTTTTGTGGTCTGCAATTTCGATGGATTTTTCAGAATATTCTTTCTGTTTTTATATGTTAAGATGGCAGTTTTAAGCCAGATTAGGTTTCACACTCACAAAAAAAAATAGTCGAATAGAATTTTACTAGAGAATTCATAGAAAATATCTTGTTCCATGAAATATATTGCAACCGTCGCCTTTTTGGCCGTTAACTTTTTAATTGTTAATAAAATGTATGATTTAATTTTTCATAAGTGAATGATATTTTCTAAATGTAATAAAGGTTAGCATGCGAGAAAAAGTAAGATTCTCTATTTGATCAAAATCTGATTTATTCAAAAAGCCTATGCTAGCTAATAACATACAAATCCCTACGTCTATGCTATGAAGATATTTGATCTTTCGAGAAATGAATATTAGATTCTAGCCTAAAACCTTTGGCATGATGTCAGTCGATACTGATTTTTCACCAATAGTGCAACTTTGTACTCTTAAACACTGAACGATAGTTTATTTCGCTATAGATCGCTTTCTGATCTTTTATTTTATTCATTTTATTTATTATTTTGGCAAAGAGGCCTTATTCGGGTAGGATTTCGTATCAACCAATTAAAAAGTATAAATCTGTATAAAAATTATTATAATAATGCAACTTTGTGCACGTAATCTCCTAAAGACCCGTGCAGAAATTTCGGTAAGGGCCGGATTGGGCGCGGATCAGGCAGAATGTGGCCCCAATCAGGCAACCTTATCAGGATCTGATCCGAAATGAAACGCCTCACCTGATCAGGCTATCCTTAGTAGGTGCCTGAGCCGGCCCTGTTCAGGTCCTTATTTATTTTTGTATTCCTATTCAGGTAATATTTTGATTAAAAAGAAAAACATTTAAGTCAGTAAGTTGTTTAATTTATTAAATTAGAAACATAATATCCACTGACTCGTGAAAAGTTGTGCATATATATATATATATATATATATATATATGTGTGTGTGTGTGCGTGTGTGTGTGTGTGTGTGCGTGCGTGCGTGCGTGCGTGTGTATTTTAGGAATAAGGATAATAATTATAAAATCAAAAATATTTTTAAAAACTTGTTAAAAAAGGAAAGGGTTCTAGCTTATCCGCAGCTTCCTGTTAAGTCAAGTTACGGTACTTTGATTTTTTGAGCATATTAATTTACACAATATATACATACCTTAATTTCAGCCCACTACGAAATTATATAGAAGAAAAATATCACTGAAATGAAGAGTCCACAAACACAAATAATAATTAACACTGCGAAGCTTTCGGTTCTGTTCTTACTGTTCACAGTGGTTCACAGAGATGACGTCACTATTTTCTCATGTTGCCTTCGTTGCCAAAAGATCGAACGGAGACTGGTCGTTGGAGACGACCAATCCAGAGCTGACCCCTTGGCGGGCACTTCAAATGCGAAATAATTAACTCAACGCTAGTTTAGTAGTTGAATGAGAATAAGAATGTTTTCATTTATTGAATGTAATATTTTTAAGTGATATTTATTATTAGAAGAAAATACTTTTATATTTTGGAATTTCGTCATTCAGAAAAATTAAAGACAGAAATTTTGGTGAAAAATTTTAAACTTCAGATATAGTTAAAAACTTTGTTTTCCTTATAATTATTACATAATTACTCAATCAAAACTAATGTTCAACCATTAAAGAGAATGAAAATTAAAAACACAAATACATATTTGTAACATTTGTTGTGACTTTCAGTTTTATTCATACAATTAAATGAAAAATGCTTCTTTACAGAATATTTATATACATGGTATTGCTCCGAGACACACTGTTAGGTAGTTCAGTAATGTAAAAGGGGCATAGTATATACTCGCTGCACACCACCAACTTTCAAATTCAACGACAGTCTTACCATTTTTACTCGAACCTCATTCAGACTGTAGTTCACTATCGTATTTTGCGGTTTCGGACGAAGTTCCCACATATATAAATCTTTGGAATCCGTAGGATAGGAGAATAGTGATTGTTTCACCTTCCAAATTTGTCCTTCGATTTCTACTCCTTCTGGCGTACGCACCATTTTATTTATTTTTAACAATTTTTTATTTCTAAGCATTACAAAATTGTTATGGGATGTAGTTGTTAATGTATACTGTTTATATTTTAATCTAAATATGTTGGAATTAATGACTTTCCAAATCTGGACACGATAAGGATTTTGTGGTTTTCGAGGATCTATTTTGAATAATTCATGGAGTCGGCGCCACACTTGAGTCAACGGACGGAATGGTGTTCGAATAAGTTTCGTTAACTTTCCCAAAAATTTTTCGAATGGAAAAGCAGAAATTCTGCTGAAGTTGCATCCTATTGACAATACATCATCCGCAGCATAAATCACACAATGCATATTCATAACTTGCATTTTTTAATATAATAATCTCAATCCCAAAAAAAAAATCTGCAAATAAATCTTGGCATGTTGATGATATTTTTTAATTAGTCTATCGTTACACAGAATTTGGCACGACGTGTGGAAGAAGCAGAAAGTTTTTCATACGGTTTATACCTAAAATGTTTATCAAAATGATTGGTCCACAATATAAAAGAATAAACCGTAATTCTGTTGCTTTAAATTTAGCAAGTGATTTTAATGATCGAGTTTTCCTTTGTTTCGGAACTACGCATCTATTACCTCTATATCCGGCCATATTAATGCACAAAAGCCTTCTTTAAAATAATTAATTTCCTTTACGAGCACTGTAAATCACTTAAACTGATTTTTTTCATTAATAATTCATTTTTTATTTGAATTTGGCATGTAGCCTAATGTATCTGTCAGCAAGAAGCGCAGCAGCGCCGCCAGCGGACTAGTTCACGGCTGGCATCAAAATTTAACCAGCACTTTTGCACGCGGTCGGATAGGGCTGGTCCCATGCCACTTCTCTCTAGAGGCCTGTGGAAAATATTGCCATGAGATTTGACGGTCGCCACGTGGCGGCGCCAGCGATGCAGTTTGCTTACAATTCAAATAATGCATGGCGAAAAAAAGTTTGTTAAATAAAAATAATTTTCTGATAGTTCTGGGAAAAAGATAAATGATAATTAATTAAATTAATTATCTTTAAGATTTTTTAAATGTTTCGAGTTGAAAATAACTTGCGAAAATCGTAAAATTCACTGTTTTAAGACGTAAATCCCCAAGCAATCCTACTAACTACAACAAATTATTATTCATGCGCAATTAAATCACACAAATAATTATTGGTGTAATTTTTAAATATCCGAAAAGAAAATTGTCTAAGCTTTATAATACTTTTTATTATAAAATATAATATTTACTTTATTTAATTATTAATTTAAATTCATTTCGGATTTTCAAATATTTCAATAAACATATTATGTGATTTAATGGACTTCTTATAAAGGGGGTAGGTAAAATTAATAAAATAATGTCTTAAGTTATAGAATGAAACATTTTTTTATACACACATCAGTTTTTAGTGAAAGTTAAGTATTAAACATACATATGCTTTCACGGCAACTACAAATCAATAACAATTTTTGAATAGAAAATAATCAATTTTATATATAACTATGTATAAATTTCATATGCCTCTTAGTATTTGTCATGTTATTTCAAGTTCAAAAAATGAAAGTTGTTGAAAAGGATTGATAAAATCCAGGAAAATATGCTAATGTTAATTATAACTAATTTTGGAAAACAACTCGAAGTGATCTTTTGAAAAAAATATTTTGGGTTTTCTTTATTTGACAATAACTATTTAGAGTTTAATATTTTTCTATTTATCATTAGGTGAAAGTTGCAATTCTTATTTAATTCTTATGCTGTAGCGCCCATTCCATTCCTTAAACGATTCTCCGCAAATCTCATTGGTACATTTTTATTTTAAAAATTTTATTTGCGAAAACCTATTGTTTACAAAAATAACGATTTTATAATTCCTAAATAAAAGTTTTTCTATAAAAACGTACCAATGAGATTTGCAGAGAATCTTTTAAGGAATAAAATAAGCCCTACAGCATAAGGTTAAATAATAGTTGCAACTTTTACCTAAATTGAGAGAGAAAAACATTAAACCCCAAAAACTATTGTTAAATAAACCATGAAAATGGTGAAATATTTATTTCAAAAGTTCACCTCGAGTTACCCTCCAAAACTGGTTATAATCAACAATAAAATATTTTCCTCAATTTTATAAATCATTTTTAACAACGTTTATTTGTTATCTTGAAATAACTTTATTTCATGGTTAATTTAAAAACAAGTATAATGAAAATTCCCTTTTCGTCTTACATCTTAAGCTAAATTTCATGAAAATAGCTTTGCCGAAAAGCAAATTTTTAAATTAATTCATTAAAATTAATTAAATTTGTTTACAATGTATATTTTTGTTTCATTTTTTTAAACTTGAAAATTTGAATATCAGGACCGTTTTAATCACAGAAAAAAATTCTCGGGCATTTCCCGTGGTTCGCTAAAATTTTTCACGGTCAATGAAAGTAAAAAATTCTAACTCTAAAGCTAAAAATGTGTCCATTTGATGTAATAAAAACTGAGCTGCAAATATGTATGTGTATGTATTTTTCCGTGCATTTGTGTATGAATATGTCTCTTTTTAATTACAGGTATTATTTTTTGATTATTCAACTTACATAAGAATTTTTAATTAAACCTTGTAGTTTTCCTATAAATGATCCCTGATGACGGGTTCTAAATTGGCCCCGAAACATGTTGGTTACCTGGTAGTATAAAAAGGACAGAGAAAGGAAAAAGTGAGAGGTTGGTGTTTGGTTGACTTTTTCTTAATGGATAGCTCTAAAAAAGTATCCAGAGATGAAACCTTCATCTCCAACTGTCCCGTCTACCGCTTAAGGTCATCCGCGGCTAGAGATCTGACTCCAAGGAACAGTTTTGAACGATGTTGTCTCGCGCGAATTTCCCGCTCTTGCTTACCTTCTAGACCAGAAGGAGCAGAAGTGGATGACGTACACGTTCCAGTTGCGTCGGGATTGGTTGCTTTAAGGAACCATGACCGTAGTTTCCGGAACCTTAAACTTCTCATACCTAAGGTTAGAAGTGGATTACCTAGGATTACAAATAAATTTTCTAAGATTGAAAGTGGACTGCCTGGGATTAAAGTGATTAATTGTTTTGCTACATATTATAAGTGGATTACCTAGGGTGACAATTGGATTACCTAGGTTTACAAGTATAATGTCTAGAAGAACACACAAATCCCAAGATTATTACTCAGGGTAACAAGTTAATTACATAGGATTTCGAGTGTGTTACCGAAGATTAAGCGCATAACCTCGAATTGCAAGTGTATTACGCCGGATTTCAAGCGATTATCGCAGATTACAAGCGGATTTCTCACGATTACAAGTGAATTACCTAAAATTACTGTACAGGTCACGTACAGGTGGATTTGCTAGGGTTTCAATTGAATTATCTGAGACTACAAGTCGATACCTAGAATTATAAGTAGATTAGCTGGGATTACAAGTAGGTTACTCCAGATTTCTTGAATTACTCCGCTTTATATGTGGATTACTTCGGATAACAAATATATCACCTAGGGTTAGAAGTGGATTACTTAGTATTACAAGTGGATTAAGATAGATTACCTGTATTAACCTAGATTACCTGTATTATCCCGGATTAGAAGTGGATTAGAAATGAATTACCCTGGATTACATATTGGTTTCTTAGGATTACAAGTGGATTGCTTAAAGTAAATGGCATAATGCCCAGAGGTAGACGGCCGAAAGAATGGTTAGAATCTGTGAATGAGACATTGATTCAAATAGACATAAGAAGCCATAGAAACACGAGAGCTTGCATGAAAAAATGCATGGACGTGCAGGAAGCTAGAGTAGTATGTGTAGTAAAATTACTATATTGGAGCCTCGGAATTTTGAGGTTTCAATTTTAAAATGTGTAAAAAGACACTATTTAAATCATATTATTTATGAAATTTAATCTTTTTATAAAACAAAAAAGCATTTAAATTTGGTTAACTCCAAAAAAGGATGAGTTTTTTTATTGGAAAAAAAAACAAAAATTGAAATGTCTTGAATGATTTCATTAATATCGATATAGGTTAATTCTGAACAAAAATTTTCTTTAAAATTTTTGTTCATTATAAGTGTATTACATCTATGTAAATTATGTTAACTTATAGGTCGTATATTACCTTGAAGAAGGCCTGCAACAAGGTCGAAACGTACTTAGGTTTTTAATAAAATTGACGAATAAAGCATGATTCTTGACAACTGAATCCACCATTAATTTTAATGGACCGCATGACCAAAATAACACATTCATACATGAATTGACTTCTTTATTGATAACAATGGTCAAAGAAAATTTCACTGTGTGGATAATATTCCAATCACTGAACACAGATAATAACCTTTTGAGTTAAAAAAAAAAAATCGAAAATTCAAATTTTCTTCCCAAAAAAAATAATTAATTATTACATTCTCATCGCAATGAGAAAGTATTGATTTTACGTGAAAAATGTCCTTCGTGGACTCCATCAAATGTTGATGTTTTGAGGCCCCCTGAAACAGAAAAAATATTTTTTACGCCGATGTCTGTCTGCCGTCGTTGTCGACGTTGTCGTTGTTGTCGTCTGTATACCGGATAACTTTTGAAAGACTAATCAGATTGTATTGTTTTTCGCACACAGTTTTAGGGACCAAAAAGAAGGCTCGAGTTCGTTAACCAGCTATTTTGGGTAGATATACAAAAAGATAAAGAAATTGCAAAACTTTTCAGACCATTTGTTTCAAAATTCAGAAATTCCATGGAAGGCTACCCGTAGTACTCAGAAATTGAAACAATTTATTTTCACGCATTTTTTCGAAGAACAGACATATTTCAGAATTATAGCATTTTAAAATTCCCCCCAAAAAAAACGAAAATTAACAATTTAATCCAAATAAAGAACGAAATCAAAAAAAAGTCAAGGAAAGAAAAATGTTACTTTTTGATAGACCTACAAGATTATCATAACGAAATTTTGAGTTTTCTAAAAAATCGAAAATTCAAACTTTGTTCGTACAAAAAATAAATAATTATTACATTCTTATCATAATGAGAGGGTATTGATTTTATGTAAAAAATGACTTTCGTGGATTCCATCAAATGTCGACGTTTTGAGGCCCCCTGAGCCAGAAAAAATCGTTTTTAAATCGGTGTCTGTTTCGTTGTGACCGTTGTCGTCTTCTGCATAACGGATAACTTTGAGAAGACTAATCGGATTGGAACGTGCTTTGCACACAGTTTCAGGGACCAAAAAGGAAGATCGAGTTCTTCAACCAGGTATTTTAGATAGAAATTCAAAAGACATAGCATTTTCGAAAATTTTCAGATCGTTTTTTTTCTTTTTCTGAAGTTCCAGTCAAGGCTATTCGAAGTAATCAAAAATTAAAACAAATTATCTTCACGATTTTTTTTTATGAAAAGAAAATTGTCAGAGATATAGCGTTTCAAAATCCCTAAAAAACGAATATTAACATATTACGACAAATAAAGAACGATATGAAAAAAAGGCAGGATAAAAAGAATGTTACCCTTTGATAGCCCTATAAGATTATCATTGCGACTTTTTGAGTTTTCTCAGAAAATCGAAAACTAAAATTTTGCTCGCACAAAAAATAATGAATTATAACATTCTCATTATAATGAGAAGGTACTGATTTTATGTGAGAAATGTCTTTCGTGCATTTCAGCAAATGGCGACGTTTTGAGGCCCCCTGAGACAGCAAAAATAGTTTTTACGTCGGTTTCTGTCTGTCTGTCGTCGTTGTCGTCGTCGTCGCCTGTATACCGGATAACTTTTGAAAGACTAATCGGATTGGATTGTGCTTTGGCACACATTTTCAGTGAACAAAAAGAAAGATCGAGTTTGTTAACCAGCTACTTTGGATACAAATTCAGAAAGATAAAGCATTTTTAAAATTCGCCAGACCTTTTTTTTCAAAATTCTGGAATTCAATGGACAGCAATCCGTAGTACTCAAAAATTAAAATAATTAATTTCCAAAAATTTTTCGACGGAAAGAAAATTGTAAGAGTTATAGCATTTTCGAGATCCCCCCCCCACAAAAAAAAATAAAATTTACATTTTAAGCCAAATAAAGCACGATATGAAAAAAAGTCACAATGAGAAAAATGTTTCTCTTTGATATCCCTACTAGACCATCATAACGACCTTTTGAGTTTTGTAAAGAATCAAAAATTCAAACTTTGTTCGCACAAAAAATAATGAATTATTACATTCTCATCATAATGATTAGGTATTGATTTTATGTGAAAAATGTCGTTCGTGAATTCCATCAAATGTCGATGTTTTGAGGCCCCCTGAGACAGAACAAATAGTTTTTACGTCGGTTTCAGTCTGTCTGTCCTCGTTTTCGTCGTTGTCATTGTCATCGTCTGTATACCAGATGTCTGTAGAAAGACTAATCGGATTGGAATGTGCTTTGGCGCACAGTTTCAGAGATCAAAAAGAAAGATCGAGTTTGCGAACCAGTTATTTTGGATACAAATTCAAAAAGATAGAGCATTTTCAAAATTTGCCTGACCTTTTTTTCAAAATTCTGAAATTCAATGGACAGCAATCCGTAGTACTCAAAAATTAAAATAATCGAGTTTTACACATTTTTCGATAAAAAGAAAATTGTTAGAGTTATAGCATTTTCAAGATCCCCAGAAAAACGAAAACTTACATTTTAAGCTGGAGAATGCAAAATAGAAAGTAGTGTAGGGCTTTTCTTGGGCTGTCGAACGCCTACATTTTTTTGTTGCAAAAACTACCCCTACATCTAAAAATCAAAACAAGCCCCAACATTCAGAAACTTATTGGTGTTAATATTTTTCAGGAGCCCAAAAATCAGAGACTCTATTTACACTGTAAAATTCTAAAAAACTTTATTTTTTGACAAAGTCATATCTTCGTGGTGTCAAGGGATGGCTTTTCAACTGTAAGGGTTAGAGCCCAAAAATCAATGTTGTTATTTTTTATAGGGCCAAAAATCAGAGACTCTATTTACACTGTAAAATTCTAAAAAACATTGTTTTTTGACAAAGTCATATCTACTTGGTGTCAAGCTAGTGTCTCCCCTGTACCACATTCTTTGAGGATTATCTCGTTTCGGACTTTTTCCATCAGTGTTTTCCCGCATATTGTGCGCTGAGGTTTCATGCCAATCGCGTTAATTTTACTGTTATCGTTTTCTTGACAGGTCGACGTCTCGCTACCCTAAGGAACAGTCGGTACAAATACAGAATTATCTATTGCCCTTTTAGCTTTACTTGATAAATTTTTACTTCTGATAATGGGCCCCGCTCTACCGATAACTTTCTTACCCTTGTTTATCCGCCTATCTAAGTCCACATCTATCTTCCCGTCACTAGTGAATAGGCTACCTAGATATATGTACTTATCATCTTGTTCTAATCTCTCATCATTTAGGACAATGTTGCACATTATTTTTACACGTTTTCCTTCAAACAGTATGATTTTTGTGTTATTTACGTTAATGTGGAGGCCCATATTCTTCATGCTTGTATTTAGCTTACTCAACATTCTTTGCAAGTCTTCGATTGATTCTGCTATAGCAACTTTGTCATCTGCGAAAGCTAACCCACGTATCCTCACTGTCTCGAGATCTACACCTTCTTCATCGAAGAGGGCCATTCAGAGACACTTGTCCATAAGTATGAAAAATAGCCATGAGGACATAACGCATCCCTGTTTAACGCCTTGCATAATATCGAACTAGCCACTCAGTTTCCTATTTACCCTTATATTCGCTTTGCCACCTGCATATATTGATTTTATTGCTTGTAGGAGCCATCCATTGACTCCGTACTCTTTGAGGACTTCCCAAGGTTTACTTCTATCCACCTTGTCAAATGCTTTTTCTAGGTCAACAAACGCACATAAAACATTCTTTTCTACTTTCAAACTTTTTTCTGTGATGTGTCTTGAGCTAAACGTTTGATCCGTATATGTTCACTAAATTGGCTTCAATGGTAATTTTACCATAAAAAAGTTGGATACTATTGTTACCGGACACTACTGAGATCCAACCGTATTTAATATAATAATACTCATCATTTTGAACTTCGGCAAAGTTTAGTCCTATTAGATGACAATTTATAGGAGAATTTTTAGAAAAAATAACTATTTGACCTTCAATAATGACGGTCAAAAATGAATTTCACTTTTTTCGAACTTCGGAATTTTTTTGGGGGTTCTTAGCTTAAAAGAACTGAAGAAACTTATGGCTTAGAATGAAGCTGAGATCTTTTCCCTAGCAAAATCTCGAGGTGAAAAAGTGGTCTGACAATGATTTGTTTATGAAAATAAGCGTTAAGTACTCTGGTGCGCCCCATGACGTCGGCGTTCGTCCACCAGAGTACTGAACGTTTATTTTCATAACAAAATTATTGTCAATCCACTTTTTCATCACAAAGATTTTTTAGAGGAAAAACCCTCAGCTTTATTTTAACCCTAACATAAAAGCAAAGAAAATGGTTAACATTAAAAAAAAGTGAAATTTATATTTGCCCTAATTTTTGAAGATCAAATATATATTTTTTCAACAAAATGTTATATTCAGTGAAAAAAAACGTGGAAATTCCTATCTTAACCGTAGAAGACCAAATTTTTTACAAATATTAAAAGAGTTTTTAATCATCAAAAGAGATGATATCCTCAAAAAAAATGTCAGCCCAATTTTTAATCTTAAGGTCCTTTAAGGAAAAAGGTTCAGATTTATTTTAAGCTTAAAAAGAAACAAAAAAATGGTCCAAATTCGAAAAAATGTGAAAATTGTTTTCCATCGAAACTGCAGAAGACAAAATTTGGTTTTATTGATATTAAAAGAGTTATAAGTCGCTGAATTCGATTGTACACCCGCAAACCCCTACAAATATCAGCCCCGCTCTCTCGGTAAATGTGTCTCAACGGCAACCCCCCCCCCCCCCATAAATTTCCATCTGGTAGGATTACATTTTGCCGAAGATTCAGTCTCATCTAAGAATTTTGGTTTATTAGGGGGGAGGGGGGCACTTAAAAAATAATTCCCCCCTATGATTCCAAAAAATTCAGTTTCTTGAGATTTAAGGTAATGGTACACAACTATTTTTTTGTAATCACGAATTCATTTTTTTACCTCCCAGTGTGCTCTAGCAAGCGAATTAAAAAAAAATGAACTTTTTTCTGTTGAAACATATTGTTGGATGTTTCAAGACATTGTATGACACGAAAACAAATACCAATTCGAATTCAATTTAAAATATATATCACGCAAACTGTATGGGGCACAACTCTTACAAGTTTGATAGACACACATATATGATGCCTGAACTTCGGATTTAAGCAACTTGCATGAGTATAATTAATTTTTCATTAATCTTGGACATTTTATAAAATATGTCCATTGATTGAAATTCTTGATATCCTTTGAAATTGGCTAGAAAAATTATTTGAAATTGCAGTGAAAAAATGGTTTAGCTGTTTCAGCTAAACGTATAGCTAGATTTCGTCTTCTAAGAAAATATAGCCAATTTACCTGAATATGTAGCTTTTTAGCTAAATTTTGCCGTCTAGAAAGTTTGTAGATTGAAAAAATTGAGCTTAAACAGCTTGATATTTGGGTAACACAGCTATATTTTCTTAGAAGACGAAATGCAGCTGTATTTTTAGGTGGAACAGCTAACCATCGCACTTAAGTCATACTATTTTTCAAGGAATAGTGCCATTAAAGTAAATATCTCAAAGCAAAAACGCTTTTATTTTAGACTCTGAATTAGCATTCAGTAGTTTATATCCAAGTAAGTGTAAAAAAATACGCGATATATATTTAAAAGATACAGTCTGCAATAAAAATAAACATTAAAGACGTAAAAACTGAAATTGTGTGAAAAGGACCCATATAAAGCTGAATTTAATAAAATGGAGAAATATTATTCTAAAGGTGAGCTGTCACAGCCATATTCTGAAAAAAAAAAAAATGTTTTCGATTGATATCCTTGCGAGAAATGTTGCATAAGCGACAACTAAACTCATAATAACATTAGCCGCTATCAGCATTCTGACATTGGCAAAGTTTCCCGATATAATCTTAAATAATTTTCAAATCTGAAAAACATATTTACTAACTACAAGAAACTTCCCACACAGTAAAAACTAGAGTTTTTTACGGTGTCATTATGTGGATGTCCCACGGGTGTCCTATTTTTGAATATGATAACTTAATGCTGGGGCATAATTTCTCAAGTGTACCCACCTCCAAAATGAAAGTTGTCCGATCGGGCTAAAAATTGGCCTAATTGTAAATCCTATAATTGAGTATCCCTTTGTCACACCTCTCCAGGTATTGGACCCTTCGGGCCCATTAAACTCAACACCGTCTGTAATTGAAATGTGAATTCAATACGAGTGCCTTAAAATCAAGATACCTGTACGGGGTTTTCAATTTTGTGTATTGAAGTTATGAAAGGTTCTAAAGATTCAATACTTGCGTTGAGTATTAATCGATAGTTTCAAATCTTTCAATTTCGTTTAGAAATATACTGAAGAAACTTTAACCCTAATATACTTTTTCATTAATCTGAATTCAGTACGTTTTTACTTAAACTTTAGACAAGTTTGTCACTTAAGTTTCTGAACATTTTTAACAGTGTACCTTCTGCGTCTTCTGACGACCTTCTTTTCCTAGATACTTCTGAGATCCATGGTGAATGAAACGTAACCACCCGTTGGCGGTTAAGTTTAATTACTTTTTTCCGAAACTTCGCGAGCTGCTTATTGGTTATTCGGAACAATGAATTATGTTACCTTTTTGTATTAAAAACCCTGGAATTGTGCAAATAAGCCGATACATTCTAGTGGACTATAAAACTTTGAGTTCATTTTTATTTCGTGCTGATCAAACGCAGTATTTATTTTAAGAGAACCTTTTTAAAGATTTATCCGCTCGCTTTCTTTTCAAATAATTTTATAGGCTAATCAACCATATAGGTTCCAGGTCAACTAACAGTCCAGTAAATACAATCACTGCTTTATGCAGTAACATTTTCCACGAAGTACATTTATTTCTAATTAATCTAAAAAAGTTTAATATTATTTTAGAACGAAATCCTCATGTACGGACACAAAACTTGCACAGTATTTTCTTATAGCCTGAAGGAAAATGAAACCAAAATTTGGTGTATACGTATTGGTTCGTCTCTTACAATTTTCTCCCATAATAAACGAATTTCTTACTGTGCTTCTAAAACGAATTGATTTTTCAATAACCTTTCATATTTAGAAATCTCAATTTTTCAAGTATTTCTAATACACTCGAACTCCAAAGATACGAGAATCTTGAGAATCGGGAACCCCAAAGATACGAGCGTGAAAGGGGCTCCCACTCCTGTGACGTTTAGACTTCGGGGGTAATGCGTGAGAACACAAACAGGCCTACTGCGCGCATGAGCGCATATGCAATTCACAATTAACAAACGTCGAATTCAAAGCAGCGCGCATTCGCGCGCTCCTCACTCTCGACTAGGGTGGGGAAAAATTCCGCTCGCTCCTTTGGAGTCGGGACGCTCGTATCAGTGGAGTGCTCGTATTTCTGGAGCTCGTATATTTGGAGTTTAAGTGTAACTTTTTTCATATGCTTCTAATAGTAGCTGAGAGTTTATATTCGTTATACAGGCCTCCAAATTTCAATTTTTAGTTAGGTACAGATTTCTATAAAGGTTCTTCTGAAATAATTTGAATCGCTGAATCTAAGTCATTGTCCAAATTGCTGTATCAACTTTCAGTTTTCAAATAGTTCGTCTTTTTTAATGTGAAGTAATTCTAAAATAGTAAGTATTAGATTAATTTGGAAAATATATTTAAATTTCTCATGAGTAAATCTGAGGGTATCTGCATGGGTGGCTCGGCCCCAGTAGAGCTATGTGTTTTATGAAAAGTTTGATACGCCCCAATCTGGGCCCTACCAGGGGTCCATTAAGCTAACACCTCCATAGTCAAATTTTAATTCATCAGAGTTTTGGGGTTTTCCGGGCTTATGAATCCCTGGAAAGTCAATCACTAAAAAACAACCCTTACATAAAAAAAAATCCAATTTTTGAGCACCAATCCTTAACGTTAAGAATCAGCCCCTGTATACCATGCCAATACGACTTTACCAAAAAAGTATTTTTCCGAATATTTTAATGTCAGCAGGGTCTCTCATTTTTGGGCTCCATCACTTAGCGTTAAAAAATAACTTTTCTGCAAAAAAGTCATGCCTGTTGAGGTTATTTTTTCGAGTAGAGGACATGCCCCCCCCCCCACCCAATATTGTGAGGTTCTCGGAAAACTAAAATTTTCTACAAGTTTGAGCATAGGAAAATGTTTGTTTTCGAAAAAATGAGATTCACGTTTCTGGGTTTAAACTTAGCTTGCGGAAGAATATTAGAATTTGTTAAGTAGTTTCCAAGGAATAATTTCTAGAAAATTTCGTTGAATTTTGAAAAACCCCAATTCTGTTGATTTGCAATGTTAAGGGTTGGAGACCAAAACTCGAAGTGTCGTATTTTTGAGGAGCCTAAAAGTCAAAGACTCAGTTAATATTGAAAAATTACGCAAAAGATTATTCTTGGCAAGGTAGTATTGACGTGGCACAGTGGGGTTGTCTTGTCACGTTAAGGGTAGGTGCCCAAAAATAGATGTTGGTATTTTTGAAGAGCCCAAGAATTGGAGATGGTATGCAAGTTAAGAAATTTGTAAAAAGTATATTTTTTGATAAATTCATAACTGTGTGGTATAAAGGGGGTTCTTTTTCACGTTAAGGGTTGCAGTTAAAGATCGAAGTTGGTATCTTTGAGGAGCCCAAAAGTCAAAAATTTGATTTCTAGTGACAAATTCCGAAAAACATTATTTTTGGCAGAGACGTACTGACGTTGAACAGAGGGGTTGATTTTTAACGTTAGGGGTTGGTGCCCAAAAGTCAGAGTTGAAATTTGTGAGAAGCTTAAAAATCAGAAAATCTATATGCATTGAAAATTTTTGATTAAGTATATTTTTTGGCAAAGTCATATCTGTGTGGTATAAAGAGGGTGGTTTTTAAAGTCAAGGGTTGGAGCCCAAAAATCGGAATTTTCATTTTTGAGGAGCCAAAAAATTAGAGACTCTATTGACGTTTAAAAATTCTGAAAAAACATATTTTTCGGCAAAGTCATATTAACCAGGTAGAAAGAGGTTGCTTTTTGACGTTAAGGCGCTTCCTCAGGCTTCAATTTTAGCCAATGTATTACATAACAGCAGTTTCCTCCTACACGGATGAATGGTTCGATGTAATATTTTTACCACATAATTTCAATGGCATTATACAGAAAAAGAAAGCCTTCGTTTTTTGAAAAATGGTCTCGTTTTTGTTATTTTTTAATTATTCGAAAATTAGCTTCATTCATGCGCTTGGAAAGGAGCAATCAGCCACCAGGAAGGAACCCAAGATGAACCGAAAACAGGCGCTCCGAATTTGAAGAGCACAACCAAATGATGGAGTGTGAAATTTCTCGACGACACTTCGGATAATGCTGGTATCGTAGCAGTCTAGCAAGTCATCCTTGAGTTGATTCGTCCACTCAATGTGGGCGTTTCGCCGGCTTGTCATCGTGTTTCCATCTAAATTATTTTCAACACCCCGAACTCTAAGATGATCGGCATTGTTTGCCGACCCATTGTCGGGTGCTCTGCGCATTCGATCGTTTTGAACTGCATTTACAACTTTTTGGTGTTTTGGTGGTGCCATTGTTATTCCCACGAGCAGCTAGGCAAAGGGTTGGTCCATCCTTGTAGAGCCCCGCGTGCAAGGGGCTCTTGGGGTTATTCCTTCGGGACCATTCCTAAACAATTGTCCGCGACTGCTTATTAATTATTGTAACCTTATTCAGCAGAAACCCTTGGTACAGGCAACCTCTATCCGCAACCCGAGAACGCATTCGGTGGCTTTGTCATAGGCCCTTCAGTTCAATTCCAAAGAAATAGAAACCGAAACCGAATATATATATATATATATATATATATATATATATATTCGAATCTTTCAAATATAGATTATCTAATCCTATCCCCATTTTCTTGGGAACTGTTACTTTATCGGCAAATTTAATGGCCGCGGTTCTGGACAGTAGCACGGGATGAGAAATTGTCGTCGACAAGCACAATAGTGGGGGAAGAGATTGTGGGTAGCTGTCGACGAATTGATAATCGCCCGAAAACAGGTGGGAAGAGAAAGGAGTTGGGAGGAGAAAGGTAGTAGGAGGAAGAACAGTTCTGTAGGAATGAGGAGAATGGAGGTGGGGTGGAACAAGAAACAGTTCACGTGGCAGAAGGGAAAGTTGGGCTTGAGCCACAGAGTAGTGGTAAGTAGATGGAAGATTAGGGTGACAAACGTGGGATGAACAGGGGGATAACTGTTTGTGAAATTTAGAAGAAAGGAAAGACGAGTATGACTCAGCGATGAAAAGAAATGACGAAAAAAGTTCAATTTTTCAGATTTTTCTGTTGACGCATGTTGTGGGTCATACTGAAGGGAGAGGGAGGCACATCGCCAGGTTGAGAGTTTTCAAGGGAGTAATGAGAGAAGATCGTGATAAGATTTTTAGGTTTGAGAGGGGGATTACTGTGCCGAGAAGTTTGATAAAACGGGGAGGGGCAAGGATTAATGATTAAAGTGAATTGACAGTATTCAAAATTGATAAAAAAATTTTGCCTCAACAGTGCAACTTGTACCGTTTCTCTGTCAGCTGGAGTCGACTTCTCCCAAAAGGCTTCGCGCACTACGTTAGTCAATATGGTCTCAATTACTGCAGTAATTTGCTAGATGAACTTTTGGCAATAACATCGAGCCACTAGTCACGCTCTACCACTGGGATCATCTCCAATTAATAAAGGATCTCGGGGGATGGACAAATGATCAAATAGTCGAATGGTTTGCTGCTTATACAAGGATAGTCTTTGGAAAACTAGGACCAAAAATCTAACATTTATAGCAGTCAATGAGCCCAGTATTTTTTGCACAAAATCATATGGTCTACGAGTAAGTGCCCCTGGAAAATCATATAATGGAATAGGAGAGTACCTATGTGTTCATAATATGCTCAAAGCTCATGCTAGAGCTTATAATATTTACAAAGCGGAATTTGAATGTACTCAAAATGCCTCTATTGGAATTGTTGATTACTGTGAACATTTTTATTCTAAAGCTGCAAATGACCAAACCTCCTCGAAGGTGGGATTTGAATTTAGGCGTGGGTGGATATTTCATCCTATATTTTCTAAGGAGGGAGGTTATCGCAAAATTTCAAAGCAGCGTGTTGCCAAAAAAAGCTAACTTCAAGGCTATCCACGATCACGTCTTCCAAAGTTCTCCCGGCAATGGGTAAAGTATATTAGGTAAGAACTGTTGGTAATTAAATTTTTTATGTAACGCAGGCATGATTTACGCGTTTTATCAGCATCTTATCAGTTCTGAAAATAGCCGTTTACACGAAAGGGGAACTGGATAGCGAATGCGCATGTGTGGCGTGCTGCGGAGTAGAATAATATTTCTCGGCGTATGCACCTTCGCTGTCGTCACTGTACGAGTATGTTATGCTTCAACTTAACCTCAACTGTCAGACGTGATAAACTTGTAAATCATACCTTTGTCTTGTAAAGTATCGCATGCACTCCTAGGTACATAATATACTATTATTCCACACCCGACCGAAAACCCCACGTTTTGCCCCTGATAAGCGGGGCAAAAGTCATAATATGTTGCTGTAACTTTGTCCCGTCCCCTCAACACACTCAGCCATCTAAAGGTATTTTTTTTTAAATTTTTGTCGGATATGAATTTAAATTCGTTATATCGTAATATTTATTTGAATAAAACATGAACAATTTTTAAACATTAAAAGTGCTTGATGTGTGAAGAAATCATTGAAAATAATCAAGTTTGTATGATTATACTTGCGATTAGGCTAAGAAATGATTATTGTTTATCATTTTGAATAATTAATACGTTAGGCTTAATTATCATTTACGCAATCAATGAATGATAAAAATAAATTTAATAAATGATTTAAGTTTATATTTGATTTTATGGAATATTATAAATATAATACACATCATCATATATATTATAATTATTCCGAAATTAATATAAATTTATTACAGCTTTACTATATAATTCAATTAAAAGAAAATGTTTTTAAACATTCTTTAAAAAAATCGTCGTTAAGAATGCAGTTTGTGTATTAAGATTTCAATCAACTTCAATCATTATTTTGTATCATCTCAAAAATGTCAAAGTGTACATTTAATTATTACTTGAGCATTTATGCAATTATTTATTGTAATTTCCTGAACCTTTTTTTCAAAATGATTATTTTCTAAATAGCTACTAGCTACAATATGGACAACCTTCATATATTCAAATACATAACGAACTCATAGATGGCGCCAATAGTAGAGGTAGACAGCAGAAAGGTTTTAATCAAACACGTAGCAAAAGTAGACAGCGACAGTATAGCACCAAGGTAGTATTGCGCGAATAGGCAGGCTTGAGAAAAACTGTACTGTCTTTAGCATGATTCAAGACCACCACGAAATTTTTCCACATGGGTTTTAAGATTTAAATCAGGCTTGGCGAAATACTGAGACGGTACGTTCTATTTTCATAAAAAGAATAAAATCTTAAAGCTACGGGTGAATATTTATATTGATACGCCTCTGACTCAAAAGTGGACAAGCAGGTAGAACTAAGGGATGATTCACGAAAGTCACAATTACTCTTAAAATACTCCGATACCATGAATATATCTATTTCCAGTAGATTTCCGCTATTGGCTTTCACAACACCCTCCTTTAAAATTATTTTATTAATATTTTTCAGCTTCTGTTTTTAACGTGAACATAACCAAAACAAATCATTGACACAGCAAAACATATTTGAGAATTACTGACACGTAAGCTGTGATTGATCGAAAATCCGACCCCTTTGACGTCAGAGGGGTCCTCCAATCGACACCATGATAGAAAATTCATATTTCAACATTAAATTAACAATAGTAAACAATATGTGAAAAATATTTTATTGGCGTTTTTAAAATTAGAATTTTATAAACTATACGATCAAATAATTGGAAAAGTGATATCTGACTTTGGAAACAACTCTATTTTTCCAAAATTTTAAGAAAACTTTTCCAGATTTTACAATGAGGTGAACTTAAAATTTCAGAATGTTTACTTAGCTGAAAAAATCTTAACTTCAAAGCTAAATATTTTTTGCCTCGTTTATTAAAATAATTTCAGTTTAGGCGGATTCAACACGAAATTTTTTTATCTTTCAAATCATCCTACTTACAGAGTCGTAGATTTAGTTTCTGCACGCATATTCATATTTGAAGTGAAGTGTGAATTTTTAAATTGTCAAAGAAAATGTACCCAAACTTTCTGTCAGTAGTGTACTTAAAATAAATCAGTCTAATAATTACAGTTGAACTTCATGAATAATACTACGACAGAGCCTTCAATTACATAGTGACTTCATCGTAATCAAATACTGAAATTTATGGTTTTCTTCTTCTTCTTCTTTGGCTATTTCAAGTTACTTACATTTAATTGATAATTAGTCTTCAATTTGGCGGCCTTCAATCGAAACACAGCGATGTGAATTGAAAGCTAACTCGCGAGGCATACCCGTGCTTCATACACGCAGAAAAAATAAATGTTATATTTACTTATCAAGAAATGTAAAATGTTTCTTGTGACCGTAGCAGTAAAAACTGCTCTTAATGAGAGTGTGAAAATGTCAAAAACACTTAGCATTTCGTAAATGTCACAGTGAAGTTAAGGTGAATTTAACGATAATCCTTTAGTAAATCAAGCATCTATTCCCTAGTATTAAATACTGTAAGATATGTAACATCTACTGACCCGAGATTACAATAACTGGGAATTTATAAATAAATTGGCAGAGGGCCTAATTTGGAAATTTCAGAATTTGAAATTGATGGGTTTGAAATTTATTGCTGGGTGGCTTCATAAATTTATAATTCATAAAGAAAACTGGCCACTTGCCAGTTTTTCAATACTGGAATTATCAATGTGGAAAATTTTGTAGTATCGCAATTTATAGTTGGGCGACTTGATAAACTTGGAATTTATAAATAAATTTGCAGAGGTCTATATTTAAAATTAATATCTATTTAGAACTTTTTTTTTTAAATTCAATTAATTTTTTGATTTGAGAAAAATTTGTTTAATCAGCTTTAATATTAAATTATAATTTTCTTATATAATAACAATTCAAAATTTTAGAAGCTTTGATTTTGAAAGATTCAATTTAGTTGCTAATTTAAAATTGTTAAATAATTATCGCTTTGAATTTAAAATGATTTAAATTGAATATTTTCAAATTTTCAATTATTCACTTTTGAACGCTTTTAATTAAAAATTGTATCATTAGAAATGATACAATTCAATTCTTTTTTCTAATTAAATTGTGCGAAATCGTTGCACATATTTTATTTTTTTGTGATTCAAATTAGAAATTATACCATTTAACTTCTTTTTCCAATTGACTTGTGAAAAATCGTTTTACCTGTATATTTTTTAAATTTCAAACGCTTTCAATTTAAAATAAAAAATTATTGATCATTGTTCTAAAATTTTTTATTTTAAATATTCAAAAAATGATTTAATAATGGATTTTTATATCTTTTATATTTTTAATTCATTATTTTAATTAACTAATTGTTTTTACTGTTGCGACATAAAAATTCAGAGACGTGAACGCGCAATTTACGCACGTATATTTACTGCTAGAACACGTTATAATAAAGCGTGACTGTATTTTCTTTTACATCAGACACAACAATTTCCTTATCCTACTTATTATATGACTCAAAGTTAATAGATTTCTTACAAAAAGGTTTGCTGATGCTTATCGACTTCCGCAATTGATCATATATGTAAAAAAACGGTGTTTTTCGCACAGAGAGTATATTTTATCTAAGCCGGTAGAAATCACGAATATTGTGTATGTGTATGTGTGTAAAATATATAACCAAGTTTTAATCAAGTCATAAAATTCGTATCAATTTTCTTGATTATACCTCTTTGCAATGCTGGAGAGTGTAGGGGGGGGGGAGACGCTGGACCACGTCAATTTTTAGGACTACACCACTGCCAATCAGATTGCCACATCTACGAATGCGAGAATCCTAAAGTCTTGCCGTATTACATTGAAAAAACGATATTATTTTATCAAGGTAATAGTTTTGTTATTATTTGTACAGTTAAATAATTTATTTATTTAATTTATATGTATATAATTAAAAACTAGAGGTTAACAATCACCGCAGGGTCCCACTGGGAGCAACTGTCATCTAAAAAAAAAATTAAAATAAATAAATGAATAAATAAAAAATTGACATCGGCTCCCAGTAGGACCGAAGCGACCCAAGGATGACAGCTTTCTGCATTCATCTAGCAAGTGCCGTGGCATATTTTTGGCACGCGGGTATGGCTTTAAGGTTTCGAACCAGTGATAGTTTCGCACCTCCTTTATCACAAGGACAATTACTCGTATCGAATATTTTGGGTACAATCGTTGCAGCTCCCCTGCAAGGTCTTGATACATTTCCTCCTTTCATTTTTCTTTGGCAGTGATGTTGTATTCGGAAGAAGCCGAGAATTCGATCACGAATATAGTTATATTATAGGTTATGAAGCACTCTTAGGGCCACATTGTGTCTGTAGATATACGTCGTTCGCGCGTGGGCGGGACACCCCGATAGTATGTGTTCTAGGTACTCAACGTGTCTATGACATTCTCCGCACATATCGTTTGGAACTTCTGGACCTAAAATGCGGTTACGGTATGCTAAGGTGGAAATGACACTGTCCTGGCATGCAAAAATAAAACCCTCTGAACCTGAATTAAGCCCTGATGATTTGAGAAAAGCAAAAGTTTGCTCCTCCGACAAGGACTGTTTTTCTACATTCCTGTTTTAGTTGAAAATTCAACAATTTGTTTGAAAAGTCAACTATTTGTTTGAAAATTCATGTATTTTATTGAAAATTCTTCTTTTCTGGTGGAAAATTAATCTTGCTTGAAAATTCGTCTTTTTCAATTTAAATTCATCACTTTTCGTAGAAAATTCATATTTTTAGGTTTAAAATTCATCTATTTGGTTAAAAATTCAACTATTGTGTTGAAAATTTAATCATTTTGTTGAAAATATAACTTTTCAGGCTGATAATTCAACTGTTTTCTAAATATTTAATTTTTTTACCTTGAAAATTCAATTATTTGGTTGAAAATGCAACTGTTTTTGGTTGAGGTTTAGTCTCGTTTAGTTGAAAATTCAACAATTTGTTTGAAAAGTCAACTATTTGTTTGAAAATTCATGTATTTTATTGAAAATTCTTATTTTTTGGTAGAAAATTAATCTTGGTTGAAAATTCGTCTTTTTCAATTTAAAATTCATCACTTTAAGTAGAAAATTCATATTTTTTGGTTGCAATATCAACTATTACATTTTTTGTTGAAAAATCATATTTGTAGGTTTAAAATTCATCTATTTGGTTAAAAATTCAACTATTGTGTTGAAAATTTAATAATGTTGTTGAAAATATAACTTTTCAGGCTGATAATTCAACTGCTTTCTAAATATTTAATTTTTTTAGCTTGAAAATTCAACAATTTGATTGAAAATTCATGTAATTTATTGAAAATTCTTATTTTTTTGTAGAAAATTAATTTTGATTAAAAATTCGTCTTTTTTATTTTAAATTCATCTCTTTTGGTAGAATTTTTTTTTTTTTTATTGAAACTTCAACTATTACATTTTTTGTTGAAAATTCATGTTTGTAGGTTGAAAATTCACCTATGTGGTTAAAAATTCAACTATTTTGTTGAAAATCAAATTATTTCGTTCAAAAGTCATCTTTTTGGTGGAAAATTCATCTTTCTTGGTTGAAGGTTAACTTTTTTTGTGGAAATTATTAAAGTTATCAAATAAAATTCTTATTATTATGTAAAGAATAAATATGGATACGAAATTTATTATTAAAGTATAACCATAAAATTTAATTAATCATCTTTTTATATTCCTAACGTTTTAATCAGAAATGTGTAATTTTCAACAAAATATTTCTAAAAAATTCTTCTTATTGCTTTAAAATTAATTTTTTTTAAAATTTAACTATTTGGTCGAAAATACATGTTTCTTTGTTGAAAATTATCTTTTTATGTTGAAAATTCAACTTTTCAGGTTCATAATTCAACTGTCTTAACAAATTCGTCTTTTTGGCTTGAAAATTCAACTGTTTGGTTCAAGTTTAATCTTTTTTGTTTGAAAATTAATTTTTTTAACTGAAAATTTAACTATTCCATTTTCGATTGAAAATTGATGATTTTTAGTTCAAAATTCAACTATTTGAGAATCTGTCTTTTTTAGTTGAAAATTCAACTATTTCCTTGAAAATTCATGTATTTTTTTGAAAAATCATCTTTTTCAGTATATCAGTATATCTAAATCTTCTTGTTACAAAATTCTTTTTTTTCAATTAAAGTATTTCAGTTAAATATTCATAATTTTAGTTGAAAATTCAGCTTTTTGGTCGTAAATAAAAGTTGAAAATTCAGTTATCACTTTGGTTGAATATTTTATATATTCTTTTTTTGAAAAAATAATTTTTTAAACTGAAAATTGAACTATTCCATTTTGGGTTGAAAACTGATCTTTTTTAGTTCAAAATTACACTATTTGGTTGAAAATGGATATTTTTTAGTTGAAAATTCAACTGTTTTTTGAGAATTCATGTATTTTGTTGAAAAATCTTATTTTTTGTTAGCAAATTAATTTTTTGGTTGAAAATTCAACTATTTGGTTAGCGATTCATCTGTTTTGTTGAAAATGCAATATTTTTATTTGAAAAGTTAGGAAATTGAAGGTATTTAAATGGAATTTAGTATAGTACTAACATTAATTTGACGTTAATATGCACTGAATTTTAAGTGTAATAAGATAAAATAGAATTTTTTTTTGATTATTATTCAAATGCATGGACTTTAGAGATAGTTTAAAAGAAATGATTAATTAGGTTCTTAGTATTATTTTATTATTTAATTAATCGATCGTGCTAAGATATTTAAGAATATATTAGATCGGGAAATCGGGACAAACCCGGGAATTTTATTTTGGATCGGGAAATTTTTATTTAATCGAGAAATCGATACAGTTTGGCAGGTGTAAATAAATAATTATTTTCTTCACGATATAAATTTTGTAAATGTATATTATGTTAAAATTTCCATTTCTATATATACCTTCACTTTCAAAAATCACTAAAATACCCGGAAAACCCCTGGAATAGTCAGGGAATTTTTTTCCAGGATTTGAGTAGACAACCTGTAGAATCTAACAAAAAATAATCGAAAATCGTAGAATAATTTTTCAAACAAAAAAGAAAAATTAATTGAATATAAACTTTCATTTTCACATCACACCTTCTATTCTTTAGGTCCATTAACATATAAGTTTGATGCTTGGAAAATTTTAATACACTATTTTTGACATAACTTTTTCATTTTGTTTATTTGATTTTGACAGGCAAGCTTTCAAACTTCGTCAGACGGAAGAGCAGCGGAAACTGGAAGAAATGCGTCGACAGAAAGAGGAGGCGATGCTGCAGAAGCGTCAAGAGTTTGTCGAAAAGACGAAAAATGCCATGTTCTTTAATGATATGCCCCAAGAAAAGAAAGGCAAGGGAAAGAAAGGCAGAAGCGAGCAGTACGTCAGCGATAGTGGCGGTTCCGGTGGCGATGAAAGACGGGAAGAGGCTCCTCGGGAGAAGAAACGAAAAAGGAAATCGAGTGCTGAAAGAAAACCGAGAGGGAAAGGAAAAAGGAGAAGAGCTGGAGGAAGTGGAGACAGTGCTGCAGGTAATTTTATTCCTTAATTTATTTTCCATTTGTATGAGCAGGGTGTCTAGCATCCTGGAAATCCTAGAAACCCTGGAAAAGTCCTTGAATTTTTGTTTACCTGGAGAAACCTGGAAAATTCCTTGAATTTTGCTCATGGTCCTGGAATTTTCATTTTCTTAAAGAAAAAATAGGTTTGACTGAGTTATTTCCATACTATTTGTACAGTGTGGCTTTGGATCAGAGAAAAAATCAGGGAAAAGTCAGGGAATTTTATTTGACTGGGAAAGTCACGGATTTTGAAAAAAAAAATCTTGATTACAAAACCACTTATTAGTCTAACCAAAATTTGTTTCCTAATATTGCAATTTAGCATAATCCCTCTTATACCCAACAAGTAATGCAAGGATATCATAGAAAAAAAATAAATACAAATCTTTTTTAAATAAAAAAATGTGTATTCTAAGAAATTTCTCTGGGTCGAAGAATTTTTTTCTGTTCGAATGACCCAATTTGAGGGGGAAAGCAACTCTTGTAATCCGCTCGCTCGCTCGGTTATCCCAAATGGTAATCTAGAGTAATCCACTTGTAATCCAGAGTAATCGACTTGCAATATGGATTAATCCACTTGTAATTCAGGGAAATCCACTTGTAAACCAGGGTAATCCACTTTCAGTATGGATTGATCCACCTGTAATCCAAAGTAATCCACTTGTACTTTAGAGCAATCCACTTGTAATATGGATTAATCCACTTGTAATCCAGAGTAATCCACTTGTAATTTAGAGCAATCCACTTGTAATATGGATTAATCCACTTGTAATTCAGAGTAATCCACTTGTACTTCAGAGTAATCCACTTGTAATATGGATTAATCCACTTGTAATCCCGACAAATCCACTTGTAGTCCAGGGTAATCCACTTTTAGCATGGATTAATCAACTTGTAATCCAAAGTAATCCACTTGTACTTTAGAGCAATCCACTTGTAATATGGATTAATCCACTTGTAATCCTGAATAATCCACTTGCACTTTAGAGCAATCCACTTGTAATATGGATTAATCTACTTGTAATCCAAAGTTATCCACTTTTACTTTACAGCAATCCACTTGTAACATGGATTAATCCACTTGTAATCCAGGCAAATCCACTTGTAGTCCAGGGTAATCCACTTTCAGTATGGATTAATCCACTTGTAATTCAAAGTAATCCACTTGTACTTTAGAGCAATCCACTTGTAATATGGATTATTCCACTTGTAATCCAGAGTAATCCACTTGTACTTTAGAGCAATCCACTTGTAATCCAAGGAAATCCACTTGTAATCGAGGGTAATCCACTTTCAGTATGGATTAATCGACTCGTAACCCAAAGTAATCCACTTGTACTTTAGAGCAATCCCCTTGTAATATGGATTAATCCACTTGTAATTCAGAGTAATCCACTTGTAATCCAGCGTAATTCACTTGTTGTCCAGAGTAATCGACTTGCAATATGGAATTATCCACTTGTAATCCAGAGTAATTCACTTGTACTTTATAGCAATCCACTTGTAATATGGATTAATCTACTTGTAATCCAGAGTAATCCACTTGTAATCCAGAGTAATTCACTTGTTGTCCAGAGTAATCGACTTGCAACATGGATTAATCCACTTGTAATCCACAGTAATCCACTTGTACTTTAGAGCAATCTACTTGTAATATGGATTAATCCACTTGTAATCAAGGGAAATCCACTTGTAATCCAGGGTAATCCACTTTCAGTTTGGATTAATCCACTTGTAATCCAAAGTAATCCACTGGTACATTAGAGCAATCCACTTGTAATATGGATTAATCCACTTGTAATCCAGAGTAATCTACTTGTACTTCAGGGTAATCCACTTTTTAGATGGATTAATCCACTTGTAATCGAGAGTAATCCACTTGTAATCCAGAGTAATTCACTTGTTGCCAAGAATAATCGACTTGCACTATGGAATAATCCACTTGTAATCTATAGTAATCCACTTATGGTCCGGATTAATCCACTTGTAATCTAGAGTAATCCACTTGTGATATGGAATAATCCACTTGTAATCTAGATTACTCCACTTGTAATCTGGAGCATTCAGCTTGTAATCAGGCTAATCCAATTTACATCCAGGCTGATCAACTTGTAATCCGTGATAATTCGATTGCAGGCCGGAGTAATCCACTTGTAATCCGAAACATTCAGCTTGTATTCCGGCTAATTCACTTGTAATATGTACAAGCTTGTAATCCGGCTTATCCACTTATAATCCGCCCTGATTCACTTGCAATCCAGAGTCATCCACTTGTAATCTAGAGTAATTCACTTGTAATCTGGAGCATTCAACATGTAACCTGGCTAATCCACTTCTAATTTGCACCGATCAACTTTTAAGCTGAAGTGACTAGCTTGTAATCCGCGTATTCCAGTTTACATCCAGGCTGATCAACTTGTAAGCCGGAATGATTCGATTGTAGCTCGGAGTAATCCACTTGTAATCCGTGACATTCAACTTGTTATCTGCCTGATCCACTTGTAATATGTACCAGCTTGTAATCCGGCGCATACACTTAAAATCCGAGCTGATTCACTTGCAATCCAGAGTCATCCACTTGTAATCTGGAGTAATCCAATTGTAATCTGGAGTAATCCACTAGTAAAATGAAGCGTTCAACTTGTAATCCGGCTAATCCACTTGTATTCTACACCGATCAACTTTTAAGTCGGAGTGATCAGCTTGTTGTCCGGAGTAATCCACTTGTAATCCGAAACATTCAGCTTGTAATCAGCCTAATCCACTCTTAATCTGTACCAGCTTATATTCCGGCTAATCGAATTAACATCCGAGGTGATTCTGAGCCGAAGTAATCAAATTGCAATCCGGGTAATCCACTTTTAATCCAAAATGATCCACTTGCAAGCCTGGGTGATCAATTTGTAATCCGTCTAGTCCACTGGTAATCCAGCCTGATCCACTTGCAAGCAGATTAATCAACTTGTAATGCGGCTAATCCACCGGTAATCCAAAGTGATCCACTTTTATGCCGGAGTAATCGACTTGTAATCCGAATAATCAGATTTTAATCCAAACTGATCCACTTGTAAGCCTCAGTCATCAACTGTTAATCCGATAATCCACTTGTAATCTGGTGTTATGCACTTGTAATCCGCGGTAATCCACTTGTAAGGTGGATAAACAATGTGCAAACCGGAGTGATCCACTTGTAATCTACAGCACTCAAATTGTAATCTTGCTAATCCACTTGTAATCTGCACTGATCAACTTTTGAGCCGGACTGGTCAGCTTGCTTTTCCGGCTAATCCAATCTACATCCATGCTGATCAACTTGTAATCCGTGATAATTCGGTTGTAGTCCGGAGTAATCCACTTGTAATTTGCGACTAAATTACAAGTGGATTACTCCAGAACACTTAGATTACTTCAACTTTCCTAAATTACTCCAGATTACAAGTGGATTAAATAAATGAATTAATTAATCAAATTAAATCCGTCTTAAACTGGATTACACTGATTATAGACGATCTGTCGAGAAACTAGCCCATCGGAGCGTTACATTCCAGTCTAGCCACTGAACAGTTAGCTCGTGGTGCGGCAGTGTCGACTCAAGATGGACCAGACAGAAACAGTACTTCACCACGAAATTTTTCTGCATGGATGTATTCGAAAAATTGAAAATTTTTCATTTAAATCAGTTTTTCGATGCCATTTAACGCTCTGAAGTCAACGGATACATTTTTTCAATAACTCGAGCTGATTTCAATGAAATGCAAACCATTCAACGCTCAGGCTTTCAAATTTTATTAGTATCTTAGAAATTTGTAGACAATTTGAGACAATTCGAGACAATTTCATTCGTAAATCAATAATTAAAGTGAATTCAACAAAATTCAGTATATAATGATTTGTGATTCAAACAGAAAAATGTTGACTGAAGAAATCCTGAAAAGCAGAAATATATGGAAAAATCAAGATGGTCTATCTATCCATTTGAAGTTTTTTTCATTGCATGAACATTTTTGAGCTTGAATTATAAACGAACATAGCATATTGTCATCATGACAACAGTTATAAATCAAACCTCAGCAGATATAAAAAAAATAGTCCTATTTTCTCAAATTCTTCTTAAGAGTGTGAGCATATGATAATATAATTGTTTGTTGAATGACATAGTTTGTTCCTATAAATACGAAAGGGAAGAGGAAATCCGTGAGCACAAATTTATTATTGTTGATTCAACGGTATCTCTAACAATGCCTCGAATTTTTACTTTACTTCACAATCGTTCTGTCTCGGCTGAAATAATGTACAGAAATGCAATTATTAATAATAAATCTTTTCCAAACTGAATAAAAAATTAAACAAACCTATAATCTAAATTGTTTTATCTTCCAGAATTTAATTACAAAATGTTTATTGTCGAGTATCTTTCATTGCTTTTGAAAATGTGTAAATCAGGAAACACAATTTTCAATACTGCTTCTATTCGGTAGATTTGATAATTGTTTCTTGAAGACTTGTGTTTATTATACCACACGCATTATGTCATATTTTGTTGGCCCGTATAATTAAAAATAATAAAGTCAGTTTGGAAATAGTTTTGAGTTTCCAGTTCGAAACTGCACAATGTGAAACACACGTCTGATTTGATAATATATTAGAACTTGTCTAGTATTGAGAAATGTTCACCAATTCTAGTCATGGAGGAGCTGAAAATGGAAATTTCACGCAAAATTCGATAATAGTGTTTACTATGATCATATTACAACACATTCGGGCCTCGTGAGAGATAGCGTTTTATTAAGAAAAACACTTTAATCCTAAAACCGGAGACTTTGAAATCTCACAATTCTAAATGTGCGCTCTTGAATGAATATGATTGAGAACGTATATGCCATATTTATTATACATATTAGTTTTAATAATACCCTACACTTACGTTTAAAATTCAGGAAGCCTGCAAAGACGATAAGTTGTATTTCAGTGAAGATCTTCATATCTTCTGAGTGGATAAGATGATAGAGACCAGAAATAAAAGTTTTGAGGAAGTTCGTGACAGAATTTAAACCAAAATTGCTGCTATATATACTCACTTCCATCACTGTTATCCGATGAATGCTCTATTTATTTTTTAGAATAAACAGAGTTGAACAAGGAATAATGATGATTTCACACTGTAAAATGTTTATATTTCCTAGACCTATTACTCCTGTGAAAATTTTTGGTATTTACTAGATCTTTCATGCGTATACATGAGCAATGAGTCGAGTTAATACGGAAATTTGTTTTATGCATAATCATTTGGAATCACAACAGGTGTTCAAAAGTATATTTGTACCACTACAGTGGCTGAATTATATAAAGATACAATATTCACGTTTATAAAAATCGTTTCATTGCGCAAGCAATATGAAATAGTTGAATTCTATACGATAGCAGTTAAACTTTCAACTTAAAAGATAAATTTTCAACCGAACAGTTCTATTTTTTTACCAAAAATCTGATTTTTTGCCCTAAAAAGATGAATTTTTAACCAAGACGATTAATTTTCTACCAGAAAACGAATTTTCACCAAAGTACAGGGTATCCCCTTTTAATCTATGAATCCAAATATCTTCTAAACTACCCCATCTACATAAAAAACTGTTCACCTAAAAGTTGACCAGCACATAGGGGGTAATTTAATTTCACCATTGAATTCGACCTTGAGTTCAATTTTCCAGGTCAAGACGATTTTTTTAAATGGATACCCCTATTTCTGACAACAGATTTGAATAGAGCGGAAAATTTTACGTCATAAATGTACTATGTAAATCTTGTTATAGTGACATTGAAGAAGTCAAAAATCAAGGTCAAATGTCAAAAAAGGATCAAAAATTAATTTTCAACAAAAAAGTTGAGTTTTAATCTAATACTTGACTCTTATAGCAAAATAGGTGATTTCCCAACCCTAAACATAAATTCTCCAACAAGAAGATAAATTTTCTACCAGGAAAGATGAATTTCCAACCGAATATATATATTTTGAAGAAATTAAAACAGCTGAATCTTCAACTAAAAAGGATCAACGTATCGACAACTCTAATTCAGTGATTGTGAATTCTCTTTTGTTAAAGCTCCTTTAACGAACAGATTCTCATCACGCATCTCGCGCTTTACACTCGATTTCGTCCGAAATGCGAGCGTTTCTACATTATGTTACACACTGTTATACCAAATATATATTAAATTTATTTCTCCATCTCGTCCTGGGATTACGCATTCAGGTATTGCAAAATACAGTACAAATTTCATTTATCATGATACCTTTAATACTTGTTCCGCATTTCGCATTAAGTTTTATTTTCAGCTACCCTGAAAATGTACATTATTTCGAAAAAATGTATATTATTACGATTCCTAATATGCATTGGTATCCAAACAGAGGTATTTTCATAATCTTGTTTTTATAATTTAAAAAGTTGCACATTCTTTAAAAAAAATTGTTATTACACATTTTATTATAACTCGGGTCGTTTTTCCAAAAATTTAATGTTTTCATTTTTAATGTGTTCTGATAACAAAAGATTATAACAACTTTGGAAATCTTTTTTGGTTAAGCAACTTTTGTCTTTTGATTTGTTTTTGCCTCTTCTGTCCTTTTTCCAAAAAAATCATTTTTCTATTTTTAATATGACTTTTGACGATTTAAAGAGAACCTACTTGTCCTATCTAAAAATAAAGAACTTTCATCTATTAACTTTTTTTTACCGCGAAAATTGAAAAAAATTTATAATTGAAGAAAATTGATAATTGAATCACTAGAAGTAGAAAATTCAACTGTTCTTAATTGAAGAGAATTAAAAATGAAAGAAAATAAACATTGCGTTTTTAGCTGTTCAATTTTCTTTAATTTGCAACAATGGAATTTTTAACTTTTGAAAACTAAATGATCAATTTTGCTTCAATTTTTAACAGTTGAAAATTAAATTTTCAATTTTCTTCAGTAACTAACATTTGAAACTTCAATAGTTGAAAATTGAATTTTCAACTGTAGAAAATAAAATAAAATTGATCATTGAATTTTCAACAGATGGAAATTCAATTTCTGAAAATTCAATTGTTTTAAATTGAAGGAGACTTAAATTTCAATTGTTGAAAATGGAGAAAAGTGGAAAATTGAAGACAATTGATAATTGGATTTTTTAACAGATGAAAATTCCATTGCTAAAAATTGAAGAAACTTGAAAATTGAATATTCAGTTGTTGAAAAAAGGAGAAAATTGATAATTGTATTTTCAACAGATAAAAATTCAATTGTTGGAAATTGAAGAAAATTAATCATTGAATTCACAACAGATAAAAGAATAATTCTTAAAAATCGTATATTCAACTGTTAAAAATAGAAGAAAATTGATAATTGAATTTTCAACAGCTGAAAATTCAATTCTTGGAAATTCAGTTGTTATAAATTGAATGAAATGGAAAATGTAGTTGATTTGAATTGAAGGAACCTAATAATTCAATTGTTGAACATTGAGTTTTCAACAATTGAATTTTTAGGGGCTTGGAAATTCAGTTGTTATAAATTGAAGGAATTTTCAACTGTTGAATTTGCAGAAAATGGAAAAATTGAAGAAAATTGGTGATTGGATTTTCAACAGGTGCGAAATTTAATTGTTGAAAATTGAATATTGAATTGTTGAAACTTTGAGAAAATTTAATTTTCAACTCTTGAAAATTCAATAAAATTGATAATTGAATTATCAACAGCAGAAACCTCAGCTGTTGAGAATTCAAGTACATTACAAATAAAATAAAATAAAATATATTGTTTTTTCAGCAGTTCATTCTTCTTTAATTTTGAACAATTGAATTATCAACTGTTCAAAATTCAATTATCTTCAATTTTCAAGCTTTGAATTTTTAAAAGTTGAAATTTCGATTTGCAATTCTGTTTAATGTTCATGATTTGAAAATGTAATTGTTTTAAAATGAAGAAAACTGAAAATTCAATTATTGTTAATTGAATTTTCATCTGTTGAAAATTGAAGAAAATTGAATTTTTAATCGTTGAATATATAAAAAAATGAGCATTGAATTATCAAGAGATGAAAATTCAATTGTTGAAAAGTCATTTGTTTTAAATTAAAGAAAACTGAAAATGAGAGTTTTTAAAATTGAAGAAAATTGAATATTTAACCGTTGAAAATTGAAGAAAATTATATTTGAATTATCAACAGTAGAAAACCCAACTGTTGAGAACGGAAGAGAATTAAAAATGAAAGAAAATTAAACACTGTATTTTTAATATTTGAATTTTTTCAATTTCCTAATTTGGAATTCAGCATGAGAATTTGATATATGATCATTTCAAACATTTCGGCAAATTAATAATCACACAATGGATTCTTAAAAGGGAATTTATGAGATTAAAACCCATTTCTGATCATCTCCTTGTAACTGTATCTAATTTGTAAAAAAAATGTAATGTCAGAAGTCATTAAAAGATCATTTAACATTATTTAAAAATTAAATATTTCCTATAAAAATTTTTTTTCTTTTCTAAATGTAGAAAATAATTTTTAATTTTCCGCTTTTTCGTGAAAAAATTACTCTATTTCCCCTTTTTTGATCTCCCTTTGCACAATGATCACCAATAATCTTCAATCTTCTTGAATTTCGAATCATATGGAAGATTTTTGAAAATTTTGAGTATTGTAGAGTTCTAGAGTCTTCTTAAATGTTCCAGAATATTCCTTTATTTCCCAAATATGCTTCTAGATCTTTTTTAATATTCTCAGAATTTCCCAAACTCGTATGAAATAACTATAAAATAGTCTTTGACTTTTCTCAAATGGTGTGGAACTTCATTAAAAATTCCAAAAATGTTCTAGGATTGTCTCGGATGCAGAATTCTAAAGTCTTCCTAAATGTTCTAGAATATTCCTTTATTTTCCAAATAAACTTCTAGATCTTTTTTAATATTCTCAGAATTTCCCAAAATCGTATAAAATAACTATATGATAGTCTCGACTTTTCTAAAATGTCTTGTAAAATTGTTGTGTATTGTAAAATTCTACAGTCTTCCTAAATATTTTTTAATTTCCCAAATATGTTTCTAGATCTTTTTTAATATTCTCAGAATTTCTCAAAATCGTATGAAATAACTATATAATAGTCTCGCATTATCTAAAATGGTTTGTAACTTCACTAAACATTCCAAAAATGTTTCAGGATTGTCTCGGAATTAGAATTCTAAAGTCTCTTTAAATGTTCTAGAATATTCCTTTATTTCCCAAATATGCTTCTAGATCGTTTTAATATTCTCAGAATTTCCCAAAATCGTCTAAAATAACTATATAATAGTCTCGACTGTTCTGAAATGGTTTGAAATTTTTTTAAGTATTGTAGAATTCTATAGTCTTCTTAAATGTTTCTTTATTTCCCAAATATGCTTCTAGATCTTTTTTAATATTCTCAGAATTTCCCAAACTCGTATGAAATAACTATACAATAGCCTTTGACTTTTCTAAAATGTCTTGTAAAATTTTTGTGTATTGTAAAATTCTAGAGTCTTCCTAAATATTTTCTAATTTCCCAAATATATTTCTAGATCTTTTTTAATATTCTCAGAATTTCCCAAAATCGTATGAAATAACTATATAATAGTCTCGTATTATCTAAAATCGTTTGTAACTTCACTAAACATTCCAAAAATGTTCCAGGATTGTCTGGGAATTAGAATTCTAGAGTCTCTTTAAATGTTCTAGAATATTCCTTTATTTCCCAAATATGCTTCTAAATCCTTTTAATATTCTCAGAATTTCCCAAAATCGTCTAAAATAACTATATGATAGTCTCGACTTTTCTAAAATGGTTTAGAAAATTTTTGAGTATTGTAGAATTCTAGAGTCTACTTAAATATTCGTTTATTTTCCGAATATATCTCTAGATCATTTTTAATATCCTCAGAATTTCCCAAAATCGTGTAAAATAAGTATATAATAGTAGTTACATTTTCAACCAGAGATGAATTTTAAATTAAAATGATGAATCTTCAACCAAAAAATTAATTTTTAACAAAGGATTTTAACTTTTAACCAAGTAGTTGAATTTTAAATTAAAAAAAGATGGATTCGCAACGAACGATGTAAAAAAATTCTATTATAATTCAGAAATATTTCTTCTTTGAAATACTACTTCTACACTAAAAACTACTTGAAGTACTTTCTTCATAAAAAATTGAGAAGAGGGAAGTTTCAAATTTTGACGAATTCTGACTTGGAAGAGGGATTTTTTTAAAAATCCTTTCTTCTAAATCCGAATTATAATTCTTTTAAAAAATACCCGTTCCATGTAAAAAAATTCCCTGTTCCAAATGAAATTATATTTCTTTACCGAAACTCCCTGTGCTAAAATAAAAACGATAATTATTTTCTAAAATTCCCTGTTCCCAGTCAGATAATAAATGAGTAATTAAAATAATGAAAACTTGAATTTTGCTACGATCAGAAGTAAATCCCCCGGTTTTTAATTAAATTCCCGGTCATTTCCCGGCTTTCCCGGTTTCTTTTTGTGAACAGTAAATTCCAGATTTGTCCAGCAGTCAAGATTCAAAGCATTTTCAATTCTCGAAGGCAATAGATCAAGTAAAAATTGCAAACTAGACTAAAAGTTAGTTACCTTCTCGAATTCTTTTTCTTGAACTCCTAGTTTCTTAAATAGCCTTTCCTTCATTTTCGAAAATGGTTCGCCCTGCAAAGAAATCAAATATCAGCAAACAATTAAATTTCGAAATGCGCTCTTTTGAACTTACATGTTTGATTTTGAAAAGGAAAGGAATGCCAAACGTTGAAAATACATCCTTGTGGAAATGGGCAACAGGGACCAACATTTCATCGTCCGCCAAAGTCAGTTCGTCCTTCGGGACCTCTTCTATCCTGTAAATCTTGTTATTGCCCGAATTCAAGTTTTCCAAAGGCACCTCGTCTTTGGGACCAGGCGAGAGTTTGTTGCAGCTGATTTCTAGTAACCTGAGCTTTCCCGATCCATTTTCCGAAAACTCGACTTGTTTCTTGGCTTCTTCCAAGAGTGTGGCGACTGTCCCATTTTTGTTGGGATAGAGAATTATCTCCTTCTCTTCCTTCAAGGACGGAGGGACCCAAATGCATTTGAACTGCTTCTTATTCTCGAGCTCATTAACTCGAATACTGAGTTGCTGATAGAAGATTTTCTTTGTCTTTGGCTTACAGTAAGCGACAAGTTCTTTCAGGGTTCCATCGAAAGTACATTTCAGAGGATGGCCGGGCAAGTCTTTGTAACTGAAAATGATTCACAGTATATTAAGTGGTCGAAAAGAACAAACAACCTTTTTATAAGAAATCTTATATTTTTTCAATAATTTTCAATAATTTTTCAACGATTTCTGCCATTCAAGAATTTATTTTAAAAAATGGATATACTTCGGCCGTTGGAAATCCATTCACAGTGATATAAAAAAGACCGAAAAAAAAAGAAAATTAGTTAAATACATAATTTTAATATGTTTAACATCGTTTTCATAAAAATTTCTTCCCAAGATTTGTCATTTCTTCCTTACTATAATTAATACTTTCAATGTAAATTTAAAAATATACTCTTCAGTAGAGCGAAGTAAAAATGCTAAAATTAATTGAATCGTTTGAGATGAAGGGATAGCAATTAGTGGGTCGATATCCAAAACAATTGAAGAAAAAAATTTTTGAAATCGGTTAATATCTTCTGTTCTCTTTTTTAAATTTGAAATTTAAAATGTTTAAAATTCAAAGATAAATTTTGCCTTATTTAGAATTTTTTGAAAATATACAAAAATATGTTTTTTGGATTGATTCAAACGTGAAATTTCTTCAGCTGGAACCAAAGAAACATGTTATTATTTTTTATTCACAGGAAACATTTTTTTCTTGGTGTTTATAACGTTCCAAAATCGCAAAAAAAATGAAATCCCAAAAATCCTAAATCACGACAAAAGTTTTTTCAGAAAAAGCAAAATGATCAAATGTTTCTTTGGTTCAAGCTGAATGAAATTCAGATTCGGCATATTTAACTTCTTTTTATATGTGTGCATATGACTCAATAAAAAAAAACACATTTTTTTGCACATTTTCAAAAAATTGTTATTGAGCAAAAAATTTATGTTTAAATTTCGTAATTTTTTTTTATTATTGTTCACTAGTAAAAGCTGTAAATATACCAAATTCGTCATAATTTGTTAACCAATAGGAAAAATTCATCAATAATTTATTCAAGTGCTATAAATGCTTTAATTATTATTCAATAATGGGTACACTTACTAATTTCAGAGAATTTTTCACGTAACTGTAAAATTCCCGACAGAAAATGGCCGAATTGTAAAATATCCCAACAATTAAAATTTTGTTTAAAACAAATATTATTTATTTATTGAAAATATAATCGATAATTTTTATAAATTTTTTTTAACGTTTAAAGTTTCTAACATTATTATTTTAATTTAAAATAACAATAATTGAAGAAATATATTTCTGGATAACATTTTTTTCAATTATTGTTATTTTAAATTCAAACAATAATTTTAGAAACTTTAAACATTAAAAATATTTTTCTTTAATAAAAATAGTTGATTATTGTATTTTTAGTAAATAAATAATATTTATGAAAAATGTTTAATTCTTTAAATACGGGAATTTTCTAGTTCGAATATTTTATAATTCGGCAATTTTCTGTCGGGAATTTTATTATTCGGGTATTTTTCAATTAAGGAATTTTGTTATTCGAAAATTTGATCATTCGAGAATTTTCCAATTCGGGAATTTTGTTATTCGGAAATTCTATTACTCGGGAATTTTATTATTCGAGAATTTTATTTTTCGTGATTTTTCAGTCATCCTTTTTTTTAATGAACAATTATAATATACAGGTCTCGGAACTGCTAAAGCTTCAAACAACAGTAAAATAGTAACCATACTTCTTTGAAAACAGTAACCGAAAAGTAACAATAATGTGACAAAAAAGTAACCAAACAGAAAGATTTTTTTAACAAAAAAGACGAAGTTTCCACCAAAATTATGAATTTTCAACAAAAAAATGTATGTTTAATAAAGTAGTTCAACTTTAACAAAATTTTTGAATTTTTCTGAATAAAAAAATGAATTGTTAACGAAAAATGTAATAGTTGGTATAATAACCAAAAAAGATTTTAATTTTATATAAAAAACAGTAGAATGTTCGAAATTGAATCAAAATTGTGATCAGACTTGGATCGGACTTGGATCGGAATTGGATCGAACTTGGATCGAAATTCAATCGTAATTGAATCAGAATTGTGATCAGACTTGGATCGGAATTTGATCGGAATTGGATCGGACTTGGTTCGAAATTGAATCAAAATTGTGATCAGACTTGGATCGGACTTGGATCGGAATTGGATCGAACTTGGATCGAAATTGAATCGTAATTGAATCAGAATTGTGATCAGACTTGGATCGGACTTGGATCGAAATTGTTATCGGTCTTGGATCGGAATTGGATCGGACTTAGATTGAAATTGAATCGGACTTGAATCACAATTGTGATCAGACTTGGATCGGAATTATAACGCCTTGTATCGAAATTGTGATTGGACTTGGATCAGAATTAAATCGCCTTGGATCGGAATTGGATCGTAATTGAATCGGAATTGTGATCAGACTTGGATCGGACTTGGATCGAAATTGTTATCGGACTTGTATCGGAATTGGATTGGAATTGGATCGGAATTGGATCGGACTTTGAGCGAAATTAAACCGGACTTGAATATGAATTGTGATCAGACTTGGTTCGGACCTGGATCGGAACTGGATCGCCTTGGATCGAAATTTGATCGAACTTGGATCGAAATTGGATCGTAATTGAATCGAAATTGTGATCAGACTTGGATCGGACTTGGATCGAAATTGTTATCGGACTTGGATCGGAACTGGATCGCCTTGGATCGAAATTGGATCGAACTTGGATCGAAATTGGATCGTAATTGAATCGAAATTGTGATCAGACTTAGATCGGACTCGGATCGAAATTTTTATCGGAATTGGATCGGACTTTGATCGGAATTGAATCGGACTTGAATCGGAATTGTGATCAGACTTGGATCGGAATTGGATCGGACTTGGATCGGAATTGGAACGCCTTGGATCGAAATTGAATCGAAATTGTGATCAGACTTAGATCGGACTTGGATCGTAATTGGATCGAACTTGGAATTCTTTTTTTAACAAAGGGATAGCAGTTATTGGCAATTAGGTTTCGAGAGAGGAAATGTGGCTCAGTTTTTTTAGGTTTAAAATTCAACGCTTTGGTTCAAGGATGAATTAATTTCTAAAAAGTTCTTTTTTTTTTGTTAAATTTCAGTTGAAAATTCATCTGTTTGATAGAAAATGGAATTACTTTGTCGAAAATATGTTGTTTTTTATGTTGAAAATTAATTTGTTCACTGAAAATTTAAATATTTGGTAAAAAATTCAACTATATGGTTAACAATAAAATTTTTTGTTATTCATTCATATTTTCGGGTGGAACGTTCAATTTTAGAAAATTCGTCTTTTTACTTTTACATTGATTTTACTTTGATCGAAATTGAATCGGAATTGTGATCAGACTTGGATTGGACTTGGATCGCAATTGGATCGGACATGAATCGGAATGATGATCACACTTGGATCGGAATTGGATCGGACTTGGATAGCCTTGGATCGAAATTGGATCAGACTTGGATCGGACTTTGATCGAAAATGAATCGGACTTGAATCGGGATTGTGATGAGACTTGGATCGGACTTGGATTGGACATGAATCGGAATGATGATCAGACTTGGATCGGAATTGGATCCAAATTAGATCCGACTTGGATCGAACCTAAATCGCAATTATGATCAGATTTGATCGGACTTGAATCGAAATTGGATCGGATTTTGATCGGAATTAAATCGGATTTAAATCGGGATTGGATCGGACTTGGATCGGACATGAATCGGAATGATGATCAGACTTGGATCAGAATTGGATCGTACTTGGATAGCGTTGGATCGAAATTGGATCAGACTTAAATCGGATTTGTGATCAGACTTGGATCGGAATTGTGATCAGACTTGGATCGGAATTGGATCGGACTTTGATCAAAATTGAATTGGAATTGTGATCAGACTTGGATCGGGCATGAATCGGAATGATGATCAGACTTGGATCGGAATTGGATCGGACTTGGATCGCCTTGGATCGAAATTGGATCAGACTTAAATCGGATTTGTGATCAGACTTGGATCGGAACAGTGATCAGACTTGGATCGAAATTGAATCGGACTTGAATCGGAATTGTGATCAGACTTGGATCGGAATAGGATCGGACTTTGATCGGAATTGTGATCAGACTTGGATCGGACATGAATCGGAATGATGATCAGACTTGGATCGGAATTGGTTCGGACTTGAATCAAAATTGGATCGGAATTGTGATCAGACTTGGATCGAAATTGGATCGGAATTGGATCGCCTTGGATCGAAATTGGATCAGACTTAAATCGGATTTGTGATCAGAGTTGGAACGGAATTATGACCAGACTTGGATCGGAATTGGAGCGGACTATGATCGAAATTGAATCGGACTTGAATCGGAATTGTGATCAGACTTGGATCGGATATGAATCGGAATGATTATCAGACTTGGATCAGAATTGGATCGGACTTTGATCGCCTTGGATCGAAATTGGATCGTACTTGAATCGGAATTGTGATCAGACTTGGATCGAAATTGTTATCGGAGTGGAATTGTTTTTTTTTTTTTTTGTTAACAAAGGGACAAAAGTTTTAGGCAATTCCGTTTCGAGAGAGGAAATGTGGTTCAGTTTTTTAGGCTTAAAATTCAACGCTTTGGTTCAAGAATGAAGTACTTTATAAGAAGTTCATTTTTTTTGTTGAAGATTCTATTTGGTGGAAAATATTTGGTGGAAAATTCAAATATATGGTTAACCATCAACTTTTTTGTTATTCATTCATATTTTCAGGTGGAACGTTCAACTTTAGAAAATTCGTATTTTTAGCCTGAAAATTTAAATTCAACTCCTCGGTTGAGAATTTGACTAGTTGGTTAAAAGTTTATTTATTTTGTTAAAGATTAATCGTTTTTGGTAGGAAATTCAATTATTTTAATTGGATCAGACTTGGATCGAATTTGGGTTGGACTTGGATCGAATTTGGGTTGGACTTGGCTCGAAATTGGATCGAACTTGTATCGCATTGTGATCCGACTTGGATCGAAATTGGATCGCACTTTGATCGGAATTGGATCGGACTTGAATCGGAATTGTGATCAGACTTGGATCGGACTTCGAATGGAATTGGATCGGACATGAATCGGAATGATGATCAGACTTGGATCGGAATTGAATCGCCTTGGATCGGACTAGAATCGGAATAGTGATCAGACTTGACGATTTCAAATTTTTTTAGAGGATTCCAGAAGATTTTACAAAAATTTGAACATTTCACAAAGATTTGAAAACTTTCAGAAGATTTCAAGGATTTTAAATATTTTAAAAAGGGTTTAGAAAATCAGATTTCTAAGATTTCAGAACATTTCAAAGATTTGAAACGGTTTCAAAATTTTTTAGTAGGTTTCAAAAGATTTCACAATGATTTCAATGATTTCAAACGAATACCAAAGATTTCAGAAAGATTTCACAAATATTTCAAAGAATTTATAAGGATTTTAAAAGATTTCAAGAATTTCAAAGATTCCAAAAAAAGTTCAGTACGCCAAAATACAAAACTTTACAAATATTTTAAACGAGTTCACATTTTTTTAGAAAATTTCTAAATATTTCACAAAGATTTCAAATATTTTAATGATTTCAAATGTATACAAAAGATTTCACAAATATTTCAAAGATTTTATAAAAATTTCATCAAGATTTCAAAAGAATACAAGAATTTCAAAGATTTCAAAAAGGGTACAGCACATCCAGATTTGAAAGACTTCAAAGATTGATTTCAAATTTTGTTTAGAAGATTTCGAAAGATTTCATAAAAATTTGAACATTTCACAAAGATTTTAAAACATTCAGAAGATGTCAAGGATTTTATAGATTTTAAAAAGTAAACCAGATTTCTAAGATTTCAGAACATTTCAAAGATTTCAAACGATTTTAAATTTTTGTAGAAGATTTCAAAAGATTTCACAAATATTTCAAAGAATCCATGAGGATTTCAAAAGATTTCAAGAAATTCAAAAATTTTAAAAAGAATTCAGTACGTCAAAATATAAAACTTTACAAATATTTTAAACGAATTCCCTTTTTTTTTGAGATAATTTCAAAATATTTCACAAAGATTTAAAATATTCCAGTGATTCCCAATAAATAAAAAAGATGTAGGAAAGATTTCACAAGTATTTCAAAGAATTTATAAGGATTTCAAAAGATTTCAAGAATTTCAAAGGTTTTAATCAATTTTAAAAGGCTTCAATAAATTTCAGATTTCAAAAGAACACCTAGGTTTTCACAAACAAAGACTGAAGAAAAAGATTTCACAAATTTTTTAAAGATTTCATTAGGATTTCAAAAAATTTAACAAAGATTTCAAAGAATTTGAAGTTTTCAAGGATTTCATAGGTTTTACAAAAATTTTAAAAGATTTCAAAAAGTTTCACAGAAATTTTAAGATTTCACAAAGATTTTAAATACTTCAAAAGATTTCAACAAATTCACAAATTTCAAAAGATATAAAAAATTTCACAAAGATTAAAAAAATGTCAAGGATTTCAAAGACTTAACAAAAATTTAAAAATAGTCCCAAAGATTCCACAAAGACAAATTTAAGCGCAATTTTTAGTAGATGTTAAATATTTTTTTTATAAATACACATTCCATAGAATATTTAATTAATATAAAGATTGATCAAAATTCAAGCAAACCTCTTTCTCTCACTTTTTCTTAAATGAAGAAACTTAAGCTTTTCTTTGAGGTCAAAATAAAAACAAGAAATGGTCTTTTTTATTTTTTAATTTTTAAAATAAAACAATTTTTTATTTAATGTTATTTTAAAAGAGATACTGGTTTTAAGTGCTTAACCAATTTCGAATTATTATTAATCATTTTTTAAATTATTTAACTCGTTCAAAAATTTTTAGAACTCTTAATATTTAAACATTCGATATTATGGAATTTTTAATAGTTTATGTTTTTAATATTAGAAAATAAAAATTCAGGGACGTGAAGGCGCGCTTGCATTTTATTTAAAAAAATTTGTTGAAGGGATATGAAGAACATAAACATATTTCGAAGGATTTTAATAGATTCCAAAGAATTTCAAGAGATTTCGCTTTAGAAATGTTCCAACTTCGATCATTGGATTTTTCGATATAGAAAAAAATGTATCCAAAAAAAGGAGTAATTTTGATTTTAAATATTATAATAATCAAAGGAAATGAAGCCGATTTGATGTAAAGTTAGATTTTTCTCTATTTCCAAGTTTCCAAATTTGTATGGAAATTTTGGAAAAACCACTGCACACCTCTATTTTCAAATACTTTATATTATTTTTATGTTAAACAAGTTTTTTTTAGATAAATTGAATGAATAATTTTAATTTAAGTTATATTCAAGGAATTTCAAAAGATTTCTACTTATTTAATATAATTTTCACGTATTCAAGGAATTTTAAAGAATTTTTAGAGAACTTTAGGGAATAAATTAAATTAATTATTTTTCAATTGAATTAAAAAATAAAAAAATAAATTTCTTATTTATTTAAAAACTTTTTATTATACACTTTTAAATATTTTTTTTTTAGATTTAATTATTAATAAAGGAATTTTTAGAACAGGAAATATTCTAGATTATGAGAAGGATTTAAAAGATCTAAAAATTGGTATGTAACCAATTTTATTTTTCATCTGTTTTTCTATATTGCCGTGAATATATTTTTGACGACCTAAGTATATATTCTAATTCAAAAAAATAAATTCTTTAACTTGAGAAATAATTTAACATTATTTAAAAATTATACAGTTTCTTATAAAAAGATTGTGTCTTCTCTTTTAAATGTGAAAATAAGTATTGCATTTTTTCCATATTTTCCCCCATTTTTGTCCAAAAATTACCCAATTTCCCCGTTTTTGAGCTCTTTTTGCGCTCTGATACCTGATATTGTGATAAGATTTTTATGATTTTTTTTTATTTGTAGATATGGCTTTGACGAATCATGAAAGTGAAGAACCTGTTGAAGTTGTTTCCATACAGCAGTGGCTGAAAGATCCGAACTTGTTACATTCCTTTAAGTGCCAAGAAGTGAAAGTCAACGGATACGTTTACGAGAGGTTGGTATCATTTTATTTTAAATAGATCTTTTATTAAAGAATTGTATTTTCAAAAATTCCAGTTTTTTTAAGGTAATATTTAAAAAAATATTAAATTTTTCCACTTTAATGCGAACTGAACTATTTTTGGTTGAAAATTCATCTTTTTGATCGAGGGCTCAACTATTTTGTTGAAAATTCGTTTTTATTTTTAATGAATTCATCTGTTTTTCATTTAAAATTAAAATCTTTTTTGGTTGAAATATCAACTATTATCTTTTTCGTTGAGAATTCATCTTTTTTGGTTCAAAAACAAGTGTTTGGTTGAAAATTCGTACTTTTGGTTTGAAAATTAAATTGTATTGGTAGAAGACAAGGATTTCAAAAGATTTAAAATTATTCTCTAAAATTTCGAAAAAGAATGGGAAATATGTACAAAAATATAAATTGTTGAATATTTGGTAAAAGATGTTTGAAGCTTCTTAAGGATTTTGGCAGGATTCGCGATGATAAAAAAATCGTCTCAGAATTCATGGAAAAATGTGAACTGAATTTTTATTTTGAAAAATTAATTTCAAGAGAATATTCAAAAACATTTTAAAAGATCACAACAGATTTTAAAAGATTACAAAAGATTTTGAAAATCGTCATAGCAGATTCTGGAAGATTCTAGGGCAATTTTCGTAATTTTTTAGAATTTTAAGACAATTTTTGAAAAAATTCGAATAATTTCAAAAGATATTTAGAAGATCTAAAAGATTTGGAAATAGTTGAAAAAATAATTTGAAAATATTTTTAAAAATTTTAAACAAAATGTAATGTTTTGAAGATTTAGAAACACATTTCGAAGCTTTGCAAGAAGTTTAAAAGCTTCAAGAAAATGAAAAAAACTTTTCTCAAATTCCTGGGAGAATGAAAAAGTTTCAAGCAAAATCTTTCCATTAGCAAGATTGCAAATTTTATTTAAAAATTTGAAAAAAAAATTTGAGAAGGTTTCAAAGTATTAAAAAAATTTTCTCATAATTCATGGGATAATTTAAAAAGATTTTTTATTGCGAAAAATTAGTTTTAAAATGAAAAAAAAATTTTAACGTTTTAAAAGATTTTCAAAAATGTCAAAATAGAATCTGGAAAATATGAAGGCAAATTTTTTAATTTTTTGGAATTTCAAGAAAAAGTTTAGAAGAATTCGAAGAATTTTAAAAGATATTAAGAAGGTTTAAAAGTTTCGGAAATGGTTGAGAAATGATTTTAAGTTTGAAAATATTTCCAAAAATTTGCAACAAAATGAAAATTTTTGAAGATTTTCAAAAAAAATGTCGAAACTTTTTAAGAAGTTTGAGAGGTTTCAAGAAAATACAAAAATGTCTTGAGATTCCTGAAAAAAATTTCAATTAATTTTTATTTTGTAAAATTAAAAAAAAAGAAAATGAATAAAAAAAATTAAATTTTGCTACAACACTATAATTTCTAAACTTTTCTACATTTTCAAAGAGATAAGAAAAATTAAATTATGGTAAAAACTTATTTTGAAGAATTCCAACAAAATTTAGAAGCTTTCTAATAATTTTGAAATACTTTGAGATTAAATTTTTTCAAAGATTTGTGGAAAAATTGCCAATGGTTGAGGCTCAATTTTAAAAGAATAATTTTAAGTTTTGAAGATATCAAAATGTGTGAAAAATGAATATGGAAGACTTTAAGACAATTCTTTTAATTTTTCAGGATTTGAACAAATTTTAGGTAAACTTAATTTTGCAGAGCATCCACAGAATGCAAAAGATATTCCTGAGAATTATGGGTAAATCTCAAATGAATTTTTTCTCAATGAATTCTAAGAGAAAATTGAAAAAGGCCACAAAACATTTTGAATTATTTCCTAAAATTTATAGAAAGAGTGTAAAAGATTTCAAACCAAAATGTTGTCATACTACGTAATTTGAGAACAAATTTCAGTAAGTTTAAAGGATACTTAGAAGTTTTGAAATGTTTCAAAAAAATGGAAAAAAAATCTTCAGGTCCGTACTTCTCAGGAAAAATAAAAATGATTTTTTGTGTTGAAAAATCAATTTTAAGAGAATATGTAAAAAGATTTCAAAACATTTCAAAAGATTTTTAAAATTGTCAAAGATTCATCATTTTAGTTGAAAATTCATCTTTTACGTGGAAAGCTTAACTATTTTGTTGAAAATTCTTCTTTTTTAGTTGAATTCAATTTTTAAAATTTGAAATTAAAAGTATTGCTTGGCTAAAACTTCAACTACTTGGTTGAAAGTTAAACTAGTTTGTTTAAAATTTATTTTCTGGTTGGAAAATGGAATTATTTGTTATAAATTCGTTGTTGTTTGGGTTAAAAATTAATTTTTTTAAATGAAAAGTTACCTATTTCATTTTCGGTTTAAAAATGGTATTTTTCGTGAAATTGAACTGTTTTTTATTTTGAATTTGAAATCTTTTTTGTTTACAATTTCTAGTTTTTATTATTTAATGTTGAAATCGTTTTTGGTTGATATTGCAATATTACTTTTTTTGTTGATAATGATAATTCATCTTTTATTATTGAAAATTTAACTACATGGTTAAAAGTTGAACTACTTTGTTAAAAAATTAATTTTTTTGGTTGAAGATTTATCAGTTTAGTTAAAAAGTCATCTCCTTTTGAAAATTGAAATGCTTCCTTAAAATTTGTTGTTGTCTAAAATCTATTTTTTAATTGAAAATTTTGAACCATTTCATTTTCGGTTAAATTAAACTGTTTTTTATTTTCAATCAAAATATTTTTTGTTTGAAATATTAACGGTGTTTTATTTTTAATTAAAATCGTTTCTGTTAGGCACATCACATATTACAATTTTTGTTGAGAATTCGTCTTTTTTTATTGAAAATTTTGCTGCATGATTAAAAGTTGAACTACTTTGTTGAAAATTGAATTAAAAAATTATTTTGTTATTTGAAAATTTAAAAATTCCATTTTTGGTTAAAAAATGATCTTGTTTAGTAGAAGTAGAGAATCAAACCATTTGGTGAAAATGTAATGTATTTTGTTGAAAATTCGTCTTTTTGGTAGAAAAATAATCGTCTTCACGGATAATTTATTTTTTGTTGTTTGAAAATTTAACTAATTTATTTAAAGTTGAACTACATTTTCAAAAATTAATTTGTTTTTTGTTAAAAATTCATGATCTCAGTTAAAAATTCATCTATTTGGTTGAAAATTGGACTATTTGTTGAAAATTCGTTGTTGATTTGGTTGAAAATTAATATTTTTTACTGAAGATTCAATTATTCCATTTTTTGTTCCAAATTGATGTTTTTCGTTAAATTCCGCTGTTTTTTGCGTTAAATAAAAATCTTATGTTTGAAATATCAACGGTTCTTTATTTACAATTGAAATCGTGTTTGGTTGACACATCACATATTACATTTTTTGTGGAAAATTCATATTTTTTATTGCAAATTTCACTACTTGTTTGAAAATTGAACTATTTTGTTAAAAATCAAATTTTTTTTTTGAAGATTCATTATTTTGGTTGAAAATTCATCTCTTTGTTTTCAAAATTTGAGTGTCTCGTTGAAAATTCTTTTTTTGTGGTTGAAAAATTATTCCATTATCAAACAGGTTAGGACAACTTGGCGCAGATGCACTTTTTGGAAAGCTCATTAATTAACTGTTTTAATGAACTTCAATTAAATTATCTCCATGCATAGAGCATTGGTAAGATATTGGCCTGAAAAAAACATATCTCATTACAATCTTTCACTTTATATTTGAATTTTAATCGTGCATTTTCCTTTATGTGCGCTGCATTCGGCGCCGCTCCCCTAAGGTTTTATATTTTTTACTCAATATATTAGCAATATAACAATTATTTTTGATGTCAACAACTTTTCAACAGACTTCAAAAGATTTGACAATTTTTTAGTGATTCCAAAGAATTTCAACAGATTTAAAGGGATTTCAAAGCATTTCAAAAAACTACAAAGTATTTCAGAGAATTACAAAATTTTACCACTTTGAAGATATTACGCATTAGTAGAATTTTAGAAAAATCTTATTTTTAGAGGATTTTAAGGAAGTTCAAGGAGCTTAATCAGATTTCACGGATTTTCAAGAGATACCAAAGGATTTCGATGGATTTTTGGCGATTTTGAGGGTTTTCAAGAAATTAAAAGCGGTTTCCGTGAATCTCAAAAGATTCTGAAAGATTTCGAGGGATTTTGAGAAATTTAGAGAAATTTCGGAATGCTTAAAATAAGACGCGGGATTTCAATTCAATATGTACCGAATTATTTTCACGAATTTTTAAGGATGTGAGGGGATTTTACGGGGATTTCATGAGATTTCAAAAGATTTTCAAATATTTCGAAGAATTTCATGGAATTTTAATGACGTTCAAGATATTTAAAGGGGTTTCGATGATTTAACGGGATTTCAAAAGATCCCAGAAACTCCACAAATTTTTGAGTATTTTTTTGAGATTTCGAAAGATTTCAAGGCATTTCCAAAGATATTAAAAATTTTAAGAAATTTTGGAATGCTTTAAGGCAGGATTCTACTTTCGAACGCGCGAAAAAAATGCTACTTTTGTAAATTTTTTTGAAAACATCAAGAAAGATATTGATGTAGGGTTTGTTATGCTTGATGAACATACTCTTAAAATACATTTAAAAAATTTTGTTAGTTCATTTTATACGCTCTATATACATGTAAATGGCACTTTCTCGAAAGCACGTTTTTGACCGCTTTTTAAAAAAATCTCCGAAACCACCGAATCGATTGGTCTGAAATTTTCACCACATATTCTATACATATACATCAACCTGTGGTAGCAGATTTATATGAAAATTTTCATTTTTTCTATTATTTTTTTGAGAAAAATAAGCAAACCAAATGAGAGTTTTTCTTTTTTTTCTTTGAATTGTCGCCATTTCGTTTTTTTGCATGTAAATGAAAAAATATGCTACCACCGGTTGATGTATATGTATAGAATATGTGGTAAAAATTTCAAACCAATCGATTAAGTAGTTTCGGAGATTTTTTTAACAAGCGGTAAAAAACGTGGTTTCGAAAAAGTGCCATTCAAATGCATAGAGAGCACATAAAACATACAAAAAAAATTTGTTTAATGTATTTTAAGAGTATATTTATTGAGCATAACAAACCCTACATCAATATCTTTATTTAAGTTTTGAAAAAAATTTACAAAAATAGCATTTTTTTCACGCGTTCGAAAGTAGAACCCTGCCTTAAAAAAGACACGGGATTTCAATTCAAGAAATACCAAATTATTTTTACGAATTTTGAAGGATGTGAGGCAATTTTGAAGGGATTTAATAAGATTGCAAAAGTTTTTCAAAGATTTCAAAGAATTTTGAGTAATTTTAAGGAATTTCGAGAGATTTGAAGGAGCTTCGATGATTTAACCGGATTTTAAAAGATCCTAAAAACTATCCACAGATTTTAGAGTATTTCTTAAGATTTCAAGAGATTTCAAGGCATTTCCGAAGATTTTTAAATTTTTAATAAAGAGCGATTTTGAGGGTTTTTAAGGAATCAAAAGCGATTTCTGCGGATCCCAAAAGATCCTAAAGGATTTCTAAGAATTTTGAGAAATTTTAAGAAATTTTGGAATGCGTAAAATAAGACACGAGCTTTCAATTCAAGAGATACCGAATTATTTTCACGAATTTCAAAGGATGTGAGGGGGTCCTGGAGGGATTTCATGAGATTTCAAAAGATTCTCAAAGATTTCAAAGAATTTCAAGGAATTTTAACAAAATTTAAGAGATTTAAAGAGCTTTAGATGGTTTAACCGGATTTCAAAAGATTCCAAAATATATTTACAGATTTCAGAGTATTTCGTGAGATTTCAAGGCATTTCCAAAGATATTAAAAATTTTCCAGTGATTTAGAAGGATTTTAATATATTCCAAAGGATTTTAAGGCATTTAAAGGACTACAAAGTACTTCAAAGAATCATAACATTGTTACCAGTTTGAAGATATTACCTAGTACAATTTCAGAGAAAATCTTAATTTTCCAACGGGTTTTACAGGATTTTTGAGTACTTCCAGGAGTTTGATAAGATTTTACAAAAATTCAAGAGGTGGAGAAAAATTTTGATTGACTTTTCAGCGATTTTGATGGATTTTAAGGAATTGAAAACGATATCCGTGGATCTACAAGGATTCTAAGGATTTCAAGGGATTTAAAAAAATTTTAAGAGATTTTAAGAAATTTTGAAATGTTAAAAAAATACATGGGATTTCAATTCAAGAGATACCGAATTATTTTTACCAATTTTAAAGGATGTAAGGGGTTTCTAAAGGAGTTTAATGAGATTTCAACAGATTTTCCAAAATTTCAAAGAATTTTAAAGAATCTTAACGAATTTTAGGTGATTTAGAGAGCTTGAGATGATTCAACGGGATTTTAAAAGATCACAAAATATATCCACAGATATTAGAGTATTTCGTAAGGTTTCAAGAGACCTTAAGGGATTTCCAAGAATTACAAAAATTTTACGAGTTGGAAGATATTATCTGGTACAATGTCAGAGAAAATCTCAATTTATCAAGAGATTTTACAGGATTTCAAGATACTTCAAATAGTTTGATCAGATTGTACGAGATTTCAAGTTATAAAAAAGGATTTCGACGGACTCTAGCGATTTTGATAGATTTTAAAGAATTGAAAACGATTTCCGCTGATTACAAAAGATTTTAAATGATTTCAAGGGATTTGAGGAGATTTGAAGAAACTTTAAAATATTTCAAAAGAAATCAAGGGATTTCTTAATCCAAGGGATACCATAGAATGTTTACCATTTTGAAGAGCGAAATTCAATCCATTAATGCACTATTTGCCTTTCTTAGGACCTACGATTTTGTGTCTTTCAGTACATAATGGACTCACTACTAACACCTCTTTTCTTCACTCACTAAGTCCTCTTTTCTCCGACAAATTAGCAGCCGAGTATTTACCAATAACTCCTTGCTATCAACCCATAACAACAATTGTCAGTCCTCGTTAAATAATTAGCCGCTAATTCTTCGAAGAACAGGTAATTTTTTTCAGAATAAATAAAATGTTAACAATTGCTCATGTATTTTCATGTAAATATCTAGTTATGAGAATGAAGTAGTATTTTATGTATTAGCAACAATTTGTATTAAAAAAAAAACAACTAAAAAAGTCATAATTAGCACCAAAAACTCGCAATGTTTTTTTTTAGGACCATATAAAACAGACTTATGGAGGTGATATTTGGAAAGTAATATTTCATTTGTATTCTATAGCTAATTTTGAAGAGAAATATTGAGGTCCAATAATTCCAGCTGATAGTGAGTCTCTTTCTGTATTTTTTCTGGGGATAAAAATTCACAAAGCAGAAATGGACAATTTTTTCACTTCATTTGTTAATATATTGTTGCTTTGTGACGAAAATCGAAAAATCGTGAACCAAAATTCTCTTAGAAATTTAATGCTGTCAACATTCATAATTGAACCATTGCAAAAAAATGTTGGAAGTTACATATCCTTAAAATGTAAATCTTGAAATTGGAATATTTTGCAATTCTATATTTTCAAATATTCACTGTAAATATATTTTTTTCATTAAAGGGGTTTTTACTTTGAAAATTAAAGATTCTGTGGACTTTGAAACTTGACCTTTAATTTCCAAAAGAATTCAAGCTGAAAAATTTTCACTGAAACATTCATCTGTCAAATTCAAGGGTTTTCAAATGTAACTCTTAAAAATGGCCGAGAGCTGAGTTCTAAATTGTTAACATTGAAAAGTGTGTAATTTTAACAATTCACAATTAAAAATTGTACAAATTTTCAATTTTTACGATTAAAAATTGTAAAATTTTCGTGATTGATAATCGAAATTCCTTTGAATGTGCAACCATTAAAATTGAAAACTTGACTGTCGATCTTTAATATTATCAAAACATGTTATATTACACAATACAAAAATCTTTAATTGTAATGCTTTACATCGAAAATTAATTCAAATTGTGGTGCAATTGCAGAATAGGGGCGTCACCTCTGTTTTGGCAGGAAATTTTTTTTTTCGGTATCGTGACAGACCCAGATTTGAGACATCGTAGTCACAAAAGTAACAATAATTTTAAACTTTTGCCTTGTCAAATCGTTTCATTTATCGTTCAATTAAAGATTCTAATAGTTTGTTGCAAAAAAACAAAAGTTTCAGCCAAAATAGGGGTGACGCCCCTATTCTGCAATCTGACCCAAATTGTCAATATTTAGAGTTGGAGACTGTTCACATTTCATCTTCACCAAATCATCCAAATAACACAATACTTATTTATACATTCTTCAAATTAAAACATTGTTAAGGCCATGTGAAGAGTGGGTCACGTGACCGGTCTCCTACCTTACCGACACTTTTTTTATTTGTAAACTTATTTTCACGTGAATAGCCACATTGGGATAATAAATCAGAAGCACTAAGAAACGCGGATCTGGTCCAAAATTTTTATAATGATGAAATCAGTTTTTTTTTGTAAATAATTTTTTTTTTCATTTTGCTTTTTTCATAATTGTAAAGATTTAGTACCAGAGCCGTGTTTCTTAGAGCTGCTTATTTATTAGCCTAAATTTTCAACTCGATGTGGCTATTCGTGTGAAAATAAGTTGACGAATAAAAAAGTGTCGGTTAGGTAGGAAGCCGGTCACGTGACCCACTCGTCACATGGCGTCAAAGGCAAAGGCAGACTGACAGGGCGGACTATCGCAAAGAGGCCCTAAAGCTCAGCGCGCCTCATTTAAAAAAAATATCCTCAGCCTTCCGTTCAAAAAATATCGCACCTCATTCAGTTATAGATCGCGTAAATCGGCGGCTGCAGCGCGAATACGCGAGTAAAAATTGAGGAATCAATTCAGTTTTGTAAAAATAGCATTCAGGAAGTACTTCAAAAATAGTCTGTTTTATAGGACGACATTGACCACATCGACGGGTTCAATTTTACGGAATTGTGATTTCCAAGTCTGAAGAACTTTGTGTATGTGTGCGCGTGTGTTAAAAGTTAAAGTGTAAAAGTTGCCGTTTTATGTACAGTAACGTAATTCATCTAATTTAAGTGATTATAAATCTTCTGTATTTATTTCAATGTGGATTATCAATGTTGTGGCGTAAGAAGAATAAGTTTCCATCATAATTATACCTATAATTTCTAACTGGACATATAATTATTAACTACAAGATGAATTTGGTATGTGGACATTCAGAGTACACAATATTGCTTCAGCTATGAGTTTTTAATTGAGTCTTGTTTTATAAATGTTGAGATAATAATACTTGTTTACATAGTACACTTTTAAATATGCGTCTATTATCTCTAATTTCCCATTACAGATTCGGTACGTAAATAGGTAAAACTTGTTCAATCCGTGAAAAATTTGTTAAATTCGCAATTACTTTTCAATATTTCTCCTCTAAGATATATCAGAATTTTATTTTTTGAGCTGAGAATATCGTAATTATTTACAAAATTACCTTTTGAATTCATATGTAAACAAGAAATTGTAGATTGATATCATTATGATTAACGAGTGAAATATTCCTTTATGAAATCTTAAAACTTTAGAAACCTATCAAAGTTCTCATAAAGCATGTAAATTTTATTTCGAAATGACAAGGAAGCTGTAATTTGTTTCACATTTTTTGAAAAATGTTCAAACTTTAAATTATTCTTAAATTTTGTCTAGCATTATACATTATACTTGTAAAATGATGTCCGTTTCATTTTCGTCAACATTTTTTTTGTCTTTTCTGTGACAGAAAATATGTGAAAAAAAAAACAGGAAAACTGGCCCTCAACTTTCACTACGCCGAATTGGAAGTCCTCCGCAAGTGGCAAAATTGGTATCCGAAATTGGAAAAAGTTCATGAGTATTCTTTAACATGTGCTTTGCAAATGGCAATTTTGTCTAATTCACTTTCAAGATTCTTTTAATTAGTAGGGCTAAAAATTTAAAACATAATCTCGGCTCTGGATAAAGATTTCAATCTGAACTCTAGCTTAAAAGAAGCTTCTCCATTCAGCCGTTTTTACAGGTGAAAGGAAGAAATAGCGTACTTTGCAGAAGGGAGACTGTCGGGTCTAGCAATACAATTTTTTCAAAGTTAAAGATCAATTTCTCCATATTCTCACTTGCGGGGTGCAGAGTATGTGTAGCGGCGTAAACTTTAATGTAGCGGGCGTAAAGTTTCATGTTGGCCTGGCGGCGAAGTACGCATGTGCGAACGTCATTGGGCTGGAAGCGGCCACATTACGCCTGCTTCACGTGTATGCAATGGCGCCTTTTCAAGGGGGGTGGACAAAAAAATAATTTAAGTAAAATAAATTTTATTGGCAAGGGCATCGTAAACATATTTTCATCAGGGGTGTGCCCGCCTCATTTGTGTACATGTGTATGGAAAATTACTAGGTAATTATTTTTAGCGTGATTTTTATCGAGGCACAACACCGTAGTCGAATGAGTTTGATGACGTCTTTTATCATGTTCGCTAAGTGAAGAAACCTCAGTACAAGGCAATAAAATCATCTCTGCATGTACGTCATCAGAGGGAATTTTGCGGGCGTATGTTTGCACTTCAAAATACACCCGGAAAAAGTAACTTGGTACTTTTTGTTAAACGCGTGCACTGAAATCATCAGGCATTTAATTATGACTCTGGCGTGTTGCATTTTTTCAATGGAATTTTATTGACATTTCTTGTAACGTTTACAACAATAAAAATTGGAAAGACAAATGAATTCATAATAAATCAAAGCTTATTCCAATGAATTCAGAAGTGTTAAAGAATTTGAAATAAGCTCAAAAGTGTTCAAGAGAATTCTACAGAATTCAACAGTCTTTTACAGAATTTATGATAATTTTACGGAAATCAAGATATTTCTACTCAATTCAAGAGTATTCTACAGATTAAATGAAAATTCTGCCGAATTAAAGAGAATTCTACTGAATTTAAGAGAATTCTGCTGAATTTAACAGAATTATACATAATTTGAGAAAATTCTACATAATTCAAGATAATTCTACAGAATTTACCAGATATTTTTAGAGAAGTCCAGAGAATTATGATTAATTCAAGGGAATTCTGCCAAAGGTAAGAAAATTTTACTGAATTAAAGAGAATTCTACAGACTTCAAGAGAATTATACAGATTTTAAAAAAATGTATAAATAAAAAGAATCCAATGTAATTACGAGACACTTATACACAATTACAGATTCAAGAGAATTCTGCTGAATTTAAAAGAATTATACACAATTTGTTAGATGTATAATTTGAGTTCATTTGGTTTAAATAAGTCCCGCCTCATCGCTAGTAGCGACATCATTACTTGATTGTGAGTTTAGGTTAGCAATCTTTTCAGTTTCATGGAAGTCGCGCGTTATTCACAAGTCAATTTGATGATTCTCTGTTGAGGATAAGGTTAAATTCTAATTTCCTTGAAATAACGTAAAGATAGAAGCTTCATGATACACCACTGAGGTCTTATGAAGCCCCTTCTCCTCAGTTTGGGTCCTGCGCCTCCCTCCAAACTTCTGGAAAGTTTCCCTGACTGAAGGGATGCTAATCTTGCGAGAGTACCCTCTCAGTTGACGCTTACCTTCCGACCATAAGGACACTTAACCTTGTACGAACTAAAATCACGCTTAATCTTGTCGGTAGTGATTGTGTTAAAACCTTTTGTCAACCCGCATTATTAATAAACTTTAAAGTCCATTGTTCTGAATAAATATGTAAATATCAATTAATTGGTGTTTATCTCAATTTAATTACCCGATCTGCGACTCCCACGATCCGCGTCTTGTGATATTCCTCAAGTGAATTTCTCAAATAACAAACTAATAATAAAATTTATTGTTATAAACAAACATGGTCCTTCGAGCCGGATCAGCCGCGATCGGAGTGAAGTTTAGTGAACAATTGGATTAAAACATTTAAATAAAAGGCAAAAGACGCTATCTTCCAGTATTAATATTGGAGCAAGCGTCTCATTGAAGAAGCCTTGCTTAGGAAGATTTCTTGATCTAGTGCCCAATTAATAAAGTGAACTTGAAGGTGCGATTCAGAACCTGAAGTGATGGGATTATTATAAAATCAGTGTATTCAAGTGTGAGTGAAATTACAAGGAAAATCTAGAAAAATGTCGGCGTCGTTTTGGCTCAAACTGACGCTCATCAAGTAGCGTCTCCCCACTCTACGCCTTCACGGAGGCCCATCAGCCGTGGTGCTCTCCCCACTTGAACAGTCATCACTTCCCCACTTTGCCCATCTGATGCAAAGACTTGGTTCTCCATCTTCCGGACTCTTCGTATTCCGACCACTGCAATATCCCCTCCTCTTACTTAACCGAGTTGGAGTAAATGTTCGGAAAATTACGTTTTAAAACGCAGAAAAATGGATCAGCTGATTGAAAAGCAAAACACACTGCTGGGAATAGTTGAACGAGCTCTTCCAACTTTTCTGAGACTGAACTTCGAGACTGTCACATTGGAGGTAACCCAAGGAAGACTCAATTTGCTGGAGAAGAACTGGAGCGAGTGCACAAGCCTGGATTCGAGAATAAACGCTACTGCTGCTGCTGAGAAAGTAGATAAGTCTCTTATTCCATACTTCAAGGAGAACGTTTTTATAAAAGGAGAAGATAAGTACTTTCAAGCCTATGATCATTTTGTACAGACTATAGCACGTTTTACACCTGTTTCCATGAATGTTGACGCGCGATCTAATACGCCAAACTCGCTTTCACGCCAAAGTTCTGAGCCAACAATAAAACTTCCAGCGATAGAGTTACCCCAGTTTTCAGGAGATTATTTAGAATGGCAACAATTTCACGATATTTTTTCCTCAATAATTGACCGTCGCGAAAATCTTACAAAGTCTCAAAAACTTTATTATTTAAAATCTCGTTTAACTGATGAAGCAGCTCAGCTTATTAAACACCTTGCAACCACTGATGCAAATTATGAGAGCGCTTGGGAAACTCTAAAACAGCGCTATGAAAATAAACGTGCTATAGTCTCGTCTCTTTTGCATTCTTTTATTTCAATTCCCACTTCTGCTAATGAGACAGTTCAGGATTTAAAGCGAATTCGTGATACCACAAATGAATCTAGGTTAGCTTTGACAAACTTGAACCGTCCTGTTGAGCATTGGGATGATATTATTGTATTTTTAGTTACAATGAAATTGAGTAAGCAAACCATAGCAGAGTGGGAAAAATCGTTAGGTGATACACGGGAATACCCTACTTACGAAGAACTTAATTCATTTAAGAACAGAAAATATCTATCCCTCCTACTACATACTTTTGTGTTTCACATCCCTCCACCCTCCCCGTACTTTTCAAACTTGTCCACTGCATCCTCGATACCGGCTCGAAAGAGGTTAACTTCGTAGGACAATAAGACATCGGTACCTGCTGTACTATGCTGTTTTTATGGAGGTGCCCGGGGAGCTTTTGAAATTCGTTCATCGGCTCTGTTTACGAGGTGGTCGAACTTTTCATAGGATATTTTCTACACCTCTGTCCAGTCTACATCAGTTTTGAGAACCAACAGTTACGGTGTTTGCACAGGGGTTTTTCACTCTATAGAATATCACATAATCTTCAATTGTATCATGTGTAATTTATAGTCTTGCAAAGATCTACCTTTTTAACAGGTACAAGAAAAGGTAAAAAAACTGCTTTAGTCTAAATTTTATCGTGTGGCTAAATGTTCACAACAGGTACATCCCCTTTTTCATAAAGTGAATTTAAAATACAATGAGTTTGAAGACCCGTTTTTTTCTTCTTGCCTTCCATGAGTGACCCTAATAAAATTTTAAATTGTTGTATCGTAAGTTGCATCACAAAGTATTGTATACGCGTTCACAATATTCACTTTCCATTTCCAACAAAAACAATTCAGTATCTCCTTTAAGATTTTTTAAAATAATTTTTACACTGAATTTTTTGATAACCACCTGGGTAATTTATTTCTCTACATCACAACTGGTTAGTTTCCAAAATCATGTGCTTTTGTTATTTAATTTCTTTACACACTGAATGAGACCTACTCAGTCTACGGTTTTTTAACCATGTAGAGCTTTGTGTAATTTTTGGAAAACGCAGATTCTTATGTGCAATTTATGGTATGCAGGTGTGAGACACATATTCTTCTGTGATGTTTCTGGAAAATACGGAATGTCATGTGTGATTTATAGATGCAGGTGTGAGGTTCATATTCTTTTGTTAAATTTCTGGAAAATTGGAATTTTCAGAACTTACGAAGTCTCGTATGTGATTTATAGGTGCAGGTGTTCAACACATATTCTTTTGTGGAATTTTGGGAAAATACGGATTGTCATGTGTGATTTATAGATGCAGGTGTGAGCCACATATTCTTTTGTGATGTTCCTGGAAAACACAAAATGTCATGTATGATTTATAGATGCAGGTGTGAACCACATATTCTTTTGTGATGTTCCTGGAAAACACAAAATGTCATGTGTGATTTACGGATGCAGGTGTGAGGCACATATTCTTTTGTGAAATTCCTGGAAAATTGGAATTTTCAGAACATACGAGGTCTCATATGTGATTTATGGGTGCAGGTGTTCAACACATATTCTTTTGTTAACTTTTTAGAAGAACATATTGTCATGTGTGATTTATGGGTTGCAGGTGTTAAAAATATTTCGTGAAATTCCTGGAAAATAAGAATATATGTGATTTATAGTACACACGTGTTCTTTTGTGTGATGTTCTTTGAAAATACGATTTCTTTTGTGTGATTTACATACATCACATATTCTTTTGTACAATTTTCATGACATGTAGGTTTCTCGTGTGATTTATATGAAACACCGGGTCTATTGTGTAATTTCTAGGAAATACGACATTATATTCTTTCTTCACATGTGTGACATAACGGTTATTCCCACGCTCGCCACGTATGGTTCTCCCCACTTAACAAAGAATGCTATCCCCACTCCTTGGATATTTCGCATATATAAAACCATGTGAGGAACCTCTTTGAATCAGTTGAGTTTTTATATCTGGACGAGCCACTATGTCGCAAGTTGATATCGATGCAGTAGAGGTAGAATCGTCGCAGGTCTTTGATTTTTCAAAGTCCACGGCCACTCAAACTATCAAGGTTTCGACTGACACACAGATTAATAAAACTGTTCCTGAGACACAGAAAATAAAAAGGATCAAACCCAAATCAACACCTCTTGAACAAATACTCACTAAGGCTGCTCTTAAACGATTGGTCATGATGTCTACAAATTTCACGAAGAGAAACACAAAACAAATGAGTCTGCCAACTGTTTACGGACTTAACCATTCATTTTCCAAGACGATTCTTATCGGACTAAACGTTCTATCGCATGGAAAATTTCAACCAGTCATTATAATTATGTACAGTTCAGGTAGCGGTGTTACCTTCGTCTCGTAAACTTGTGCTAAACTCTAGCAAAACTTGGATATAATAGAATCATACTTCTCTTTCGGAAATTCACCTTTATACCTGCTAACTATTGAATTGGGGAAATACACGCTCGTGTTTACGACCGCTCATGGAAACAAGGCGATACTTCTGAGGGACGGCAAGAAACGCAACGACGAGTCTAACAATGACACGCTGCAGGGCGAGCTTAAGGCTAAGAATAAAACTGTGTATAGTCCCGAAATAATTCTTCACACGTCTAGTTTCGAAGGACTGAAAAATCTTATTGCGTATGCCAATGAAAGGTTCAGAAAAATTCAACGATTATTGAAAAACGTAGAAGCATGTAAAAATTCGTAAAATAATAATTCGTTGAATTATATTTTGAAATCGTTTTTATGGAACTGACTAATATCTTAATTTCATACATTGTTGGAAAGGTTGAACTAATTTTTCTACACGTACTCAATCAAATGTATTTTCTTGGAAAATTAATGAAAACAGACATGAAATTATAATTAAAAACCTTGTGCATATTTACTACCTGTCACTAAAAATAGTTCAGGATAATTTTAAATTTTAATTAAGGAATTAAATATTATACACACCTTCAAGTAATTATAGCTTTGTTGTTATTTTAACACTTCTTTTCCAACCTAAGTAGAAAATGAGATTAGGATAATTAATGTGCGTTGTAATTAGTTGTCTCCTTTTCCAAATTGTCCTCTACTCTTAGACTAACAGGGAGGGGGTGGGCCCCCTGCCCTTTTTGAGGTAGAACTTTGCCATTCATGAAACATCATAGCTTTGCACAGGGAGTGGGTGGGTCCCCCACCCCTTTTCTGCGAAATGAAAATCAGTCTTCCAAGTGTGCAGCTTCTGTAATATTAGAATGTCAAATCGTTTATCATGGTAAAATTAAAATAGGTGATTACTGCTAGCTGAATGATTTCATAAAGGGCTCAGAGAGACCGCTCCTGTCGTAACTGTCTCCCAAAAATATCTAGCCTTATGCACGAAATGAAAAGTGAGTCTTGTTAGTGTCCCAGTGGGCACAAAATTTGGCGACAAGAATAACCATTACACATATGATGAAGAAACATAACACAAAACTGGCCGCACACATCCGAAGACGCACTTTGTAATGCGTTGTGTTCCATCTGAACAAGGTACAATTTCCTCGCAGACGATAACGATGTTGAGGGATAAGAGGCGGTACACCACAGCTGTCAAAGTACGTTCCTCGACCATTTTTACTCACATGCATAGCAATGCAGTGCGATCCAGGTTTCCTTGCCCCGTCCACGTTGGCCACGATACAGGCCGGTCTCATCCAAATTTTCGGAATTCGATCTACTGGAAACACCCAAGTCATGCACGCTGGCGGATTGGCAAACGATGGAAAATGTGGTAATAAGTGATTAACTTCATGTGATGTAGATAGCTCATTGATTTCGTCCATGGATCTCTCAATTTTGCCTGCAATCGTACGCAATAGTGCCAACTCTGCTGAAGGTTTTTTGATGGTCAAAGTTTTGATTTTCTTGATTGAAGACAAGCTCTCATTATGGTTGGGGGTATTTCGAAACATCTGTCCATCTTTCCTCTGATTCTGCAACCAATTTTTTAGTTTAAAAGCATTGTTCTGAGCACATGTGAAGATTTCTCCCTTTTTTACACCATGATGGAAACAGTACTTGTTAGCAATATTTAACTTTTTGAAAGTAGGACAAGTTAATTCCTCCAAATTGACAATTTGCATATTCATAATATTTTGCAAAAATTTAGCCTTCTCCCGCCCGCGAGTGTGTTTCTGACCTGCTGTTTTAGCGACTTCTCTGAGGTTTAAGTGCAAATGTTTCACTGGGACGTCTCCCTCGAACCACTCGATTCCATGTGTGCAATATAATATCGATTCACAGAAACTAGAGCCACTTCTTTGGCGATAAAATGATCTTCGAGACTTCGGAATCCTTGAATATCTATCACGTAGTCCATATCCTCTTCTTTATAATAAAGTATATGTGATGGTAGAGTTGATGACAAAGAGTTCAGGTAGCCGATAAACGTGACACCGTTATGATGTAACTAATCAACACGGCAGTGTCTGATTAAATGAATGCTGATAACAACTCGCTTGTTTGCTTAGGACTGATGCTGCTCGTTTACACAAGTGTTTCAGGAAGTAAAGTGATTTATGATCACAGATTTTAAGAACTGGAAGCTATATATTATCCTCCAAAGTCAACAATAACTTGTCTGGACGCGTCTATTTCTAAAACGTTATCATACTCAACGTAAATAAGGCAGTTTATCGACATAGCGAGTGCTTCCTCAAATCTTACCTCGATGCGAAGACTTATATGTTTTACAAGATTCCAGTGAGAATGACAGGTTGCAGATAGGTCGGGTGTGAGATCAATAGCAAAAAGACAGTAACCATTGCCGCAATCATAACGGTCAATGTCATTACCCTCGTTGAGAAAATGAATACCAGTTCCAGCAAATGGAGTGTGATAAGCTTCAACATATAGATGCTCTTTCGTAAACTCTGGCTGTAATGGTTTTGAGGGAATTTGTGTACCGTCAACGTAAAGGGGTAAAAAGTTAATTTTATAATGTTTAAAATTAAATGGGTTGAGGTCCTTATTTCCGTTAAATGATCTATTCTCCACAAAACCGATAATTACTCTTTTCGGTAGCTGGCCCAGAATCACATTGTCTAGAAAATCACCGTGAACTTCGGCATGTAGAGTGAGCGTCTTGAGTTCGAGCCTTCTAATTGTATACTTTGCCGTTCCTTGAGAAAGAGCTTTTGCGTGTGAACTCCAGGGCTTATTTTCGACCTGCGAACTAAAAGTGTCGCTTCCATGATATGTAAACGGCATTCGTTGGTAGGATCCATGAGGCAAAAAGAGTCTTTTGTTCGAACAAACCGAAGACGCATTTCGACTCCGTTGAGAAGAAATTTGTTCTGGTTGAAAATATCGCAATGCAAATGACCGATAAGGTCCAATGTCTAGCCTGCAGCAAACAGTCATCGACGGATGTCGAAACCTGTACGTTCTTTTGATAAATCGTCCATTTTTCCCGCAGTGTCGGCATACCACAGGACTGACGTTAGATGACTCTTTTGGTGGGGATACGAGTTTTTGATTGAAGTACACATCTACTTGGTTCAACATTGAGTGAAGTAGATTGTTTACCGGTGCGACTTTGTCCAAATTCGTAGCATTTGCTGGCGTTTTTTCTGGAGCCTGTCACTTGACTTTTATACTGAGCATCGTGTGTGCGAGATCGATATATCCTTTGCCGTGACCTGGGATGACGAATTCTATCGGAGAATCGTCCGTCAGGGAGGAAACGGGTTTGTAGTGGATCCATTGCAAGCTCTTTATAGAAGTTTAAGTTGGTGGTAGCGAAAGAATGTCCAATTCAGTTTTCAACCATTCGTTAGAATGTGAATGTAAAAAGCACATAACTTAATTCTACTTATTTCCACAAATATCAATAATTTGATTTTTTCCACCGAATAAACTCCCACGTTTCTTTAATTTGTCCTATTCTCTTTACTCTTTTCTTAGTATTCCTCTTACGTTTTAATCCCGCGATACGTGATCCACAGCGCGCGCTGTTCAACTGAGCACCTAAATTTTTTGCCGCGATCTTATAACCAGATCCACTCCTAAGATTTTCAATTTTATTAATTGCTTTTTTTCAAGATTCTCTCCAGACTCTTTAAAACGGTTGTTAAATGCTTTTTTAAGAGAAATTTTGTTGTCAACATCGTTTAAAACATTTACTCATGTGCGGAAGGCCTCCTTGCCGATTATACGTGCACCGCGCGCAAGCATTGGTAAGACTCGCCGAAAAAGTCCAAGAAAACTTCCAATCACATATCCTCTCTGATATCTCAAACCAACATAAACGTTTGATATACCCCCTACGCCCGCTTGTGTTGTATAATATTCAACGTCTTCTCTGTTCATTTTTTTTTCTCGTTATTTTCCTCTTCTGCTTGCATTATCCACATACCCTATACACACATACTCTATGTATTTGTTTTAATCAATTCGTTTAAAATGAAGTGTGACAGTCAGAGTACCAAACTCGAATGGTATTGGTAGTCCCAGATGATCTCTTATATCTATTTCCACTGTACGAAATGCAGAATGTAAAAGAGGTATGTAATTATAGTAATTATGTAATTATAATAATATAATAATTATATATATTATATAATAATTATCTATATGATAATTATATAAAAACTAAAGGTTAACAAACACCGCAGAGTCCCACTGCCCATCCACACATCACTACTTTACCACCGAGCAATTCACGCCTACCCCGAAAGGGAAACGGCTTAATGATATAATTTTAAAAAAATACCGATACCTTGCAAAAGAAGTTAATTATTCAATTCACGAGAAGACTGCGTTTGTAATCGGCCGAACAAGCCGATTAGTAACGGTTCAACAATTAACCAATCATTGATTGAATTTATGTGATTTTTAAAGGCTTGCCGTTGGGTAGAAACTTTTTTAAAAATTCATTGAGATTTAAGAGTTAACTTTTGAAATTATAATTGACGTTTCGTAATGAGACGCTCATACTAGACTCGACTTCTTCTTCTTTCCCAGTGGGCACAAAATTTGACGAAGTATTTACGACATCGTTACGGGATCTTTACGACGACTTTAAGACATCCTGTGTCCATGTTAGTAAGATGTCTTTACGATGTCGAAAAGACATCGTCAGATCGTACGACGTCTTGACGATATCGTGAAGACATATTAACGACATGGACATAGGGTGTCCTAAAGTTTTCAAGTAGATACTCCTTGAAACGTAGCTTTCTTAGTGCCAAACAGGTTTTCATAAAATTCCCAAAGAAAAATTTTCTCAGCAGGGCGGTGGAACAATTTCGGCTCATGTATGGAGTTCATAGTAAGGAGTGGTATTCTTGTAACTGGGGAGTGGTACGAACAACGTCCAAGAATTCCCTAATGCTTGCCACGGCTACAAACTTGGTCTCTGTATCGCGCACATGTGCACTGGCGGTTACCATGCCAACGATTTCAACACGCGTTGAAAGTTTTGAACTTGTGTTTTGAACATTTCTGTGCTGCCAGTGTAGAAAAAGAAAATTGTGAATTTGAATGTTTCAATAACATTTAAAGAGTAAATATTCAAAGTTTAAGGAGTGCATTAAGCATGTTTAAGTTGTGTTTTAAGTTTAAGGAGTGTTAGTACTAGTTGAATATACCAGTTTAGAAGTTTCTAAACATTGCAAAATATAATGCCAACCTAACCTGAAAACGAATATTTTTATATCAGTATAAATCTTTATGCATCAAATATGGAATCCCTTACTTACGTAATCGATAAATCATTATAATAATGTTATTGTATCACTTACACTTTCTAGATTGTTTTCGTATTTTTGATGCCATGTTCCTTCTCGTTTTTAATTCAGGAACGTGATATACACCCAACAAAATAAAAACGCAAACGAACATAACCAAAAACATAGGGTGATACCACTCCTTACTATTCCTTCGTGGGTGTTCCATACATGGAATCTTTCCACGCGTGGAGAGTTCCATACATTCAATATATGTTTCAGCGCCCCTGCTCCCAACTTAAACAGAGGTCCTACAGAAAATTCAAGACTAGTCAGCTTTAGTAAACGCTGAGCGAACATTCCAATTTAGCAAAGGCGATCACTCTATTGCATACTAGTCCTGCCGTATGGAGGAGAGGGAAAAATAATGTCTCTAATATCCATTTGGCCCGACAGGAGACCCGGGCTGACCCGTTCAAAGAACCTATACAACCCAGGTTGACACACACCCATAGAGGAGCACTGATTAAGAAGGTGGGTAAGATCCTTAAACAGCGCTTCTAATTCGCAATCTACCGGTAGGGTCTATCCTATTCTCGCAAAACGGCAGCCCGGACAAATGTGAGACGTCCTTAGTAGTGTAAACAAGTTTATATAACGCCTTGGTAGATTTAAACTGTGAAACCAGGGCCTAAGTGTCTCAATGTTATTCGTTGCGAAATAATCCATCCTAGAGCCGTTTGTCCTCCCATAAGGCCAGTACAACGCAGCCCAGAAATCAAAATGGCGATGGTAGGTGTCCCGCAGCTCGCGCATCGGTAGACTAGACACGTCTCTAATAAACATTACGTCGTGCACAGATGACCAATTATTAATTGACACTAAATTTACTTAACATGAAGATAAGAGAGATAGCACCAGGCCCTTCGGCCGGGCCTGAGTGTAGATAAATATGGCTGACCAGGGGTCGCGTGTCATATTGTTTGCACCGGCTGTTCGGGAACCTATGGATGTCCTCTCCCTGGCTATGTAGCACGTGTAAAATACATTGGAGCCTATGTGGGAACCCATGTGGGATGCTTTTTTTTGAATTCCTTTCTCAAATTACGATCTGAGATAGGAATATAGGATGGGAATCTATATCGGTTCTTATTATGGATTTTTATAAACGGGTTTGCTATTAATGTTTAAGGAGTGCGCAGTAGTTTTTTTGTATGAAAGACGGCTGCGAAATATTTTGTTGGGATTTTAAGATTGCCGTCTATGTACCAAAAACCTTCAAAACATATTTCATTTAAAAGAAGATATAATACCATGTGGGATTTCATGTAGGAGCAATTCATAGGTTTCCATAACGGTATACATATAAAGTTCCATGTGGAAACCACAAAATGGATCCCACACGAGCTCCCAAATAAGTTTTTATGTAGTTTACTATGTAGGCTCTTTTAGTAGGGTTGATTGAAAATTGTAAATTCAAGTGGTTCTATTTGGATTAATTGGTTTTATGAGAGCCTGATCAGCTCTATTCAATCAATCTCAACTGTTCGAAGACAGCTGTCAATATTGTGACCCTCTTTTTACGTCTTATCTGAGTGGTCATTAATGATTTTAATTGAAACTAATTAATTTTTTTGTACGAGGCTAAATGCCACGTACAATATATACGCACGCATACACACAATCATACATCCATACATACATCCATACATACATACATACGTACATACGAGTACTTTATAGATACTTTATTCCTCATTGACTGTTCTGAAGACCAACATTGACAGCAACTGCGAAATAAAATCATCAATCGACAATTTTGGTGATACTACTGCTCATATAGGAAATGCTCATATAGGAAAATCATACCCAAAGTACGCCGAGTGCGATGTGCACACATGGACAGACAAAGTGATTGACTTGAATATTTATGAAGATTTGTTTACACTCATGCTATTTCCGGATAAGTGTTTATTTATTTTTTACCAGACAGCCTTCCTATTGTTTTCAATTACAAATCAAGATTTCAACATTTAAAATCAATTATAATTGGGAATTTTTGTTTTTAAGGCCTGTAGTTTCACCTTATGGTGCCCTCACTTGACTTCTGGACGAACCCTAGTAGCAAGATAACTGCAGACTGGCGCCAGCTGGGCGCCAGAAAAAGAAGAATCTGTTTGCAGCCTGGCGCCAAGGAGCTTTAACAAAAGATAATTCACAATCACCAAATTATAGTTGTTGATGCTTTGACCTTTAATTTTAAAAGTGGAGAAAATACAAAGAACGAGTGCGTAGTGCAAGGTACGTACGTTATCGAGTACGAAGCGCGAGATAAATATATTATCGAGCGCGAAGCGCCAGAACCAACAGTCGCGCGCCCTAGGCGCGCTCAAACTTGTGAGCCGCACGCGATGAGAATGTGCCCGCACAGCGGGCAGATTTTTTTTATTTTGAAAAGCTGATCAGCGACAGTCCTAGGCCAGACCATACCTTCAAGACAGAACATAGAAATTTTTGTTTTTGGCTTGCTGATCAGTGCCAGTCCTGGGCCAGACCGGACCGAACTTAGACCTTTTCTCTGCATCAGCTGTGCAAGTAGATAATTTTAGGCCTATAGTATCATTTAAAGTGTCTCAGAAGGTGCCTCTTGAAATTCTGGTTTGTTTCCTCGTTCATAATCAGACCGAATCCTTGAAAACTATGTGATTCGCTATCTACTCCTGACCATAGTTCGAGTCCGTGCTTTAACTCCCAATTTTCTATTATTCTATTGTCGCATCCCTTTTTCTTTGTTTCATTTATATATAAAATATCTAGCTTCCTTATGTGCATTATTTCTCGTAATTGTCTTTCCTTTAAATCATTCACTCCTCTAGCATACCAAACACCGAGTCTCCATTCATCGCCTGAAACTAACCTTACCTTTACCGGATGCATGCCGTTCGTCAACCAAAGTTTCAATCCATTCCGAGGCTACTCTACTGTTTGTATTATTCATTGTTTCAAATAAACGCCGAACTACCAACTAGATGCGAGAAACGTGTTTTGCTAGTAAAAATGATGTTCAAAATAATTAGCCAGACGTCGTAAGATGGTAAGTCCAAAATAATTAGTCAAGTCGTCGTAGGGTGGAGAGTCCAGTTATAACGTCAATCCCATCCGACTTCGGTCAGTGGAGGGAGAGCATAGGAACTCAATATGCAATTATTACCAAAAATGTGTGTGACTATTTTATATCAACCATATTATTTCTATGAGGAAATATTGTTTTATACTGGGAATATAACAGTAATATAATTTATGGAATTGTTCGCGTTTTCAAGTCGCTTCGAATGATGTATTGAGGAACCTTTGATGACAATTTCGAATTGAGGAAAATTAAAATTTTAGCATGTCTTTCTAACTGTCTGAGTAGCATATTGTATTAAGGGTAGTTCACCGGTTTAGCCCCTGAAATTGAAAAAATTCTCAACTTTTTGTCGAAAAAATATCATTTTAGGCCCTCATGAAAGATTAACGATAAAAATAATTAGGCGATTCGAATGAAAAGTATCAACCCATGTTATTTAGCTTAAGGAAGGTTCAAAATTTCATTTCACGTTAGATTTTATCTTTAACTTAATGAGCATAGTAACGCACCTAAATACAGTACTTCGAAAGGGGTTACCAAGGATTTAATAAAGCTAATTAAGATTTAAATTTTGGCCATTAGTTCATCTTTTAACACGATAAGCTAAAAATAAACACAAAAAAGTAAAATAATTTATAATTCAAGGCCGTGGCGAGGTTCATAGAAATTCGGTGAGCGTAGAACAAATATTTTTGGTGAGCCCAGGGAAACTGGAAAAGGGCGGCTAAGTTTACCGAAATACAGTAAGCGTAGATAAAATATTTTCGGTGTCTCTACACACTTCGATAATTCAAACTACAAATTGTTCTCCATGTGTAAAATTATTTCCTAATAAAAATAAAATAACTTTTTCAAATGATAAGAAGCTTATCAAACTTTATGGCCTATTTAAAAATACATCATAAAATAATTTTACATCGGTACAAAATGAGCTAAATATATAATTTTATTCCTAAAAATTCTAAAGTTGAAACAAAATGTGGCGTTATTCTTCACTCAATAAAGTGAGAAAATTTATTTTAAATGTTGATGTGTGTACTTACTTCTGGATCCAGAGGCAACTAAAAAGATGCAGACTAGAACAACGAAAATAATAAAGTTCTTCATTGTGTGCATGGGAAAGAAAAAAATGTAACGGTTTACTTTAGATTGCAAAACTTGAATGACTGTTTTGGAAAAAGGAGTAACGCTTTATATATGCATAAAAGCGCCTTGAACAAACTGGAAGGAAATTTTTTCTCAAATATCAAGTTAGTTGAATCATCTTAAAATTCAATATTACACACATTTCGGGTATATTGCTTAAAATAAATGTTATGAGAAAATCTGTGGAAACTTTTTGTGTTCGATTGTTATGTAAATCCGAGTTTTCGAGGGGGTGATGACTCCATGGCACACCCCCTCCTGGATCCGTGCCTGATTACACATTATAAATTTAGGCAGGCACGTATGTTAGCGGATGAGCCAGTTATTACTTCGGAAAAAGAGACATCGTAATTCTATTTGTCGCTTGGGAAAAAATAAGTACGAAATATAAAATAAAACCAGCAGTAAATTTTCCACATATGAGTAAATCAACTATATGTGTCGTAGCTGCTTTGTGTAATTAGATACTTCATAAAATTTCGAGACAGTTCATGAATTGATAGCGGATTTTATAAAAATAGACTATAGATTTCTTAGCCTTTTTTATGAAGTGCGCAAGCACCTTCAGACGCAGTTTGTGTAATAGAGCAGAGTTTTACTATCTGTACTGTAATGTTCAATGAATATATAACTTTGAGCAATCATCAATTCACCGTCAAGTATTGCTTCTATACCCGCAAACTGCCCTGGTGGAAAAAATTCTCTGCAAATTTTTCCCAAATTACTTCATAATATCCCTGCAATATTGCTGCAAGTACTCTGCAAGCGTCTCCTGGATTACTGCTTAAATTGAAACACATCAGCATGAATGCCCAAGAACTCTGCATTAATCTTCTTCAAAAAGTATTCTGCATTCGCATGCATTTCTCAGCAAGTTTCTTGTCAAGAATATTCGCAAATACTCTGCAAGAGTCTGTGCTTCACTGCTGAAATTGAAACATTTCAGCGAAAATGCAGAGAAACTCTGCATTTCTCTGCGGCAGACAATTCTCTGCGTTGTTCTAAAAATAAGCAGGCGTCAAAGTGGGGCACAGAAAGTATCTGCGGGGCAGGCAATGTAAACCCATTGGGGCACAAATGGCACGGTAAACTCGCGAATAAAAACGAGATCGATAACCTGCTTTCCATGTCAACAATATACTCGCATAAAGCTACGCGGGCCAGATCATGTCAGCCCGATCGGGGCCAGATGGGTAATAGGGAAAATATATGGCGATTTCTGCGAGGGGGTAGACATAGCCGAATATTTTACATGCTCATCATTTATGATGAAATTAAGTATTAGATTTTCATGTGAAAATTTCGACCTATCAAGTTTTCGTCAGTTGCTGACGTTTTGATAACCCTTGTGTCAGAAAAAAAACGATTTTTACTAGCATGTCTGTCTGTTTCTCTGTCTTTATATGGGCCCTCTTTAGTGAAATTTATTCTAGAAATTTATATTTGTGGTATGAGTTTTTGGTACATATCTGTGCGCGTTTCACCTCAGATCTATTCATTTGTGCTTAAACTTATTTTTTTAAATATAATAAACAGCATTCTAAAAATTATTGCAATGTATGTTCACTTATAATTGTCGTCTAACAAATTTAAATTTTACACTTTAAATTAGTATTTTCACATCAACCTATATCTTTATTGCACTAGACGTGTTCACTTAGAATTGTGATTTACATTTTTTTCCGCAATACACATTAGAACAATACACATAAGACCAAATCATCCAAACTTGAAAAATAAATCACCCAATACATGTATTTTGGGCGACTTCCCCAATTTCTTGTCGCCAGAAGGTAATAATGAGTTTCATCAAATACCCCAATTTGCGATAAATCACCCAATCTAGCAACCCTGGAAAGGTATTACCTGAATCTTAGATACGGGAATGCATGATATACGCACGCACTAAGCGCGCTCAAAAAAATATGATTAATTTTTGAGCCCAGTACTTTAGTAGAAAGGAGCTGTTTTTTAGTGCCAAATTTTTGACCTCCGAAGTGGGTTGCTGGATTGAAAAAAAAAAATTCAAAAGGACAGTGCTTTTTTAATTGCTTGGTAGTTTTCTTAATTGACATCAACTTGATTACTCTGAGATATTTGCACCCAGAAGAAACAACACCTTGCAAACGTGTTCTCTCGTTGAACGCAAGATCATTTCCACCCGACGCAACGTTACCTGCCTACCTCTAATCTGGCGGATAATCAGCTTCTCTTAATCCCACGATGTGCCGACATCCGTGTGGCTATGATAACGCAATTTTGCGAGTGAAATAATTTTCCTTGAAAAAGAGCAATAAATTCTCACGCACCCTTATTCCAGAAGCCCCAACACCCTCTCTTCACATAGAAATACTCGTCATTCTTATACAGAGAAGAGCTAGGAGTATCGGCCACGGTCTGGCTGGCAGTCAGTGGCTGGGTTTTCCGAAGTTAAAGAGCTTCAGGGGGCATACGTGAGAGGGTAGTCGGGGGCGGGTGGCGTCCCGGCGGCCATTTTGAACGCATATATCGATTGTTTGGTGGCTGGGCTCCTCGACCATTCGCAGGTCCGCTCCCACTCTCTCCATCCCTGTGTCTCCCTTTTCCCCGTCCCACGGAAAACAGACAGCGATCCAACCATCAGACGCGTTATTACCTCCACCGTTATGATAATTTTTTTCCACCCCGTGTCTCCGGCACGTGGCCAACTTACGTCCCAAGCGAATATTCATCCCTGATCGCACCTGACCTCGGGGTCAGAAAATCCTCCACCCTCCATGGTCAGATCACGAAATCGTGGCTCCGCGCCAATTCTACCTCTAAACCGGCTTAGAACCGCCCCGGTAAGTCGTCCCGGCCAATGGGGAGGCGTCAATGACCCTAGGTATTGCGCATGTCCAGACCAGTTGCTGGACAATCACTGACCCTTCTATTCTTAACTTACCTATTTAAGATTTCACCCCTTGGAAAAAAGATATTCAATTTAATTTCCCTTTTCATTGGGAAGTATCTTTTCATTTCTTCCAATTTAATTTAATTTTCGCTACTGATGGGGCAATTTAGAATTAGAGTTAGAAAAGAGTAAGTGATAATGCATTCTTTTTATGATACTTTTTTTCTTACCACATTTGAAAGAATCCATCAAATTGCTTTTTTATTTTAAAATCAAATTGGTTGAAATTTGATCATTTAAAATTAGCAATCCTTTGTATATTGTATACCTTCCAAACGCATGGGCACTAGAGTGATTTAAATAAAAGTTAACCAAAATTAATAACCTTCCTGATTGTAATCCTAGTCTTGACGTTTTTAAAATTAAAAAGTTGAAACCTACATATTAGATCAAGTACATTTGAATGAGTGGGATTGTATTTCAGTTAAATTTCAATTTACTCATATTTCAATTTCATTCGATTGAATGTACTTGAATTCTATTAAAATTAAATTGCATCCAGTTTTAATGCAGTATAAAGATAGAGTACCGACTATAGAACACAATTTAAATTGCATGATCTCAGATTTAAATTATGTTTGAATTCACTCGAATTTGCTTGGAATTTACCTGAGATTAATTTCAAATGCTGGGTTAAGTTTGATAGATTTAAATTTGAATCGCTAGAACTAAATTTAAATTTGAAAATTTGAAAATGCTTAAAATTCTTTTAATTTATCTGATTATCCGGCCTAATTTATTTAATATAATTGGAATCGAAATTGATTCACTCAAATTAAATTTAAATTTAGTTAAATTTAGTTGATTTCAATTGGACTAGCTCATGTCCAAGAAAAAAATTTTATTTCCTAAGGAGCTGCAACAAAAAGGAACACCTCTTACTGAAAAGGAACCCAAAACGATCAATTTGTTCCAAAAGAAAACTCCAGTTGGACCTCGCAAGAAACGCATTCAATTTTTAAGAGACTTTTTTCAAAGGCAGGTTATGACGAGCAAAATATTTTATGTCCAATTCTATTAAATATAAGATGTGAGAGCAGAAGTTCATATCTTATAGAGTACTAATTGTCATCTAGGCAAGGAAATCATACTACATTACAAGGCAAATACTTCTTTGCATACTCTGTTCCACGCGAGAACGAATTTCTGAAACGTGGAAATTTCGTTCTCTGCGCGCAGCTTGTCAAAGAAGGGGAATCGTAGGTGTGAGTATTTGGCTGGAAAGTCCCTTAATATTTATGGCCTTTCGTAACTGTCACGTTCGGTCCTCTCATCTGGCCCTCAGTGAGGCTACAAAAAATTTAGGAAAAAAAATTGTGTCCTCTCTTAACAGCGATTGGCTGTCGACCAAACAAACAAAAATTTGTCGACGTCTTCTAGGGATGGGCGATCTCGATTCGATTCTTTGAAGATCGATCTTTTGAGTCTAAAAGATCGATCTTTTGAATCGATTCACCTTAACAGAATCGTCAAGAATATGTCTGAGGATTTACCAGTGGATAATTTTCTATATGGTGAGAATTTTCCTGAACGTTTAAAAGCGGCTCAGGCTATGGAGAAGCAATCCAAGGATATCTCAAAGCCACCTCCACCCAATATTCCTGCAAAGAAGCCCAAACGGGATTTCTAGTCTAAAGGTCAGTCGGGTTCATCCAGATTTAATGCTGCTTCTTACTCTAACAATCAGTCAGCTTTAAACTCGAAGGGCCCGCCGAAGAAGAGCTACAGCTCATCTTGTCGATCGGGATTATTTGAGTCGTCTCATCCGAATAGATCATACCCACCCTTTCCCAGAAAATATCCTTCAGATAGTAACCCTAGTGATTGCTATTTGTGAACTTTGAAATAATGAAGGTTTCCCCTAGCAACGTGTAAAGGTCGTGTAGGATTGGCACTACTACATTATGATCTATTCGGACGAGACGACTTAAATAATCCCGATCGAACTTCACAACAGGTAAGTTCGTTTGATCGGTAAATTATATTTAATCATTCTTTAAAATAAATTTATTTACAAAAAGAAACGTTAACTCAATAGAATATTGAATATCTAAATAGCGAAATACTAAAAACTGTGTAAATTATGATGACTATTTCGTAAAATTGTTATAATAAGTAAACGCGAGTCTCAACGCACCCAAATTCCTGCATATGTGTGGCCTTCGTGATTAGCGTTTAATTTGAAAAGTCGCATATTGACCCAAAAATCTTTCATGGAAATCAATTCATTAATTCTTTCCCAGCAACTTAGCGTTTCCACATTTTGTGGCAAAGTTCGGCAGCTTAATGATTTTTCAATCGAAAGCTGATTAAATGAGAAATATTTTTACCCGTGAAATATTAATAAACAATTAATAATATTGATAAATATAAGATTTTGAACACTTGAATCGCTCAAAGGAGATAATACGTTAGAATTATATATGAACATTTTTTAAATATTTTTTACTGGTGTTAATACAGCACCTCTTAAAGTGATCGTTTGTTTCATCGCTAACGAAAAAGGCCTTTTTGTACGATGTCCGCATACAGTAACTTCTAATTCGACAGTACCTTGGACATTAAGGAACGTTCCGGATGTTGCTGTTTCTACTTTCTCATGCCGAGGCCTCATTCGCTGATTCTGGGCTTCAGTTAAGTACTGGGGCTATACAAAATTATCCGTGGAAGCGTTATCAAAAAGGGCCGGTAATTCTTGATTGTTAAGAATTACTCGGAAGTGGGGGACAAACCGGAAACGTCTTTTTGTGAGTTGAAGTCTTATTGGGGGTGGCAGTCCCGGGTGGCGCCACCCGCCTCCAGTTTTCCTGGGGGGTTTAGCTGATCTAGGGCCCGTTTATAGGTCTGTACTCTTTCGGTTTCGTCAAATTCGGCCTCTACTACTTTGGACATGAGGGTATTGAAATCGGCTGTGTTGCAAGCCCTAATACTGCGACGAATCAAGGGGCGTAATAATTCTAGGAGAGTAGCGACCCTAGCTTCTTCGGTGGCATGGGGTTGTAGGCGCTGAAAAAGCAGATTGTGAAGAAAGGGACAAACGGGCTCTTTGTCTCCTTGTTTTTGTGAGTATAATTGTGTGGTAAGGCGTCCTGGAGTGTTCGTCCCATTGTATTTTTGTAGAAATAATTTACGTAAACGGGTTTTGAAATATTTGTAATGCGTACCTGAAACGAAAAAAAATCAGGAGTTCGGGCACGTTTTGGTTGAGCTCAATTGAGGTTAACCGTGCCCAGAGTTATAGTACGCCATGCCCCTCAACTGACTGAAGAAATGGAGTATTATATTATTACGTCACAATCAGTCGATAACGTCAAGTATAGTAGAACGATAATGTTATGTGGTGGTATCTACAGCATTTTTTATACGGATTTTAGGTAAAATATCGTTTTCAGTACGTGCATAAGTGGTGAGAAAATTATACCATCTTTTCTGAGATTGAAAAATCATAAATAGACTAAATACCAATTTACAGTTGCAAAACTCATTCTGTACTTGAAAAGCAGAAAGATAGCAGAATTCTCTCACTACATATATGCATCGACAAAATATCATTGAATCTCTGTACATACAATTCTTTCATCTACACCACTTGGTTTAGTTCTTTAATATTCCAAGATCAATGTTTACGTTAGAAATTTTGAAAATAAAAGACAGTTCTGTATTCTCTAATTTATTTCTTACAGTATCAGTTCCTGACAATACTTTGTTTGGAAGTTCATGTTGCCACTCGAAAAGATCTGCTTCCCGATCCTCAATATGATCCTATTGAAGCAGTATTCTATGTCATCCACAATGATTTTCCTCCTACTTCATCTGTAAAGCGACTACAACTAGGTGAGCTGAGGAAACAATTTTGGTACATTCTTCATGGAAACTGTAGTCCTTTTCTAATATTCTTATATTGTTCTTCCGTTCAGCATGTTTTCGTAAAAGGTTACAAAGTGACTTAATATTTCAATGGGTAGCAAGCCTATGAAATTCTGCGTCGAATGACACCCAGTAGAGATATTTGTGACATTTTGAAGGGGATATATCACGTGAGCAGTTTTTAAACCAATAATTTCGCAAATTTTGTACCTCCATTTCAACTTTCTATGATGATATTTTCGAAACCTTATCTTTAATTAAGGTTAATAAAATTTAATAAAACTGTTCATGGGTTCCATAGATATGACTAACATTGTTCAAGCGTTTCTGCGTCGAGTTCCAGTCGGCGATCACCGCTGACCGCTGTCGGCCAGTCATGCACAACGGTTGGGGCGAAAAAAAACGAGGTACAAAATAACTTTTAGATCGCAATTCTTGACCTGTTTTGGATTTTTTGGTTAAATTCATAATTAAATTTTGAAGAGATCTGTGATTCGATTTTTTATTTATTCTTTTAACTTTTACGTTAATGAAAATAGAGAAAAACTTTTACTTTTACCAGTTATATTTTGTAATGACAATTTGTCATTCTATATTATTTTTATTCGTATAAACCAATAATGTGAACGAGCGCACATTGTCGGCATTTATAAGGAGTAAGAAATCATTTTTCTCCTAAGGGGTTTCGGTATGTATTTGTATTTGTATTTATTCAAGAAAGTCCCTAGGGCTAAATAGCCCTCTGAGGAACAGGATATTACAGGGTCATTACAAATTTGTGCAAGCACTGATCGGCAGTATACTTGATTAAACTTATAATTTCTGTTTTGTTGAAATTTCGTCTTTTTGGGTTGAAAATTCAAGTATCTTCATAGAAAAATTAGTTTAAAATTCATATTATGATGGTAAAAAGTCAAGTCAAATCTTTTTTGAATGAAATTCGAATATTTGTTTTGAAAATGTATCGAGTTTATTTTTAACTTCATCTGTTTTAGTAGAAGTTTGATCTTTCTTGGATACAAATGCAACTGTTTGGTTGAAAGCTAATCTTATTTGCTGGAGGATTCAACTGTTTTGATGAAAAATTTGTCTTGAACCACTTTGCTAAGAAATCATTTTTGTTAAATACATATTTTGGTTGAAAGCTTACCTATTATCTTGAAAAATAGTATATTACGACCCAGGCCAGAAAGTTGGATTTCCGAGCGTGTGTGATATGAAGGTTGAGGCCTCATATCACGCACGCCAGAGCATCCAATATTTCTGGCCGCGTGTCGTATACTATTTTTCTTTATCCCCACCCAAAAGTACGTAGTGCCGCCACGCCGCTGCTCTCGGTCAGCTGAGCGGATGCATGGCATTCGGTCGCCCGCCCGACTTTTGCAAAGCCGAGGCGGGCATCAAAAACACATTTTTTATTTTTACCTAATGCTTCTTCCTCGTCCTCGGTTTTGTGCCGACCTTTGATTCACAAAAATCGCAGTAACCTTAAACTATCAGTTTTGAGGTTGAACACACCGACGCTCTCTTTTTTCCATTCACCTGTCAAGATAAATTTTTTTCTGAGGTTAAGTACACAATAACACAATACTGAGTGAGCGTTGCTACATCAGCGAGTCACAAAAATCTCGCAGCCAATCAGAGATCGCGTTAACTCTAGCAGGCCGCAAAAGCCACTGTTCCCGGACAGAAATGCAGCCGGGAAAACGTACTTTCGACCAGGGGACGAATAAAAAATATTTTTCAATCGCAAATCTACGCAGTTGAATTTGCGATTGAAAAATATTTCATCTTTTGGCTTGAAGGTTCAAAAATTTAGGTAAACTTCCTTTTCTTTCTTGACTGAAAACTCTTTATTTGTTGAAAATTCTTCTTTTTTATTTCCAACCTCTTTTGTTTTAAATTAAATTTCATCTTTTTTTGTTGAAATATACACTTTTACATTTTTGTTGTTGAAACTTTATCTTTTTGAGTTGAAAATTCAATTATTTTCGTAAAAATTTAATTCTTTTGTTGAAAATTTAAGTATTTCCTTAAAATGTCGTTTTTTATGGAAGAAAACTCATTTTTTGTAAAATAAATGAATTTTATAGTTTTTTCTTTTTATTTGAAATATTGTTTTAATCCGTTTATAAAAGATCCGCTGTTGAAAATATTGCAAGATTAAAATGCTGGTATTCGAATATTAATGGGCAGAGAAAATAAAAAATTGGTCAAGGAAAAATCATAGAATTCAATAGTATATTATGCGCCAAGGTGCATAACTAGGGTCTTTACGCGACGAGCGGCAACGCTCGCAGCACGATCGAAGCCGAGATAAGTTCTGCGAGCATTGTAAGCGAGTCGCGTGAAGACACGAATTTTGGACATTGGCGCATATACTATTTTATGTGACGACAGTGCATTTACAAGTTTTGTTGCGACAGCCTAGAGTATCGTAATGTTGTACATTACGATACAGCGGAGTGTAATGTCAAGAGTGATCGCCCGCTGTATCGTAATGTACAGAACAGTACAGTTATTTTCAAGTCTCATATCGAGTTCTTTGTGGAAAAAGTCGACTTTTGTATTTTAAACGATTTAAAATACCGAAATTTCCCTAAGGGACCGTGCATAAATTTCGTAAAGTCTTTTTAAGTTGTGGTCAAAACTATGCTTTACATATAATATTTTGTTAAAACTTTAAGAATTTTATTACAAAGTAATTGTAATTAAGTTACGTTTTTCGCTGAAAATATTATTCCGAAATTGCAAAATAAAGTACAAGTTTTATTTTTCATAATTACTTTATTATCCCTGTTGAAAACATTTTATAAAAACTTATAGAATCTCATAAAATTTAACAAAGTTTTATTAGAAAAAAAATTAATCCAATAAAATTTGTACAAATTTGTATAAATAAGATTTTTAGAATAAAACTTTCATAATATTATTATTGTTTTGTCTAATAAAAAACTTTACCAGAATATATAGGTGAAGTCGGGTAAATAAATAGGTTAGATTATAAAAGACCTTATGCGCAATAAATTTGATTTTTTAAAAATATAAAGTGCAACATTAAACTAGATTTTTCTAGACATTTCTGGTGCAAATTCCCTATAAATTTAACTATTTTAATGTGCTTTTATTAAAATAATTTTCACTCATATAATCACACTAAAAAAACGTAGGAGTATTTTTTGTTGGTTTTTATCGTAAATGGCGTAAAAATCGTTACAATATTAAGACTCGTTGATATTTATAATATTTTATTTCTTTACAATTTTATTATTTTTATGAAAATATTTTGAAAATTGTTTACTTACATTAATACATACTTATGGGTTTTCAATAGTGCTCTTTAGTAAAAATCTTACTAGACTTAAAAAGCATACTTTTATAATTTTTAAAACTATTCTTTTTATCTGTCATAACGTTTTCTAAGTTCTTAGAAAAAAATCTATATTAAACTTCTTAATAACAATTTTATATGATTTTGTCCATTATTTAAAAAAATATACATAAAAAAATTCTATTTTAATTTTAATTTATAATCATTACTCAAGAGAACATGGATAATCTCTTAGTCAGGTTTATTTTGTACCCATACTAAATACGATTCCGAATCGTCAAAAATGTCGACACGCACAAATATGTCGAGTTGTTTATATTATTTTCCAACAGACAATTTTTCTGCGAATTCTCTATACTTACTTAAGGTTTAATAAAGAAAGAAGGATAAGTATAGAAAGAAAGAGAAAAGGGATGTAAACACAAACTAGAGGTCGGCCTCTCAATTAGAAACTGGAGAGAAAGCATTTCCGCGAATTAAAGTACCCCCTCCCATTAGCCGCGGCGTGTCAAAATCAATCACGTTGCAGCATTTTGAAAGAGTAACGGATCGTTCTCGAGGTGCTAGCTCTGCATTGCGTAGGTCGTGCTTTCTTCTCATTATACACCTTGTAATTTATATTTGTGAATTGATTTTAGGACTTTGAATGATATTAAATAATTAATTAAGAAAGAAAGGGATTAATTCAATGGTTTTCACTGAATTTTATAATATTGTTCGAATATTTATCACTGAAGAGGACTCCCACATGAGTCGAAACGTCTGATTAAAAAACACGGTTTTTTTATTACTGGACCCTAAAGTCCATACAAAGAAACACCAGCTCATTTAATACCAGAGGGTCAATATAATTCCCCATCATGAATATAATGTATCTCTCAAATGGAATGAGATATACGGCAAAACAGACAACATTTTCGGATTCAACACCAGAATAGTATACGAGTATATCATTTCTAATTATAATGTATAATGTATAATGAGTAAATTCATTGATAAAAAATAGTGCTAATAATTGGAAGGAAATTATAAAAAGGAATTCGGGTTTTGCACCGGAAAGCTACTGTAAAGCACTCTGCCCTCCGGGTACGTGACGGATCCAACTAAAAAAAAATAATTGGGGCGAGTTGGGACGAATTAATATTGATGAATTCGCCCGAACCTTACATGCCTCGAGAGTCGAGACTCGAACCAGCGATTCCTCTTGTATCAATCCAGAGCGCCCCCACTGAGCTACCGGACTATTTTTTAAACAGTTACAACGGATCTTTTATATCCTGCATGTTGTTTCTCCTATTACGAATGAAACTGAATAAATCGAAACTGGATGAAATTCGCCGTCATGACATGGGGTCAATTCCGATATTCACGCTGATGAATTCAGGCGAATTTAAGCTTCACTTAAAATCTCGTGAATTAAAATGAATTGACTGGCACTGAAATTAATTCGTGCTCAAGCAATCAAATGAATAAGGTCCCTAAAAATTGTTCGCTGAATTCATGCGAATAGCAGATTTGAAGATTAAATTACTAATTTCCGAATTTATACGAATTTACACACTGCTACAATTTGTGTTTGCCCCAAAGCAAGATTCATAGAAGTTTTAGGCGTATTTTTGTCAATTCTTCTCAATTAGGTTATTTTTACCGGGATAGAATAGAGGGTTTCCATAAACCACGAGGACCAATTTTGGCCACCTTACGCCCCCCCATATAGATTACTGTTACTCCCACCCCCAGGGTATGCTCTGTGCTGCACTTAGACCTCTAGCACTTTTCGCAACAACTTCTGCGATACTGTGCCGAAGACCTCCGGAAAAGGGGTTTTATACGCAGAGCGCCTACTCTACAGCTGCTAGAACAAGCCAACAGCAGAGAAAGAGAGGCTACATAACATTTGGCAGGAAGTTCACTGCCAGGGTCAGACAGTACGCGTGCGAACTACGGATCCATTATCACACACTCAGCAGGTCAAAGCTGCTAACCATCAGGCAGTACATTGTTGACAGAATACACATACTATTTGAAGTTAGGAGAAGTCTAGACCGGAGGGAGAGATGGGTCAGAGATAATCAACAGTTTTTCTCTGATACATCTCGACTCTTCCGAGAACCTTCAGTTACTGTGGACCACCCGTCCCAACGAGAGGAGGTCTACGAAGTCCAGTATCCACTAAAAGAAAACACACAGAACATAAATAGCTTCAAGAAGCTATGCAATGACCTCATAACACCTGAGGAGGAATGCCCACCTATCACTACCAAAGAGGCAAAAGAAGTGTTAAGTGGGATGAAAAACAATTCCGCTTCGGGACCAGATGGTATCAAAAGTTTCTGGTAGAAAAAGTTTCCTTCAACTTACCAGTATCAGGCCCGCATTTTCACCTCATATCTAAAGTCAGAAGAGCCTAGTCCGAAGTGGCTGGAGGAAGGACGCACAGTGCTCCTTCCGAAGAAAGGCAACTTGCCGGAGGTCTGAAGGGCCAATACCTTATCTGAATACGCTGTATAAGATCTTCACAGCTATTATAAACGATAGGATATTTTGGACAATCGGACCTGTATGGCAATAAACTTAATAACCACGCGGCTCAAAGAAAGGCGTAGCAGGATGTCGGAAAAAACTGATAATCGACAGGTGCGTTTGCAAAGATACAGCAGGCGACCAGCGCTGCCTGTCGATGGCCAGGATTGACACCCGGAAAGCTCTCGATTCAACCTCCAATAGACCTTCCCATCTGTCTGTTGGAAAGCTTGAAGGTTCATCTACACATAGTTAGATTCATAGAGAGATTGATACGCCTTTGGAAAACCAGATTTACTATCTCAAGGTTCTTCTGCGCCAAGCCTGGATATCGAAAGCATAAGGTCACTCATCTATTTTACATGGATTCTTTCAAGATCTATGCTAGAAATGCAGAGCAACTAAATCTAGTTCTAAGCATTGTCGAAGAGTACACTCGGGGGATAGGAATGGAGTTTGGGTTAAAAAAATGCGCCAAGATTAATTTGAAATGAGGACGACTTGCTGTCATACCTGAGCGTGTCAGAGAGCCGAATTCAGGATGTAACGAACATATGCTTGTCGCCCGGTAATACTCTATTCATTTGGAGACTTGCCATAAACGAAGCACGAGCTCAGATTCGCCAATGTCGGGTCACAAAAGGTTATGCATATGAACAAAAGCTTGCACTGTAAGTTTTTTATTCCACGATCTTACATCTCACGCCATCAAGGTGTTTGCGGAATGCTGAATCTCGAGTGTCTTCACAACAGGATCATTCTAAGTACAGCACTTATAGCCGTGAATAGACACGATCCAATTCTTGAAATGGTCAGGAAACACGAGGAAGTAAGCAGCGGAGCGCTTTTTTTTACAAAGCAGCGGGGAAGGCTGCTAAAACACTTGGCTTCGATTTTAATATCACGGGTGAGCAAAATGCATAAAACATTATACACCTTAGGTACTCAATCTACCAACAGCTCCTCGACAAGAGGATGCACGGCATCTTCCACAGAAATGTGAAGGATCTGTCGATGTCGCTTGAGCTATCGTTTGCTTTCCTTCAATCACCAAGGTTAAAGTCAGACACGTAGGGTTTTAGTTTGACGTCCTCAAACGACGGCATTTCCACTTTAGCATACCGTCGCCACATTTTGAGCCAAGATATTCACGATGACAGCTGCAGAGCGTGTCATGCACAAACCGAGCACCTAGGATACATACTATCTGGCTCTGCAACTCATGCGGGAACAACGTACATCCATAGGTACAATGCGGCACTAAGAGTGCCTTATAACCATCTCCGCCACTCTTACGGTATTAGCCCTGATATCGCTCAGCCAAAAGGTCCTAGGGTCATCTGTTTTCCACATGCGAGTGACTCGCTTACTCTAATTCTTTTGCATTCACACTTCTTAAGGAGCGAGAAAGACAGATAACCTAAGTTCCGCCGGCCCTATATATATTTGTGTGCTTTAGGATAGGAAGCCGGAGTGATCGGTCCCATTACATCCGAATGAATTATCTGAAGGGGGGCTGTAGCACGAGTACGCATTGAGCCAAAAGGTAATTTTTTGAATTTAGATATATAACACACCGCGCAATCTAAAATAGAGTTATCAAATACGGCTTTGCTTAACTCTTTATTTTCGGGAAATTTTGACTGTAAAGCTTTCAGGTAAGCGATGGAAGCATGTCCGAATCTGACATGCCACAGAAGAGCTTTATTATTCTTGTAGAACTTTGCGTTATCTTTAGAAAACGGTGACTCTACTTCTGTAATTTCAACTATGGGCATATCATCAGCGTTACAAATTTTTCTGTCCCAGATCTTAACGCCAAAATTTGACATTTCGTACAGTTTTGCTTCCAATATTTTGCTCGCCTCTGATTCATTTTCTCTGATCTCACCTATCTTATCATCGCTCACCTTCATTAAATTATTACCATCAATTTCTCCATCCACTTCCATAAGTGTTTCCTTTTCAAGACTTTCACTCAATTTTATTTTCGCTGTTTCGCTTCTAGTCATATGTCTTTTAGGATTTGATTAAACTACATTTGCAACGATTTTACTATCAGGCACACCAGGAGAATTTATGTCATGGCTATCGTTATTTATATTCAATTCTATGATCCAATACGGACTATTGTACACGGCTGAGACAAGTGATTCTTTGGATTGTGGGTCAAAAATGTCAATTCTCTCCTTATCTAAGTATATCGTAAGACCCATTTAAGCGAATTTACGCAATGATAATAAATTCTCCTTGAGCGCCTCAGCTAATATTACTTTGTTTAATACCAACTGTTTTCCATTGTTCAAAGCTATTTCAAAATTCCCGACTCCCTCCGTTTTCAAATCTGCTGAATCATTTTTATTGGCGCATTTAATGACTCCTTGGTCGGATTTACTGAACGATTTAAAAATTAATTTGGAGTTCGTTAAATGTTCAGTCGCACCTGAGTCGGCTATAAATTTTGAAATATATTGATCTAAGCCTACCCCGCAGGTATGGGTTACAAACGCTTTAGCATTAGAAGTTAACGACAATTCGCAACATTCGGATTGTAGCGATGCATGTAGGCACTCACCTTTGTCGTTATTATTTCCAGATGATGAGCTTTCACCTCTGTGTTGACTCGCCGGTTGATTCGCACCCCAACAGCTCTACCTCTATTACCACGGTAACCACCTCTGCCTCTGCCTCTAAATCTACTTCTAGAGTTTTCCCTGAAACCTCCCCTAGGTTTTCCTCTTTTTGAGTTTTCACTATATTCGTATTCACCTTCTGCTTTTCTTTTGAAACCTCTAGCCTGACCTCTGAACGCACCGCGAAAACCACGAGAATGATTGAATCTACCACGACCAAAGTTATTTTCATCAGAAGGGCATTGTTTCGAGATGTGTCCAAAACCATTGCATTTGTAACACATTTTACCTTGACCTTGATTTTGAAAATTACGAGCTTCGTGCTCGTAGCTGCCACACTCATAACAATGAACCAGTCGGTCGGCAGGATTCGCTCTTCTCGCACGTCTCACCGAAGCATGATTAGCCGAACGTTGTTGGTTCGATGCATTTTGGTGGGCTCGGCTAGCCTCATCCTGAAAACCAATGAGTTTTAGTTCTTCGTATGAAATGCCCTTTCCATTGTTTGATTTTTTAGAAAGAAAATCGAGATGTTGGACAGATGGATCAGACACCATAACTGCGCTATAGAACGCATCTCTCTTTTCATCGTCTGACAGAGGAATCGCACCTGGGGTATTCTGGTAACTTCTCACCGTGTCCTCAAATTTTTTAATAAACTTCGCTGCTTCATTATTCCCGGATATATATTGCATGCTATGAAGCTGCTTCCTTACTGTTTGAGAAGTTACATTTGATTCACACCTTTTGATCTCTTTAAGTTTATTCAAAATTTCTACAGGATTTTTCAAATTCATAATTTTAGAATGATAATTCAAATCTAAGTGATTGATTAAGATATCTCTAACTTTGAATTGTTCTTCCTCTAAAACCTTTTTGTCATATTTAGTCAAATCAGTACTTTCATCTATTATATATAACAAGTTGCCTGCTCTTAATTCCGAAGAAAAATAATCTAAAAAGACTTTATATTTCATTGTATTATTCAATTTATAGTCTCGTTTGAAGTTATTACTATTTTTATTCAGAATTTCTAATTGTAAAGTATTTTTCACACCATCCATTGAACTATCAGTATTGTTTTTATTATTTTGCACAAAAACCTTTTGAACTTCTTTTTCTATTAAACTTACAATCTCCCCTCTGTCAGACATGTTATTTGTAGTCGGATTAGCATTGTCCTGCCTATCTTTTTCATCTAAATGCGCGCCTTGTTCGTTTTGATCTGTCGAACTTTCATCATATCCCCAAGTCTCTTCAATCCAACCACGCATCTCATTCAGATTATGAGTCTGAAGAGCTAATTAATTTCTGGTATCTACCGACTGTTCTGTTAAATCTGTCCTTTCTTTTACATAGTTCTCTCGTTCTACTTCCAAAATGTCAATATTATCGTTATATTATTTTGAATTTGTCTCCAAAATTCCCGTGAGCTTGGAGACTAGGCCTTTCAACTCGCCAATTTGCACACCTTGCTTGCCAATTATTTCTTGAACTACAATTAAATTTTCGCGGTCAGTTTTCGAGGAGTCTATTTTAAATTTGGCAGTTTCTAAGTTTACTAAATTTTCTTTTCTATATTTATCCCCATTTCTCCAATAAATTCCAATTTTCCTCAATTGGCTCCGGAAGCATCCTCTTGGCTCTAAATACAAACATTTTAGTATATGCACGTATTATATACCGAGAATCGACATCCCGAAATCAGTTGACAGTAACAAACAAGTATGGCTGATTTCGAGAGAGACCGATGAGTGTAGATTTTGAAGATCAAGAATCCCCCCCATCAATCCCGATTAATCGAATGCACCTCCTGAACATCAGGTTTATGAACTCGATCAACCACGAACCATTTTGAAAAACTTTGAATGTTTGAAATTTTCTATTTTTCAACATTTCAAAATTCTCGATTTCAAATAATAAATGAGTATACTTTGTATATCATTATATTTTCACTTTCATTTGATGTGCATATGCGTATGCTAGCCTACGCATATACATTCATACTACTGTACAGTGTTATTTAAAAATTTTCGATTTCAATTACAAGAAAGCCGCTATACGTGTCTAATATTTTTCGACGTTCTATCGATTTATACTAGTCTCATCTCAAAGTCGCAGAGCAGGCCTTTCCCTTGTAAGAAATTAATACAGAAAATAAGTGGTCAACTAATTTTGTAACAAATTTTCAAACAAGTCAGTTTCTACATGAAAAAAAAACTAACAAAAAAAAAATCGTCAACGCTGTGTGTGTAATCCGTGTAAAACGGGCGACTGTGACCCTTATGGCAAATGCGACTTGTGATGTTCATAGTTGGGACAGCCGAATTGTCCGCGACTGCTACTGAATTATTGTAACTATATTCAGCAGAAATCATTGACACAGAAACCCTCTATCCACAACCTGAGGACGCCTCCGGTTCCTTTGTCATAGGCCCAAAAGAAAAACCCCTAAGCCAAGACGTAAGCAATCGTGCCGAAGTATACAGTCTTACCCTCGCATACGGGGCTCTGCGAGGGCGGATGAAACCTTTCCCCAGATGCTCGTGGAAACAACAATGATAACGCCAAACATAGTTGTAAGTGCGGTTCTAAACAATCAAACTCGCAGGGCCCCTGTGAATGGCCCCTGAGCGATAAAGTTACATGGCGCGATTGCATGCTCTGTGGGGCGAAAAATACCCAGAGCTCTCACACTATTTGGACCATTAATTGTAGTGGGCGTGATGCAGCGAGAACTTTGGCGGATGCAAACCGTAAAACAAAACCAACAGCTGATCATAAGACCAAAAGAGGAATGCATCAACTCAGCACAAAGTTAGGCTGGGCAAGACAGTACGTGTCTCGCATTCAATGTGTGGTTGATTACATTACATCTGGCAGGAAGGTCACTGTCAGGTTTCAAAAGTTAACTTCAGCGCCAACTACGGATGCGTATTTACACACTCAACAAGTCAAAGCTGCTTACCATCAGAAAGCATATTCCTGATAGAATACGGGTACTATCTGAGCCATCTCGACTCCTCCGAGAACCTTTATTTACTGTCAACCACCCACCCCGGAAGAGGTCGAGGCATTTTGGAGAGAAGTCTACGAAGTCCAGCATCAAATGAAAGAAAACTCATAGTGAACATACGTAGCTTCAAGGAGCTGTGCAGTGGCCTGGCAACACCTGAGGAGGAATACACACCTATCACTACAGAAAAGATGAAAAGAGTACTAAGAGGCATGAAGAATTATTCCGCTCCGGAACCAGATGGTATCAAGAGCTTCCGGTGGAAGAAGTTTCCTTCAAACCACCAGCATCTGGACCGTATTTTCACCTCATATTTCAAGTCAGAAGAGCCTATGCCGGAGTGGCTGGTGGAAAGACGACCATTGCTCCTCCCAAGGTTGGGTAACTTGTCTGACCATAATAATGACATGCCAATGACTTGTCTGAACACGCTGTATAAAATCTTCACAGCTCTCCGAAATGATAGGATTGTTCGGACAATCGGACCTGTGTGGCGAGACATCTACGAACAACGCGGCTCAAAGAAATGTGTAGCAGGATATCGGGACACTGCTCATCGATAGATGCGTCTGCAAACACGCAGGATCCTACCAGCGCTGCCTATCAATGGCCTGGATTGACTACCGGAAAGCTTTCGATTCAACCTCCCATAGACTAGTCATCTAGCTATTGCAAATATTAAAGGTTCATCCACACGTAGTGAGGTGCATAGAGAGATTAATGCACTCCTCAGCTCGACAATAAAAGTTCACAGTGAGTTTGAGACTACAAAGCCTAAATTCTTTCTTGGCAAGCGTTCGAGGTATATTTACGCCAAGTTCACTCAGGCTGAACTACCGACGCTAACTAATCCTGTTATAGAGTCACATTCGATGAAAAGAGCTAAGGTTGTACTTTTTTCATATACTCTTCACTTACAGAAATGTCAACTTTTGCAATGACAAAGTTCAAAGACGATGGGCCACTTGTAAATATTGTTTGATTTTTCCTTTAATCTGCCTTCTACAATCGCATAAGCTACCGTAATTTGCCTTTCGATCCTAAGAAATCCAAATACGCATTCTATGAGAAAATATCCGTAATAAAAACTTTTTAGTTTCGAGGGGAAAAGCGTCTTTGAATAAATTTACCCCCCTCCCACCCCGGAGACAGGGGGGAGGGTAATTTTGTAATTTGAAATGAGAAACCTAATTTTTTATCAGATTCAGATTCTCCTTTATGAAATACGTAAGTTTTATCTGCAATTTTTTTTCGATTCGCGAACCCCACCCTGCCTCCTGGGGAAGGGGGGGGGGGATTTGTTCAAAGTCGCTTTTCCCCCTCGAAAATAAAAAGTTTTTATTACGGATATTTTTTTTCATAGGATGCGTATTTTTTGCGATATTTCAATGTCACAACTTAAAAAAAACACCCAGTATACACAAGAAGACCAGGATAAGGCCAACGGATTTAGTTCTTCCTCGAACTGCTGGCCCACTCAGTTTCTCAGCGCACAGGCAATGTCAACAATGCGTCGCCACCAGTAGCGGAGAGATAAAAGCGGGCAGTACCCGCCGTGGATAATTGTATCAGCCGTTAGCATATGCGTCAGTTCGTTTACAGTTTTTAGCGAGGTGTCTCGATTTCGGTAGTGTTCAAGTTTAAATTATTATACGTATTAAGACAACAAAATGGACAAAACTGAAAAAAATATTTTTTTACCACGGAGAAAAATCCAACAGAAATGGTTTATGCAGCTCTGACTGTTAACGTTTCCAAGAACGAGTTTCGTGCCACGGCCACTGCGAGGCAACCCCCGAAACTGGCCTTATATTGTTATTCTTGCGCACGATTGTCCTCAAGCAAGGAAAAGTTGGCCCAAAATGGATCTAAAATCTGCTAACGCAGATTGTTTCTGTATCGTTTGGATGAAAAAAATGTAAAATTGAAAATCCTAGCTGATCGGTTTCGCAAGTTATCGACAGTTTTGTATATATACTATGCACTTTCATGAACAGCAGGGTGAAAAATTTAAATTTACACATGAAATCGGTTATTTGATTTTAAATTAAGGAAATTAGGTACATATACATGATATATTGTTGACAATATTACTTCTGTTTGAAAAGTTATTGATATATAGATATATTGATTAATATACTAACTGTAAATAATGTAACTTTTTCAGTTTCACCGCCTTTGTAACGTATTTCATATTTCAGCTAATTATTATCAAGTCATCCTATTATTATATTTTATTATATATTGTGTAATTTAGAGAGATTGAAAGAATGGATGCAAAAAAGTGGCAAAATGGAAGTACAAGAGAAGTGAAAGAAAAAGGAAACGGAAGTCGCCTAAACTAGAAGCGTAAAGATTTGTAAGTAATAGTAATGTAACACCAGAAGTAACTCAAAGTTCTTCTTGCAGAATTTCCCTGACTTCTGCCATTTTTTCAAACTCCCGAACTTTTACCAGATTTTCGAGGCTTCCTTGGTATTCGGTCACCCTAATTATACACACATATATATATATATAATCAAAAAATAAGGTTAAGCAACCACCGCAGGTTCCCACTGGGAGCAAGTATCATCTAGAAATGACACTGGCTCTTAGTAGGACCGCGGTAAATCACAGTCATGGCCACGTCTCACAACCGTGCGATGGGTGGTCACATGAGACGACAAAATCACAACGAGAGGCGGGCGAATTCCTCGTGTATGTTGAGGACACGAAGCGACTCTAGGGTGAAAGCTTTCTGCATCCATCTTCCAAGTGTCTTGGCATATTTTTGGTACGCCCAATATCACCTTTTGTCCAACAACATTTTTCGTTCAATTTATACCTACAATTTTTTTATAATTACCTTGCGCTGGTACGCGTATTTTCAGTTTAAATCATAAAAAAGAACATTGAAATGTAAGGAATTCAATTCACGGAAAAACGACATAAGATGCAATACAATTTTTAATGACAAAATTCTTTTTTTTTCACTGGATGCGCACTTTTTTAATGATAAACACAAGACAATGAAAGTACGTCTATTTACATATCAGTCCATATTATTTATTATTATTATACTAAATTGTAATAATATTTGTTTTTTGCAATGACACATATTTCAGGAGAGCTCAGAATAAAAATTAATGCAAAGTAGGAACAAAAATTAAAGTAATCATGAAAATTAACATTTGTACTTTTTTAAATATCCGAATAAGCAGTCCCAGACCGAGGGACAGAAATAAGTATATAGGTTTAATTGCCCCTCAATTTTGACAGGTCTGTGCACAAATTTAAGAGTGAAATGTGCGCGTGAAAGTTAACTATTCGGTTGAAAATTCAACTATTATGGTAGAAAACTCACTTTCTTGTTGCATATTTATAGTGCTGGTGCGTCCTTGGCAGGGTGTCACGTACGCCAGAGTCTGTCTCTCTTTAACCCAAGCCCGCACTCTTCTCTTTTCAGACTCTCTGCCTCTTTCTTTTCACGGACCTTCCTTCTCTACCAAACTCATTGGCCAAGCCGAGAATCTCTACCAGCAGAAACGTTTTCGGAAACTCAGTACGAATTTAAGAAAACGTGGCGAATTTATGGTCTCGCCCAAGAAAATTTGTAAATATATAAATTGATAGGAGCGCGGTATAAGCAGACATGCGTACGTGAGCAGCAGTCTAACGCAGCAAAATTTCAGCTGTAACCACGTCTCACAGCCGGGAGATAAGTGGTTACAGTCTACGACGGATTTAACACGATCGTGAGGAAAAAGTCTCCTGCACTCTGAGGACACGACGCAACCCAAGGACGACTGTATTCTGGATCTTCCCCGCAAGCGTCTTACCATTTTTTAACACGCAGGGATGCTTCTCAGGCTATTAAACTGTGAAAACTTGGTACCTCCAAAAGCGCCAATGATTAGAACGATAAGCTGAACAGAATATTGATGATATAATCATCGTGACTCCCTTATAAGGTCTTTATTCTTTTTTTTTTCAGAAAAATTTTGGCACATTTATTCAATCCAAAGTCCACACCAATCTCTCTTCTGTCTACTTCTTGAAGACAATTTATAGCAGTTTGAAGTTTACGTTTGCCAGAGGCATAGATCTTCAGGTCTTCCATGTAAAAGACATAAGTGACCTTATTGTAAAGAATTACTTGAAAAGAAAGCTACTCACGCGAGTTCGCGCCCTGGGTCTTAGGAGTTTCAGGTATGTCGCCACTCGAACTTGATTCTGCAAGAACAAATAGAAATGGATGAATTCTTAATTTTCAATAATTTCACTGAAAAAAAGTTGCAGACGTTTTGATTTAATCTATTTGAGCTGGTGTATTGTGACGCTGCAGGTTTTGCAACGCACGAAAGTCAATCGTGAACATAAAATAAATGGATCTGTAGCAATTTAGAGAGACCATGATGTACTAGTCCGACCACTACTTCAAAATAAGCGGGTGCGGAATTCATAATAGTTGCTTCATCTTCCGCCATCTTTCACTGCCGCCAATATAACGTACTATATAACCTTTCCACTATAACTATAACCAGTATGCTATGCAATACTACTATACTATAACAACTCCACAACCTTTCCACAAGGATTGCTTACTGTCTCTGACCTCGGTTTTCGACACAAAGCGTTTCTCCAGTTAAAGTCCCAGAAATTCTCCCTTACGGGACATCCCTTTGCCAGCACTGAGCCTTCTGTGCGACCATATGCGGCGCCATATGTACGAGAAAAAGCGGATAGTGAGATGAGGTTTTAAGGACACGAAGCGACCCAAGAATGACAGCTCCCTGCATCCATCTCAAAAGTGCCTTGGTATATATTTGGCACGCGGGTATGGCTGCAAGGTTACGAATATTGTTCGTTTCTCGAAGTTTCGGAGAACAATGTCAGGCCTCGAGCGTGCAACAGAGACGGTTGTCCGAAAATCGTCATCGCAGAAAATTTGGCACTTCTCGTTTCGGAAAATTGACTATATCACCCTTGGAGCGTTCAGCAGGGCTGGGTCGTGGCGAACACCGTAAGAGCGACAAAGATGGTAATAACGTACTCTCAGGGCCGCATTATGTCTGTAGATAAACGTCGTTCCTGCGTGGATAGGACACCCCGATAGTATGTGTTCTAGATACTCAGCGTGTGCATGACACGCTCTGCACCGATTGCTGGGAACTTGTTGACATGAAATGCGGTCACCGTATGCTAAGATAGAAATGAGACCATCCTGTCATGCGGAAATAAAACCCTCTGTACCTGAATTGAGCCCTGATGGTCTAAGGAAAGCAAAAGCTTGCACTTTCCTCAATTCTGATCTTAAAATTCAGGCCAAGGGTCTCGGTCGCTTGCTCTGCGGCTTTGTAAAGGAACGCTCCTTCACCAATCACCTCATGGTTCCTGACAATTTTTAGGAGAGGATCTCTGCCATTGGCAACGATATAAGCTGTACTTAGAACAATTTGGTTATGAAGACACTGGAGATTCAGAAGTCCGCGTCTGCCTTGACGGCGTGAAATGTATTCCAGGGACCCTAAAGTACTGTAAAACCCAGACTTCTCCGGAAAAAGATGTATTTTTTACACCTGGAGTACTGGCAGGATCTCGTGACCTCGAGGAACCCACTATAGATACCCTAAGGTAATGTGAAACTTAGACTTTCCGGGGGAAGATGTATTTTTCACACCTGGAGCATTGGCTGGATCTCGTGACCTAGAGCAACACATTCTAAGTACCCTAAGGCAGTGTGAAACCCAGACTTACCTGGGGAAGATGTGTTTTTCACACCTGGAGTATTGACTGGATCTCGTGAGCTCGAGGAAACCACTCTAAGTACCCTAAGGCAATGTGAAACACAGACTTACCTGAGGAAGATGTGTTTTTTACACCTGGAGTATTGGCTGGATCTCGTGACCTCGAGGAAACCACTCTAGGTACCCTAAGGTAACGTAAAACCCAGACTTCCCTGGGGAAGATGAGTTTTTTACTCCTAGAGCATTGGCTGGATCTCGTGACCTCGAGGAATCCACTCTAAGTACAGTAAGGTAATGTAAAACCCAGACTTCCCTGAAGAAGATGTGGTTTTTACACCTGAAGCATTGGTTCAATCTTGTGTCCTTGAAGAACCCACAGTTGATGCAAGAATTCAACGTGGGTAACATAATTTTCTCGAAGAAGATGTTGTTCGCATACCTGGTGCAAAAGTGTGATGTCTGGAGTGTGATTTTCGAGAGTGCAACTCATCTCCGGAAGTCAAACTTAGTCCAAAATTTGTTGGTAGAAATGTTTGTAAAATTTCCGTATGGAATTTACATGTGGAATTTCCACATGGAATTTCCGTTGAACGCTTTCCGTAGATTCTTTCCACGTGGTCTTCGACCTAATCTATTTATAAATCACGTATAGCATGCGTACAGTGCATATAAATATACATATACGCATATACAATGCGAAATCGGCAAAGTTACTATTCACAGAAGAATGGCTTACTACACGAAATAGTAACTCTTCCTTTCGCTGAGTGTAGACGGTTACTAAATGATGCAGTGCATCATAGTACAGTCCAGACCCCGAGCGTTGCCGTTTCCATGGCTGTAGAGGAGTATAATTCCAAGAAGCCATAAACCCCCACTCTAAGCGCGTTCAAGCTCGAATGCGTGGATGAGAAGAATGCAGCTGACAAACTCTGAGCATTGCCACGCGTCGGTTAGGTTAAAAATCTATATCGAAAATCGTTTTATGTACGTAGTGTACATTAGGGTGGTCTATAAAACGCTTTTCGAGGTACGGGGCAAGCTCCCCCCCCCCCAAGTTTCCATTTTTGGAGAAAAAAATCCGTAATTTTTTTTTCGGACATTCGAATATTAACACTTGCCACCGGAAACTTCAAAATCCCATTTAATTAACATGGGGAAATTTTGGATTTTTGTACAATTGAACTCATACTTCAGGGTTTGATCGAAACGTGCCAACTTTTTTAGGGATTGAAGAGGATTACCTATGAAATAAAACTATATTAATAACTGTGCTTTTTAACCAACCCTTATCCCCCCCACAGCGCCACAAAAATAAAAAAACTACATTTGTATGTATTATTGTTACTTTTGAGTAATTTTCGTCGTCTTTTTTATACAAATAACTACTAATGGACAATTTGAATATTTCCCATGACTTTTTGAACAATTTTGGAGTGTTTAAACGAATGTAACTTATTTAAACAATTCTTTATTTCCAAAGAATGTAGAAAATAATCGTATTTTCTTATTGAAATGTAATAGTTTGTTATTGTTTGACGTATTAAATTTTTTCAAAAACAATATGTAATTATTCAAACAATTACTTATTGTTTATTCTCAAAATTTCAATAAAAATAGACCCAGAGTTTTCTATTTGTCTAAGCATTTCAATTTGCTTAAGCAGTTTGTTTTCGATACCTTTAAAAAAATTATACAAAATAAAATGCATGTAATTATTTTTCTGACTATACAGTGTATAGTAATAATATATTAACCACTTTTAATTGTTTGAACAAATATAATTGGTTTAAGCAATTATTTTTTCAAGAATATTTTTCGAATCGTATTTTCTGAAATAAACATAATAATGAATGTTTTCGAGGAGTAGTAAATTCTGTTAAAAACGTCGTGTCATTGCTTACATAATTTTTATTCCTTCAAGCAGTTTTATATTAAAAAATGTGGATCAATAATATAAAATATTACACATAGAATAATTTTGGTAAATATATTTTAATAAATATTTGTTGTGTTTTCCAGTATGTCAGATTGATATTCATAAGACTTTCAAATGCTATAATGAAAGATAACTTTTATGATTTATTTAATAATGCGCTAAAAAAGATGTGAAACATCCATACTCAATTTGAAGGAAATTAAAAAAAAAACAATAATTATTTGTATAAACAAGAACATAAAGTCATTAGCAGAACTTATTACTCCTCGAAATCATTCAATATTATGTTTAATTCAGAAAATACCATTTTAAAAGTATGTTTAGAAAATTAATTGTTTAAACAAATTATATTTGTTCAAACAAATAGAAATTGATTAAAATTTGAAAAAATGTATCAAAATTATATAATTATTCAAGAAAAAGTAGCATAGGATACCAATTTGAGAAAAAACTGGAAATCTCTGGGTCAATTTTTAGAAATTTTCAGAATAAACAATGAGTAATTGTTTAAATAATTACCTGATGTTTCAACAAAAATTTAATACTCCAAAAAATGACAAACTATTACATTTCAATCAGAAAATACGATTATTTTTTCCATTTTTTGTGAATAAATAATTGTTTGAATGAGTTACATTTGTTTCAACAATTAAAAATTGTTTCAAGAGTCATGTCAAATATTCAAATTGTCCATTAGTAATTATTTATATGAAAAAGACGACGGGAATCGCTAAAAAGTAACAATAATACGTGAAAATGTAATTTTTTGGTCATATTTGGGGCGCTGGGGGCGGAGGGGGGGTTATGGTGGGTTGAAAATAAAATTTGTGAATATGGTTTCATTTCATAGGTACTCCTCTTAAGTCCCTAAAAATGTGGCCACGTTTCAATCAATCCCTGAAGTATGAGTTCAATTTTTCGAAAATCTGAAATTTCTTCATGTTAATTAAATGTGTAACAAAACGAAAAATTTGTTTTACTGAAAATCTTCAAGATTTTGGCCGAAAAAAAACCTTCAGATTCGGCCGTTTCGCTCCCGGCAATCCTCGGAGCGTTAGCTATGACTTCATCATCGTCAGAAATCATTTCATGATCCTCAGTATCTACCTTATCTCTACCAGAAGGCTCTGCAATATCACCATAGGTCAAGGATGATATTCCCGCTGAGTTGATGAGTTTGTATCTACATGAACTGGAAATTTAAGCTCCTTCTGGTATGGCTGCGAATTTTGAACGCAAGTCGTGGGCAACACCACGGAGTTTAAGATTAGTTGCTTCATGCCTTACTGTTTGAAAAGAGCTGTTATTCTAGTAGCATATAATATTACTTAACTTCAAAAAAACTGGCACTGAAGCGTTGCACCAAGATCCTCGGCGTGAGCGCACTAGGGGAGATCGCGTGCCACCCGCTCTATCATGGCATCTTGTTTACGGATCGTTCTATTACTCAAAGACAACAATTATGGTCAAATTTTGACTTTCTAAACAAAATTGTTACGACCACTATAAAGCTTGTGAAAAAATCTATCAAAAACATTGAAAGTGAAATTTTGTTTAAAACAATAGGAAAAAAGATACAAATGTTTGAAAGTAAGGCTTTGCTTGAGAACCCCAAAAATTGTACCCCCCCCCCCATTTTGATAAATAATTATTAAAATTAATTAATTTTTGGTGTGAGGAGTACTATCTAATAGGACTACAATTGTGCCTATTTGTAGCCCGATCGAACAACTTTCATTTTCGAGGTGGATACACTTGAGAAATTATGCCCCTTATCTGTCTTTGATTTCACAAAATCGTTTATTTATTTTACGTATTTTCTTATGATATAACAAAAAGTGAACTTGAACATTTTTTTTCAATAACTTTGATCAAAGTTTTACAGTTGTTAATGTGATGATGTATAAAGATGGGTTATACATTTGCCTTTGTCATTGGTTAGTGAAATATCAGGGTTTATTTATTTGGGCAGTACACATTTTCTTCCTCAAATTTTCTTGATCTCACCCTCCCCCCCCTTTCCAGATTTATTCGTCTGAGATATAGATATATATAGATATATAGATATATATAGATTCGTCTGAGCAAGCTAATAAAATAACTATGACTTAAAAATGCCAAAAAAAGTGAGAATGTATTTTTTTCTTCAATTTTAAAATCGATTGATTTTCAGGGGTTGTTCGAAGCCCTAAAAATTTTACATGTATTTCCTCTGAAAAAAGGGCTTTTTGGAAATTTGTGATGGAATCGTCAACATTAGATTATCTTACTGCATCCGGCATGATTTTATTGGAAATTATTTGCTGAATACTTTTTAAATTCAACCCCTATAAGTAATTCTTATAGGGTTTCGAAAAAAACTACATAAGTACAAAAATAAGGTATTATGTCCCGCGTGAAGAAAGGTTCCCTTGCTGAAGCATGGGTCAAAAATAGGTCAAAAATATTTAAAGTTTGACGGATCCCAGAGTTTAACTTGCATAAAAATAACTTAAACCTTACTCATTCTCTCTATTCATCATTTCACATAAATTTGCCTAGTTTTAAGTGCTTTTTCGAACCGAAATTCATAATTGGTTACAAATATCAAAACTGTACGCATCACTCCGAAGGTATGTTTCAAAAATTTATTAAAATTGGTTGAAATCGATATTTGCTAGTTGAATAATATTATGCAACCTAAAGTTCGATTGTTCGATCATAAACTTTCTTAGAAATAAATATAAATAATGAATAAATAACTTTAATTACCAGAAAATTTCCAATTCTAGATAATAAATTGAAGAAAGAGTTTGGACATGTGCAACATCTTGAAAATCTTGTGAGCCTGAGGCCGACGCGAAAACGTGAAAAACTAGGCCGACCCTACCCAATGTCACTTTACACACACTCACTTTCGACAAATTCATAGAATTCGAGGAATTCATAGATTTCCATGAATTCGTAGAATTCGAGGAATCCATGTAATTCGAAAAATTCATAGAATTAAAGAAATTTGTAAAATTTGAGGAATCCATGTGATTCGAAAAATTCATAGAATTAGAGGAATACAGAGAATTCAAGGAATTTAGAGAATTCAGAGAATTCAAGGAATTCAGCGAATTCACGGGATTCAGAGAATTCAAGCAATTCAGATTATTTCAGGAATTCCGAGAATTCAAAGGATTCAGAGAATTCGAGGCATTCAGCAAATTCAAGGCATTCAGCACATTCTCTAAATTCTTTGAATTCTCTGAATCCCTTGAATTCTCTTAATTCCTTGAATTGGCTGCATGCCTTTAATTTGCTGAATGCCTTGAATTCTCTGAATTTCTTGAATTCTCTGAATCTCTTGCCTTGTTTGAATCCCTTGAATTACCTGAATTCCCTAAATTCTCTGAATTCCTTCAATTTTCTGAATTCAAGGAATTCTCTAAATTCCTTAAACACTCTGAATTTATTGAATTCTCTGAATTGCTTAAATTATCTGAATTCCTTGATTTATCTGAGTTCCCTGAATTCTCTGAATTCCTTGATTTATCTGAGTTCCTTGAGTTCTCTGAATTCCTTGCATTCTCTAAATTCCCTGAAATCGTATAATTCTCTGAATTCCTGGAGTTCTCCGAACTCCTTGAATTCGCTGCATGCCTTCAATTTGCTTAATGCCTTGAATCCTCTGAATCCCTTAAATTCTTTGAATTCCTTGAATTCGCTACATGCCTTCAATTTGCTTTATGCCTTGAATTATCTGAATTCTCTGAATTCCTTAAATTCTCTGAATTCTTCGAATTACCTGAATTCTCTGAATTCCTGCAATTCTTTGAATTCTTTGGAATCCCTGAATTCGTGGAATTCCTTAAATTTGCTGAATGCCTTAAATTCTCTGTCTTCCTTGAATTCTCTGAATTCCTTGATTTCTTCGCATTTCTTGAATTCTTTAAATTCTCTCCATTATCTGAATTACTTGAATTCGTTAAATTCTCTGGAATCCCTAAATTCCTTCAATTCTTGGAATTCCTTGATTTCTTTGGATTCCTTGTATTTTTTCGATTCCTTGAATTCTCTGAATTCCTTCATTTCTTTGAATTCCTTAAATTTTTTTAATCCTTGAATTCTCTGAATTCCATGAATTTCTTGAATTCCTTTAATTCCCTGAATTCGTCGAATTCCCGAGATTCCTCGAATTCCCGAGATTCCTCGAATTCTCTGAATTCCTTGAATTTGTCGAATTCCCGGAATTCCTTGAATTCTCTCAATTCCTTGAGTTCTCTGAATACCTTGACTCCTCTGAATTCCTTAAATTCGTATATAATATAATAACCACTATTTTGACACTGTTTTTGAGTTGATACTATTTTGTCTCTATTTTCCAAAAAATGACACAAATGCCTTTATTTTGACACTTTTTTTGGGTTGCCACTATTTTGACTCTATTTTCGAAAAAATGACACTAATGCCACTATTTTTTTTAAATAATGGAATTAGTAGCATTTTCGGCCGAAAAAGGTCATTTCAAAATTCCCTGACTTTTGCTCGATTTTTCCCTGGATGAATTTCAAAATGGAAAAGACGAATTTTCAAACAAGAAAATTAATTTTCCACCAAAAAATACGAATTTAAAAAAAAAACACTTTTTAAACAAATAGTTATTTTTTCAAATTAAAAAGATAAATTACAAACAAAAAATGTAATAACCAAAAAAGTTGAAATTTCAACGAAAAGAGATGAATTTTAAAATGAAGAAGACGAATTTTCAGACAAGAAACTTAATTTTCTACCAAAAAAGACGAATGTTCAACAAAAAGCATGAATTTTCAAATAAATAGTTGATTTTTCAATTGAAAAAGATAAATTATGAACAAGATGAATTTTAAAATCAAAAAGACGAAATTTCAACCAAGAACATTAATTTTTTAACAGAAAAGACGAATTTTCAAACAAAATATTCAAATTTGCAACAAAGTAATCAAATTTTCAACAAAGTAGTTGAATTTTTAACTAAATACTTGAATTTTCAACATACTAAGATGAATTTTTAGCATTTTTACTAAAAAGTAAAATTTTCAAGCTAAAAAGACGAATTTTTTAGAAGACAGTTGAATTTTCAATTTTACTTCAACCAAAGAGGATGCAATTTCTACCAAAAGAGATGAATTTTAAAATAAAACACATGAATTTTCAACCAAGAAAATTAATTTTCTACCAAAAAAGACGAATTTTCAAAAAAATATATAAATTTTCAAAAAAATAGTTGAATTTTCAACCCAAAACAGTTCCCTTTTTAACAAAACAGTTACATTTTCAACCAAGAAAATTAATTTCCTACCAAAAAAGACGAATTTTCAACAAAATATATAAATTTTCAAAAAAATAGATGAATTTTCAAGCAAATACTTTAATTTTCTACCCCCAAAAATGACTTTTGAAACAGGTGGTTAAAGCTAGAGACCAATTTTCAACAAAATAGTTGAACTTTTAACTTAATACTTCAATCTTCAACTTGAAAACACTAATTTTCAATCCAAAAGGACGAACTTTCAATAAAACAGTTGAATTTTCGACAAAAAAATGACTTTTTAACAAAATAGATAAATCTTCAACAAAATAATTAAATTTTCAAAAAATAGTTGAATCATCCAGAAAAGACTTAAATTTTCTACATACAAACATGAATTTTCAACTTAATGGTTAATGCAAAACGACCAATATTCAACAAAATGGTTGAACTATTAAACAAATATGTGAATTTTCAACCTAGAAAGATGAGTTTTCCACCAAATGCTCGAATTTTTAATCAAAAAAGATTCAACTTCAAACACAAAGAGTGACATTTTCAACCAACTACTTAAATTTTCATGCCAAAAAGACCAATTTTTTAGAAGGCAGTTAAATTTTGAATCCGAAAAGTTGAGTTTTCAAGAGAAAGATGAATTCTTATTTAAAAAATGTAATAATTGATATTTTAATTTAAAAAAATGAATTTTCGACAAAATATTGTAATTCTCAACCAGAGAGTCGAATTTTTAACCAAAAACAGTTTCATTTTCAACTAAATAGATGAATTTTCCACCTACAAGGTTAAGTTAAAAAAAGGTAATACGTAGTTGATATTACAACAACAAAAAATGCAATTTCTGCCAAAAGAGATGAATTTTGGAATCGAAAACAAAGAAATTTATTTTTCTACAAAAAAAGACAACTTTTCAACAATGTACATGAGTTTTCAAACAAATAGTTGAATTTTCAACCGACAAAGATAAATTCTACACCCACTATTTCTACTTTTTGAAGGCAAAGTATAATATCAATACGAACTGACAGCGAGAGGTTCGCCATTCTGCGGTTCAAAGCTCCCTTGCTGGCATACAATTCCCTAGGGCAAATTTCATGCACGCGAACATACTTTACACACTCAACGGGAGGACCTTTCCGGGCCTTTGTTTCCTCTTTTAAAAATCCTCCCAAGGGATCGGCCATCTTTCCATTAAAAAATAAAGCAAATGTTCTTTTTTTCTTCTGGCATACCATAGAGTTTCAATATTTTCCTCAAAAGCTCAATTTTCATTGACCACATGAAATTAATTCAATTGTATTAGAATTATCAGTTCATTTCCCGTTTTTATGCCCGTGAAATTTTCATTTTTCCCGGTCAATTAGTAATTTAATTATTTACAAACTGATAAAAATGCAATAGTTTATTTTAATTTTTGCTACTTGCTTCCAGGTTCATCTATAATCAGGGTGCCCGTTTTAATCCAGGAAAGAAATTCCCGTTCATTTCCCGGGTTTTCCGGTCAAGTAGATACCCTGATTATCAATAATTTAACGAAAAACATTTTATTGCTTCTGTAACAATCACAGTATTTTGCATTTGAAAACGATATATGCTAAGGCAATGCAGGTGTTCGAAGACCGAAGAAATTGGTTTAGAAATTTTTCCAAGAGAATGCCAGAGAAGATTTCCACTGAGATCCGTTCACCACCTAATTTTATTTGTCTATAGAAGACGTCTCTGCTGGGATTTCTTTTCTCTCATTCTTTTATTTCTCTAGAATAAGTATTCCGATGCAATGTTTAAGAAATTCGTTTTTACATAACAAAGATCAATACTTTAGAGCGGATTCTCAAGAGACTTTAGAGCGGATCCTCCAGCGACATTATATCGGAACCTCCAGGGACTTTAAAGCGGATCCTCGAGTAGCTTTATATCCTCAAGCGACTTTATAGCGGATTCTTTAGCGATTTTGAAGCGAAACCCTTAACGTCTTTAGAGAAAATCCTTCAGCGACTTTAGAGCGGATCCTCAAGCGACTTTAGAGCGGAATCTCCAGGAGCTTTATAGCCTCAAGCGACTTTATAGCGGATTCTTTAGCGACTTTGGAGTGTATCATCCAGGGACTTTGAGCTGATCCTCCAGCGACTTTATAGCGGAACCTCTAGAGACTTTAAAGCGGAATCTCCAGGAGCTTTATAGCCTAAAGCGACTTTATAGCGGATTCTTTAGCGACTTTGGAGTGTATCATCCAGGGACTTTGAGCTGATCCTCCAGCGACTTATTTTGAAAATTGAATTCATATACATGCCCCTCTTTTTTCATGTTTATCTCAGCGATAGATTAAGTCCCACTTCTCCGTGTTTCAGGGAACTGAATTTAAAAAATTGAAACTTCGTTAAATTAAAGCTTGGAATCTCCTCTTTACAATGATACCAATAACATAATTAAATACTCACCTGTTCTCCAATTATAATGAAAGTTGTGGAAGCGTGTGTCGAATTTACACCTTTTGATGATAAAGTGCGGAAAAAAACAGACGAAAGAATGCAGTAAGTATTCTTGTGTTCTCAGTCATGCGGGGTGTTGTAAAATAACTATGATTTTTTTAAGTTTTGGTAATTATTTATTTTGACAACATTAAAACTGAAAATCCACATTGTCTTTAAACCTTGTGTTGCCAACCGGGTACCCGGGTACACATCGGCATACGTTCTATTATTTGCATTGCACATATTTTCAGAAACTTTTTAGCTTGAAATATTTTGCAATTGAAAAAAAGCACGGCTGAGCCACCCGGGTACCCGGGTAACCCGACAGAAAAAGCATGACTTTCGTACAGTATATCATAAAAATAAAGTTTGTTATAATAATATGTAAAGTAAATATGGATTATTTCATAAATAATAACAAGATATATACATTTTGAATTGTTTATTGACGAAATATACTGTCTATAATAATAACAATTACACTTTGCGATGTAATCGTTGAACAACAATCATGGAGTTTTAATTTTTTGCACAATAATATAAAAATATTATTTAGAAAAATACATAGAATAATGTTAATTCCTATTTTTACATGAATCAAATTGATTTACTTATTAAAATCCAAACATTTAGTTATTTTTGCAGTGTGTTAATCACAAACGGGCTTATTGCAGTCGACGCATGACTTCCTGGTTTTTCGTCGCTTTTGAATAAATAATGAATAATTAAATTGTAATATTCAGGTGGGAATACCTTCCTAGAATATGAGTAATTTATTATGCAATAAATGCACATAGTTATTTCAAATTACAATTGACTTTTAACAACAATCTCGTGGACGGGGTACCCAGGTACCCGGGTGGCAGATGCTGTGAGTTTTTTTGGGTGGCAACACAAGGGTTAAACATTTGGCACATTGTAACTCAAATTAGTAGATTTTTCACGATCTCAAGTTCTAGAAAAGTTACTGAGGGGGGTCGTTATCATTTCCGCAATATCTAATTTGGTCTGAAAGTAAAAGTATGTTTCATTATTCAAAACCAGTATTTTTAAATATTTTTTCAAACCATGCTTAACTAGTGATAACTTCTTTTTATTTCTTCGAAAGTGTATTTATTATAGTGAAATAATTGGTATTTTCCCAAAGAATTGATTAAAAAAAATGTTTAATTATGCAAATAGCCAGAATTACGTTACTGATTTTGAGTTACATTCTATTGAGAAGCAGTGACCTTTCACTGATTCGGAATCAGTGATACAGGTATGAATCTGGATTGACAAAAGAGATAGAAAAGGATCTGCCCCGTGGCCCCTTTTCCAGCTCTCCAAATAAAAATTTTAATGGCAAACTTTATTTATTTAAAATATTTGTTTAGACATTTTTTAATCAATCAGAAAAATAGTTTGTTCTTTTTTTTCTTCAAATTTTCAAAATGTTGATGAATATTTAACATTTCCAATTTTCATCGAAATTAAAAATGCCATTAGGATAATTTGCAAGTCTTTCTCTCATGTACCAGAAATTTTGACCAAAATGTCAAAAAAGCTTTGGAAACATTTGTTTCAAATTTTGAAAATGCTCTGACTTTTTGAATTTTGATCTAATCGGAAAATTTTATTGAGATAGTTTAGAAATATTTTTGGTATCCAGTATAAATTTGTATTAAAATTTCTTAATCTATCAGAAAAACAGTTTTTCCATGTGACGTTTTCAATTTTCATCGTAATCAAAAATGCCGACAAACTTTTAGGATTTTTGGACTCTGCGAATGCCAAAACGTAAAGATCCGTTGAAATTTATGTTTATTTATTGTTAATAGAAAAGGCGTGTATGAAACATATTTTCTTTCATCAAATTTTCATTTTCCAGGCCTTAAAATATGTCTAAATAACATATTTTTCAACTTGAATGTAAAATTTCAGGAATTTCTTATTCAATTTTTTTTTCAAACTCAAAACCTTCGTAATATTATCGGCTTGAAAATTCATCCCTTTAAAAAAAGATTCGTTCTTTTGGCTTGAAATTTTAACATTTTGAATAAATATATTTTTTTTTATTGACTGAAAAATCATTCTTAGTTGAAAATTCAATTCTTTTGTTGAAAATTACAATATTTGTTTAGAAATCTAATTATTTGAGGGTATAAAATTCAGCTGTTTCGTAGAAAATTCATCTTTTTGGTTTCAAAATTCAATATTGTTGATAACATTTTTTTTCTATATTGCCCAAAAAATCTTCTTTGGTTGAAAATTATATCATTTTGTTGAAAATTTTTTTTCTTTTCGGTAGAAAATTTTTTTCTTTGTTTGAAAATGTAAGAGTTAGGTCAAAAATTTATTTTCAACTCAAAATTTAACCATCCCATTTTTCGTTGAACATTTATCTTTTTCAGATCAAGATTACTCATTTTAGTTAAAAATTCATCTCATGGGTTAAAAATTCAACGAGGTTGAAAATACATGTATTTTTTCGAATTTTCGTGCATATCGGCCGGAAATTTTTTCTAATCTATACCAAAATAAATCAACTTCTTTTATAAAAAAAAATGATATTTAGAGGTGGCGCAAGCCGAATGAAGTCTAACACGTATTTCTCATTAAAAAAATCTGCCCGCCTTGCGGGCACATTCTCATCGCGCGCGGCTCGCAAGTTTGAGCGCGCCTAGGGCCCGCACCTGGTGGATCTCGTGCTTCGCGCTCGATAATGTATCCACCTCGCGCATCGCGCTCGGTCACATTAGCCTGACGCTTGAAGCTCGGTTCCTCTAGGATTTCGCACTTCGTGTACTCGCTATTGCGCGCTTTGACGGCAAATACTCTCTAAAATAAGCTTCATCGTTATGACCTGCTTTTGTTTTAATTATGCCAATTTTAGATAAAAAGAACTAATTTACTTACGGTTCTATCGACCTTAAGGAACACATTCTCATCAAGACACTCGCACTTCGTGCTCGATATTTGGTTTAAAAATCCTGTAAACCTCGCGCTCCACGCTCGTTTCTGTTCATCGTATAATAGAAACCCAATCTTTGCTCCTGAAACCGACAACACAGCGTATGGATACTGGCGATTGTGTACTGAGCGCCACTGCTCCCAATTTGGCTCCCTAACCGCACTGCGCATGCGTCGCTCCAGCGGCCTCATTGGATGTTGATCGCGCGCATATTTGAAATGATTGAATATGCAAATCAATTTTTTACAATACATAATTATTATCAAGTACAAACAAATATGATGAATTATTTAGAAATTACATCGGTGAAAACAGCCTTCCTTTTATTTTGAATTTGAAATCAATAATATATTTTTAAATAGTAATATCAGATCATTAATTTATCTTTCACTCTAAAAGATTATTTTGTGACCTGAAAATTATTTTAAGTAAGTCTGCAATGATGATTCATTATAAAAAATTGCTTTACACATTTAATAACTTCAAAAAAGCGCGCCGTATACAGCTAATGAGACTGCTGATGCGACGCATGCGCATTACAGTTGTGAAGCCGAATTGGGAGCACTGTTGAGCGCCGGTCGAACCGTTATAATTGCCTTTAGATTATGTGATAAAAATAATACCGCAAATAATTTATCCTTTATGAAATTTTTGTTTGTCTAAATACATAATTTATTACTCAAGTTTTGAAATATGAAGATTATAATAATATTTTATTCTCTTATTCAATGAATAATTTATTTTAAAAAATAAGAAAATTTAGTACGTTAAAAAATAACTAGAAAATTTAAAAATTTGAAACAACTTTCGTTTTTTGTGTTCTTCACAATTATATAAATAAAAAAAGTATTTTTAAAAGACTCTTAATTCAAAAAAACAAACTTAAAAAATAACTGAATAGTTCATTTTAAAAATTGAAAAAAATTATGAATAATGAAGCTAAAATCCCAAACATTTACGACACCATAACAGAAGTAAATTTAATGGCAAAAAAAACATTAACAATAATAAAATATGCAAAAATACATAAATTTTGTTATCAAATATCCAGTCATTTTTTAATAATTTATTTCAATTAAAACAATAATATTCAGTTATTGTTTAATTTTTCAAGTTTCTTTATTAACAAACCTTTCAAAAATATGTTTTTATTTATATAATTGTGAAGAATACAAAGACCGGGAATTTTTTCGAATTGTTATTTTTTTTAATATTCAGTCTTTTAATTTTTTTTATCAAATATGAGGTTATTTTTTAATGAATTTATTTCAATTTTTTCATAAATTATTTATTGTTCAGTTCTCGAAGTTTTTTTTAGTAAGAGACTTTTAAAATATATATTTTATTTATATAATTGTGAAGAACACAAAGACATTCCGTTTTTTATTAATTTTAATTATTTCAATAATTTTCAAGTTATCAATTTTGAATGACATTGTTTTATTTTCGAAAATCCACCAAACCGGTGGTATTACAAATTTTACATTTTTTAATTATTCATAATGTTTTTTAATTTTTAATCAAAGAAGGTTTTCGAAATATGTATTTTCAATTTATTATGTAGTTATTTTTTTATTATCACAGTTCTATTTTTATTGACAATATTTTTTTATTCATGTCATTTTAAAGAATACAGAAGCCAGGTGTTTTTGTTATTTTAATTTTTTTTAGTTATTTTGAACATAATTTAAATCTTTTAATCTATTATGAAAGAAGCATCTCCTTTAAAAAAAGAAATCTAGATACAGAAAAGTTTTATATTTATCAAGATGTAATTTATATTTTTTGGATTACCAAATAAATATAGTGATTTCGAAGCACTTTTTGTAGACTATACAAATTATTTTATAAATTGGAATGAACAGATATTAATATTGTGAGTAATTCTGTAAGTATTCAATTTGCAGATTTCAAAAGGTTACAAAATATTTCTAAAGATTTCAAAATATTTCAAAGATTTTGAAATATTTAAAAAATCTCATGAATTTTAAAGATTTTAGAAAGGGTATATACTAAACTAGATTTCAAACATAACAAAGATTTGAAACGATGCTATAATTTTTTTAGAAGATTTTAAATATTTTTATGATTGGAAATTAACACAAAAAATTTCAGGCAGATTACACAAATATTTCAAATATTTCATGAAAATTTCATGAAGATTTCAAAGCAGCACAAGAATTTTAAAGATTTCAAAAAGGGTACATTACACCACATTTCAAAGATTTCAGAACATTTCCAAGATTTTAAACAAATACAAAAGATTTCACAAACAAAGATTGAAGAGAGATTTCACAAAAATTTCATAAATATTTCAAAATATTTCACAAGGATTCAGAAGATTTTATAAAAATTTTGAAAGAATCCAAAAGATTTATCAAAAATTTCACGAAAATTTCAAGGTTTCACAAAGATTTTAAATCCTTCAAAAGATTTTAATGAATTTAGAAAGATAGGGTGTAGAAAATTATCAGGGAACTATTCGGCGAATCTTCACCATTTTATTTAAAATTTCATACCTTCGGTTTAAAAATTCAACTGTTTTGTAAATGATTCTTTTTTTGGCTTCAAAATTCAACAATTTTGTTGACAATTAAATATTTTTTGTTGACATTTTTTTTTTTAATTAAACAATGATCCTATTGGTAAGCAAATAATCTTTCTGGTTGGAAATTTTAATATTTGGTTCGCAATGTATCCTTTTGGCTTGAATTCAATTTGTTGAATTTTTTTTTTAATTAATTTTTTTGACTGAAAATTTTATGGTTTCATTTTTGATTTAAAAATATCTCTCTTAGATGAAAATCTAATTATTTCGTTTAAAAATCATTTTTCTCAAATAAAAATTCAACACCATTGTTGAATGTCGAGGATTCGTTTTTTTTTGCCGAATTCAACTATTTAACAATTCGTCTTTCGGTAGAAAATTAATCTTCATTGGTGGATGAATCATTATTATTTTTGTCGTGAATGATCTTCTTTGTTAAAAATTCGACGTTTTAGGTAATAGCTTCAACTTTGCGGGACGAAAATTGAACTTTCTTCTAAAAAATTTGTCTCTTTCTTATTGCAGAGTTAAGTTTTGAATTCGATTGTTTGCCTAATGGTGAGCCTATACCTGGTGTTCCTCGTGGACGACCTTCTGATTTTACTGAAAGAAATAATTCACCTAATAGACTTCTTCTTCCGGCTGAGCCTTCTGTCCATGTCGGTTACAGCTCTCCTCGTGCAAGATCTAGGACTCCTCATGCCAGATCCAGCTCTCCTCCTGTCAGGCGCGCTCCTCCTGCCACGCCCATGGCTTGTACACGTAACGGACTCGATAAGCCCTGTACCACGACTTGGCTAGACGACTCCGCGCTGCTAGGGCACAGTAAACGTCCATTTCCGAGACAATGCTTCAGAACCAATGAGAAGATGAGAAGTCCAGCCGACGGACTCAATAAGCGAGCAGCACCAGGACGAAGGGAAAGGAAGGAAGAGGAGAGGAAAACGGAGCTCGACACTTGGGTCTTGGCTTGATATAAAAGAGGATGGATCGACGAAAGGCAGAGTATGCTCGCTGGCTACAAGGACACTCCTTTTTAACCTCCGAAGTGATTTTGGTTTCTCCACTCGACCCTCACGCGGTGTAACTTTTCGAAATATATATTGTAATATTGCAGGTTTCACCTGCAAATCCCTTTATTCTGTTTGTACTTTTATTAATTTGTAAACAGCTCCTCCCCTCTTGGAGGAAATCTCAGCGAGAAAACAAGGCTCGATTGGCGGTCCACTGACTTGATTTTTTGAAAATATTTTATTCATTTATTTTTGTTTATTCTTTGGAATGTTTCACCATTTCTTTTCTTTTTGTTGTACACACTCCCATGGCGCACAGGCACAGGCGCGACCGAGGGTTGTACACCGGAGGTGGAATTTGGATGTGTAATGAAAAAATTGAAATGTGTAGCCTGTACATTATTATGTACACGTTGACCGAATTAATTTTAGATCAGGCAGGCTGTGCAATAGGGTGGTCCCAAAGCTGACTTTCAAATAGGGGGCATGCAGTTTTATGAAACTTTGACATACGATGCAAACTCATAGGATAAGCTAGAGACTTGATCTCTTACTTAGGAAATTACCAGAAAAATTATGAAAATTATTGCAAAGTTCCTGAAAATGTATGGTAATTATTGCGAGTTGATTAATATTCATATGAAGCACACTGGGGTACAAAGATTTCTCGATGATCATGTCGATTATCATACACCACGAACTGAACCTTCCCAGCAGGTGACATGACATCAAATGACTGTTCATCGACAGACCAAAATTGTCAAATTAGAAAATTCTGAGAAAACTATATAATATTTTTAACATTTATCGATAGGCCAAAACCAAAAGTACTTGAAACTGCAAAAAAATGATTTTCGACAGAGCTGGGCTGTACATAGTTATCGTACATAAGCCAGGAATTGAAAAAATGGTAGAATCTAAATAAGGTGAATGCACTGGTAATCGTCACTGCATTAGTTATCATCAGATGGCCCAATTTCTTTGGATAACAAGACTCGCTGTTGCCGCTTGTGATAAAAAATTTGATTTTAAGTAAGTTTTAATATCCGTTTATCAAATTAGTATATTTTTCTCGTATTAATACTTTGTTACATGCCTGACGATTACGAACGCATTTGCAGAATTTGTATTTTAATCGTGAATGAAAATTGAATCCAGTCAAATATCATGTGAAGTGATCAAAGTTGAGTTTTTCTATATCTGCTTTGATTGGTTAAGCCCTTTGTGAAAATAAGAATTGTGTTTCAAATACAATTATGAGCATTTTTAATTTTCAATTTGGCTTAAGGTGACGATTACTAGTGCATTTACCTTATGTTATATTTAAATTACCAAATGAAAAATTAACCATTTTTTTATTTTACCATTTTAACCGGCTAACTGAGAAAATTCCTATACTCAAAGTTAGCCAACGTTTGCTGATTGCAATCTGAAACTCGGACAATCATTTGTATCCAATATATTTTTAACTGTAAGACCTACTCAAGAAATGTTTGCATTTTTTAAATTTAAAACGAACATTATCCAAGAACGCCCAAACTTTTGTTACCGTCTTGACATTTTTTAATCTAATACATGTTCCTCTGAAAAGATATTTGAAGTCATGCCGACTTCAAAGAAAAAAGTTCCATCTGAAGGTTTTTGAAGCTGTTATTTTATGTTCTTCTTTACTTTTTTTTGACACGATAAAATTGTATTTTGGGGTAAAAATTGTAAACGATTTTATGAATATTTTCGCAAAATTATCGAAAATAACGTGAGATAGAAAAAAATGTCAAGAGACATTTTTCTAGATCTTTTTGAGTGAAACAATTTAATTGTTTTGACATTTTTTCGTATCTTGTGCCGTTTTGCAAAAAAACTAGAATTTTCATTTTTTAGACAAGAAAAATTCTCTCTTCTCAGCAAGGCGCAGGCACATCGCAGAATATCATGAATGACACTCTTTACATTAGAATGAATTTCAAACAAATTCAAAAGAAGAGAAACAGTGGGATTTTGGATGAATTGACTTTGAATATTTTGAGAAAAACCACCGCCATTTTGTCATTTTTAAACTTTTTTAAATTTCCCAACGAACTCCGGAAGAAGCAAATACATCACTTTTTATTATACAAACTGATAGCTGAAGAGTCTTTAATTGAAAATCTTGAGACTTGAAGAACTTTCCATTGCATGTCTTCAAATTTGAACCATATATGTATTTCAATAAGACTTTCAAAATTAAGTAAGTTTATTCGATAAGCATTTCAAATTATTGAATCTTCAATTATAAATTTTCAAGATACAAGAGTCTTAAATTGAAAATCGTTGAAATTGAAAAATTTTAACTTGTAAATCTTTAGAATGAAACTACCCAAAATAGAAAAGTTCAAAATTATATAAAATTAAAAATTACATAGGTTTAAATTTTCATAAATAAAAATTATGTGTTTCTGATGCTTTATATAAGAAATTTCTTCAATTTGGGAGAGTTGGAATTGAAACCAGTGGACTTTTGATGTTGAAATTGATCAAAATTCAAGCACTTTGATTTAAATATCTTTGAAATTGAAAAATCTTCAACTGAAAATCTTAAAAAATGAACAATTTTTTATCCTAAATCTTCAAAATTGAACTACGTATTTTTTTTTTAAGTTTAAAATGATGTCGTTTTGGACTATAAACATTCTGAGTTAATCTTTTCTTCCCGGAAACAATGAATGGTGTGTTTTTCTTCCGGCGTCGAGCCTGCACCCAGTAGTAAACGAAGTGAAAATTCTTTCAGCAACATCAAGGATTTTCAAGAAAAAGCAAGCGGGATTGACAAAAACACAAAAATACAAAAACTGTCAGTTTCGCAATTCGAAGGAATTCTAGATTCCTGGAAAACTTAAATTCTACAATAAGAACGAGAGCATAGCTAAAAGGTACAACTTGTTAACAAAACGGTCCAAAACGTACAGCATGTTAGTCAATTACATGATCACTTTTATCAAAGATGATCAATTCTAAACCAAAAATGACGAATTTTCAACTAAATAGTTGAATTTTCGAAAAAAGTTAAAATTTTAATTAAAGTGTCCATTCTCAACCAAAATTAGAATAGTTTAATTTTAATTTTTAAAAAATTCAACTAAAGAGATGAATTTAAAAAAAATATCAATTTTCGACTAAAGAGACGTATTTCCAAAAAATTGAATTTTTAATCAAAAAGGTCGATTTTCAACAAAATATATGATTTTTCAACAAAAAAAGATCAATTTGCAACCAACAATTTAAATTTCCAAAAAATAATATTCACCTAAAAAGAACCTATTCTTAACAAAATACATGAAATTTAAACTAAAAAATATTAAGTGTCAACCAAAAATGGAATAATGAAACTCTCTAAAAAACGAATTTTTAATAAAAAAGTTAAACTTTTAACCACAGATGAATTATCAAAAAATGAATTTTTTTACCAAAAAGATCAATTCTAAACCAAAAATGACTTATTTTCAACTAAATAGTTGAATTTTCAACAATGTAAAATCAATTTTCAAATAAAAAGTTAGACTTTTAATTAAAGTGTCAATTCTGAACCAAAAATAGAGTAGTTAAATTTTCAATTAAAAAAAAGTTCAACTAAAGAGATGGATTTTTAAACAAAAAGATCAATTTTCGACTAAAGAGACGTATTTCCAAAAAATTGAATTTTTAACCAAAAAGATCAATTTTCAATCAAAAATTTTCAAAAAATAATATTCAACTAAAGAGAACTTATTCTTAACAAAATACATGACATTTAAACTAAACAAGATTAAGTTTAAACCAAAAATGGAATAGTTAAATTTTTAATACAAAAAATAAACTAAAGAGATGAATTTTGAAACCAAAATAATATTCAACTAAAAAGAACTCATTCTCAACATAATACATTACCACTCCTACGAAGTCTAAACTTTTTTTTTTTAATTTCTTTGTTATCTGACAGAAAAAATGTTTTCATTTTCGAAAAAAAATTGTTACAAATTACACTAAGCCTTTGAAAATTATATCAAAAACGTCTCGTTACATTTGAAATGTTACTAAAATTTTCATAAAAAAAAAAAAACTTAAAAATAGATGAAAGGCTTTTTGAAGCCTGGTCTCCACATTGATATTACACTAAATAAGAATACATATAAAAAAAATTTATTTAAATTTTTATAATTAATATTCAACCAACCATACACAATTAACTAATTATATATTCACCACAGTATTAAATTCACATAGTCCAGTACACAATTTTTCCTAATTTTTTCATTTCTTCATCAAGCACTAATTTCGTAACTGATAGCACAATCATTATTTATTTTTAATCCAATTAATAAAAATCACAACATAAAATATACACCAAACTTTTAATTGCACAATGTATTTCAAATATTTGAAACAAATTTTAATGATTGAAATAAAACGAAACGAACCTTTCGTGTGTGAATTCTTAACAATAAAATTTTAAGTAGATTCCTCGTTAAAAAATAAAAATTTTTTTTTTTAATTTATGAACTCACGAAAAGGAAAACGTCAGGTGCGAAAATTTTCCATTTTGGAAGACTAGAGATTTTATTCGAAAAAAATGAGCTACTCGGAGGCCAAGCGGCCGTAAAACTGGCGCGCGACTATTGAGAGTCGCCCTTAAATACTCGCCACGGTCCTGGTATCCATTTAAGCTATCCCCCACCCTCCTCCCTTACTCACCCTCGCTTTCTCGTTTTACGTTGGAATGGACGAAAACGAATGACCGGAGTTCGCCAAATCCAATCCAGCAATCACGATCCTGATGCGAGACACCTCCAAATCTCCATGCGCGCCACTTAAACTAAATACCGTTGTATACAACAGTGCTATAATAATCTTAACTGAAAAGTTGGCCAAAAGTTGTCAATTTAAGAAAAAACCGCAACTTTCTAGCACTAATCGAAGAAAAGATAGTTATAAACAATAATCAATTGTTTAAATTAATACTTTGTTAACTTCCAATCATCATTACCTCACTCTAAGTGAAACCTTGGAAATTTGAGACCAAACTGCAACTTTCTAGCATTACTCTACGAAAAGATAGTTATAAACAATAAAAAAATTGTTTAAACTAATACTATATTAACTGGCATTAATTATTAGCTTACCCTAACTAAAAAGTTGTAATTTTCAGAAGAAACCGCAACTTTCTAGCATTACTCTAAGGAAAGATAGTTATAAACAATAATTCATTATTTAAACAAATACTATATCAACTGGAAATAATTATTACCTTACACTAACGGAAAAGTTGAAAATTTCAGAAAAAACCGCAACTTTCTAGTATTTCTCTAAGAGAAGATAGTTATAAACATTAATAAATTGTTTAAATTAAAACTTTATTAACTTTCAATCATGATTACCTCACTCTAACTGAAATCTTGAAAATTTCAGAGAAAACCGCAACTTTCTCGCATTATTCTACGAAAAGATAGTTATAAACAATAATAAATTATTTAAACTTATACTTTGTTAACTTTCAATCATTATTAACTTACTCCAACTGAAACTTTGAAAATGTAAGAAAAAAACGCAACTTTCTAGTATTACTATAAGAAAAGATAGTTATAAGCAATAATAAATTGTTTAAACAAATACTATATTAACTTCAAATAATTATTACCTTACTCTAACTGAAAAGTTGAAAATTTAAAAAAAAACGCAATTTTCTAGCACTAATCTACGAAAAGATAGTTATAAACAATAATAAATCGTGTAAATAAATAATTTGTTAACGTTCAATAATTATTATCTCATCCTAACTGAAAAGTTGTGAATTTCAGAAAAAACTGCAACTTTCTAGCATGACTCTAAGAAAAGATTATCATCCAACATTATAAACAATAGTTATAAACAATAATAAATTATTTAAACTGATACTTTGTTGAATTATAATCAATATTACCTCAGTCTAACTGAAATCTTAAAAATTTAAAAAAAACGAAAGTTTCTAGCATCAGTGTAAGAAAAGATAGTTATGAACAATAAAAAAATTGTTTAAACAAATACTATAATAAATTCAAATAATTATTACCTTACTCTAAGTGAAAAGTTAAAAATTTGAGAAAAAACCGCAAGTTTCTGGCATTACTCTACGAAAAGATAGTTATAAACAATAATAAATTGTTTAAACAAATACTATATTAACTTCAAATAATTATTACCTTACTCTAACTGAAAAGTTGAAAATTATATATATATATATATATATATATTACAACTTCAAGGAAAGACCAGCAGAAATTCGATCAGTTAGAAGAAAAGGGAATTTTCTCTTTGAAAAAATGCGAAATTATGATATTTCAACCCAGAAGAATAATTTTCTATCAAAAAGTCAAAATTTTCTACAAAATATATATATTTCCAACCCAAGAAATAAATTTTCAACTAAAATTATAAATCTTCAATTAAAAAATGAATTATTGACTAAAATGATGAATCTTTGACAACAAAATTTTTTAAGAAACTAGGTGAA